>JAJOZX010000297.1:1580000-1655000 GCA_023014485.1 Bathynomus jamesi
CTTCACCATTTAGATTACCATCGTAAAAGACCGGGCCAATTACCGCTCCATTACCGCACAGTCCTACCCAGAGAGACAATTTTTGTCTAGAGTTATTCTGTACCCATACAGAATGGAAATTCGACATCAACTCATTGAAGGAGATCTACCTCGCCGCCTAAGATTTGCCCAGTGGTTTCTTGAAAAACCAGAAAGATTCACGGAACAATTAGTGGTTGGAGATGAGGCGGCCTTTTTTATGAATGGTCTAGTCTCTAGTGAACAGACAAATCTGCCGTCAGTATGCACCAAAAAATCATTCACCTGACAATCATATCTACGAAAAATGACACGCGTGAGAGTTCTGTACCATTTCGCCTGGTGGACACTTTTGGATGTCTCTCTAATAAATGCCGAACATGCTGAATGTTCTCGTCTGTTCTTGCCGTCTTCGGATGGCCTGAACGTCCTTTGTTCAAATTGAGGACCGTTCCTTCTTCTTTGTATTTCCGAACATTCTTCAAAATTGTATGTTTAGTTGGAGAAGCTCTATCGGGAAATTGCAGTTCGAAGGTATTCTGAACTTGTTTTAAGCTTTTAGTTTGCAGATAAGTTGTGACCATGAGAACGCGCTGCCTTCGTGTAAACTGCATGATAAGGGTTTCAAAGTTATTTATAAATTTAGTAATTCAGATTCTTCATTTATATGTATGACTCGTATCTTAGATACAAAAGTTCGAATTATTTAAAAAAAATATTTGCAATATCCTTCGACGTAAAAAGTAGCACATTGGTTAAAGCAAGAGGAGCTATCTGGCTGGGAGAAATGATCATTCCGCGCAACCCATTTTGCTGTACCCTTCAGTTAAAAGCAGATGCTTAAACACTAAGTCGTTTAAACATGAATAAATTTGAACGTTAACAAAGAATAATTTGCTATATTAAATCAAACAAACAGATCCAAAATATCTCAATTTTTGGAGGAGTTAGTACAATCTAAAGTTGGGTGTACTTTTTTGTGGGACATATGGTATAATATTCACTGAAAAGTGAAAAGAACGCATTATTACAAGAAAAAATAGGAAGTTGCTAACAGACACTAAATTCGAGAAGTATTAAACGAACAAAACATCTTTATTGCGGATCATAGATACAAATACAATCTTACGTATACACTATACTTAACACAAAAATAAGGCCAACATAACCACTTAACCTAGCATACTGGAATACTGTTTGATTACTTACCTGCCAATTTTATGTATGTTGTTATTACATGAGGCATCTTATAACACTTATAGTACTTATAACACTTCTTATAACATAGCCACTTATTACATCACTTATTATAACACAACTTAATATGCATATATAATCTTTGCTACATTACAAAAATAAGGTATTGTAAACCAGCAGTTGTCTCAACTCCATAGACGACACCTGCCACCTGTGCCAGGACACACCACAAACAATTGAACACATTATGACAGAATGTACCGCCCTAGCACAACAACGAACACAACGCAACATCACTAGTGCGTTGAACCTCTGGTCCACTCCGAAGAGGGCGATCGGTTACCTGCGTGCCGCCGGCTTGCTCGATCAGGGTGGGCTGATCGGCTAAACAACAACAACAACCAAGACTGCCATATAAGTGGGAGGCAAATCACGGTTAACTCCATGTCACGATCACGGATAAGTGCACAATGGTAACAATTAGTAAGTCATGGTTAATTCAGTTGATGACAGTGAATCACGGTGCCTGGTACCTATGATACCGTACCCTTTTGGTACCATAGTACTTGAATGTTTTATATATATATATATATATATATACAGATAGTCCCCGACTTACGATTGCTCGACTTACGATATTTCGAAGTTACGATCATATTTTTTTCATTAAAATTGCAAATAACACTCAATAAACAGCATACTTTAATAGTACTCCACTGTCGTACGACAACTTAAAAAACGAGACGGCAACACGCCGATCTTAGCGATCTACATCCTGATGTTAAAGTAGCTTTTATGCCACCAAACACAACTGCTATCATCCAACCGATGGATCAAGGTACTGTGGCCACCTTCAAGGCATACTATTTACGCAGAATCTTCGCCCAGGCTATCGAAGCAGTTGAACAAGGAATGTCACTTACAAAGTTTTGGAAAGATTACAATATCTTGCAGGCAATAAGAAACATTGGAACATCATGGGACGAAATTACAGAGAAATGTATGAATGGAATTTGGAAGAACCTATTACCAGAGCATGTGAACTCTTTTGTAGGCTTTGACATAGATGGCAGTGTTAGTGAAATAAGAAATAATATTGTGGAGCTTGGAAGAGATCTCGAGCTGGAAGTCAACGATGATGATGTTGCAGACTTGCTTAATATTGAGGCTCAGGAGCTTTCAAATGATGACTTGCTCCTGCTTGCAAAAGAACAACAAGAAAATGAAGAAGAGGATAAAGAAGAAACAAGAAAATTTACAAAGAACGGATTGGCAGAAGCATTTTCTACGCTTAATAAAGCAATGCAAATGTTCGATGCAATGGACCCAAATGTAGAAAGATTTGCAAAAGTTGAGAGGATGGTAAATGAATCCACTTCATGCTACAAGGAAATCTACAACGAAAAAAAAAAGAAAACTGTTCAGACGACATTGGATATTTTTCTAAAGAAGACGCCTTCTTCTGCTCCTTCAACAAGTGGCATCCAATCTTTTAGTACATGTGAGGGAGACGTTGATGACCCTGTGGAAATGCGTGTTTCATCTGACAGCGATTAGTGATTTGTTTATGCCATTATATGAATGGTAATTAACTAATTTCATTTAATTACATACTGTGAACTATGTTTTTCTTTCAATTAATAAAACAATTGTGGTAATTTAGTGTTTATTTTAACCTTATTTTAAGAATGAAAATATTCAAGAATGGGAACTTAAGTCCCTATCTCTATAGAATACATTAAAAGTGCATTCGACTTACGATTTTTCAACTTACGATCTCATTTTCGGTCCCTAACCCTATCGTAAGTCGGGGACTATCTATCTATATATATATATATATATATATAATATATATATATATATATATATATATATATATATATATGTATGTATATATATATATATATGCACTAAAATCACAAAATAACACGTGACCTTATTAATAAGCAAACAACCACAAGGAAAAGGAAACAAAAGTCCGACGTCCGAGCGCTTTCGTGATATATTCACATTATCAAGGAGGAGCAGAAAATAGACGGAGATTACAAAGTAAATGAGTTAATAGACAAGCAAAAACTTCACAATCGGCACCTCAAATTAAAGGCCTTAAAGCCCTCTAAAGATTTTTTCAATTGATAACATAATCTGTAGGCAGCTAAATTACTAAATATAACAAAAAAAAAATTTTACTGTACAGGGTGGGCCGTAAGTTTCCATACATAGGAAAAATAAACATTTTTTTTATGGACAACCATTTTTATTTATATAATATGCTCTACATGGTTGCCATTGTTTTGAAAACACATTTCAATACGTGTTCCCCACTGTTGATGAACACGCATTAGCACAGTTGACGTTATGCTTGTAATGGCGTTGGTGATACGTTCCTTTAGATGATTTATGTCTCGTATCTTTTCCTGATACACCATGGCCTTCAAGTGCCCCCAAAGATAGAAATCAAGGGGGGTGAGATCTGGGGATCTGGGAGACCACTCCACAGGACCACGCCGACCAATCCAAGCATCCGGAAACTGCTGATCCAAATACCGACGCACGTGAAGACCATAATTTAAATTTTCCTATGTATGGAAACTTACGGCCCACCCTGTATAGATGAAATTAGACAAAAAAAAAAAAAAAAAAAAACACAATACAGAGAACAAAAATTATTATAATGGTTATTAACACTAATATTTAATAAAAACAGGCAATATATTTAATTGAAGTAGGAAAAATAAGAGGCCCGAAATTAATGAAAACAAAGGGAAAGGGAAGTTGCCATCGTCTTACAGATTATTACAAAATTTCTACAAACAGTCTGGAAAAAAATTGTTTTCTCAAAAAGCAACCCACTTAAAAAATCCAATAAACCCCCCAGCAACCAAAGATTATACACGAAAGAAATATTACAATTAAAATAGACACATAAGAATGTTAACAGTTCTTACAATAATATTTATTTATTAACCAGGGCAAACCATTAAGAGGCAAAAAATGCAGCTAAGAAAACAGTAGGCCCATCGCCAGCTTACTGACAATGTACGAATCTAATTTGTACAACCCAGGGCTAATATTAAGGACCAAATCCGCATTATTCTTGATCACACTTGATTCCAATATATTTCTGCTAACAATAGATTTACTAAACCTTAATTTGGAAGCATTTTTCCAATCAATGGGATGATTAGAATCTCTTACGTGAATGAAAATGGCGTTAGATTCCTGGCCACTTCTTATACTGTATTGATGCTGTTTAATACGTAACTCAAGGGTCTTACCAGTTTGGCCAATATTTACAGAAAACCCACTAATAATTGTTCCTATATACATTATTATTCTGATCACCACATTAATGTAAAACGATCCGTTCTTTCTACTTTGTTTCTAAGAGGCCTACGAATTTGTAGCCCTGAGTTCATTGACGATGAAATTAGTAAAATATACAAAATTGCTTTTGATTTAAAATACCCAAAGAACTGCATAGATAAGTCCTTAAAAATGGCAAAGAAAACCTTATACGCAGTAAAGGATAAGATTCCTTATAACACAAAAAATGTTTTAGTGTTACCATTCAGAGAAAATTTCCTTGATCTGCCGAATCTACTGAAGACTTTTAACGTAAATATTGCGTTCAAAAATTTAGATGTAATTAAGAATTCATTGATTAAGAACTCCCCTTTAAGTGAACATGGTTGTGTATATAAAATCCCTTTGCACAATATGTAATAAATTTTACATTGGCCAAACTGGTAAGACCCTTGAGTTACGTATTAAACAGCATCAATACAGTATAAGAAGTGGCCAGGAATCTAACGCCATTTTCATTCACGTAAGAGATTCTAATCACCCCATTGATTGGAAAAATGCTTCCAAATTAAGGTTTAGTAAATCTATTGTTAGCAGAAATATATTGGAATCAAGTGTGATCAAGAATAATGTGGATTTGGTCCTTAATATTAGCCCTGGGTTGTACAAATTAGATTCGTACATTGTCAGTAAGCTGGCGATGGGCCTACTGTTTTCTTAGCTGCATTTTTTGCCTCTTAATGGTTTGCCCTGGTCAATAAATAAATATTATTGTAAGAACTGTTAACATTATTATGTGTCTATTTTAATTGTAATATTTCTTTCGTGTATAATCTTTGGTTGCTGGGGGGTTTATTGGATTTTTGAAGTGGGTTGCTTTTGAGAAAACAATTTTTTCCAGACTGTTTGTAGAAATTTTGTAATAATCTGTAAGACGATGGCAACTTTCCCTTTGTTTTCATTAATTTCGGGCCTCTTAATTTTTCCTACTTCAATTAAATATATTGCCTGTTTTAATTAAATATTAGTGTTAATAACCATTATAATAATTTTTGTTCTCTGTATTGGTGTTTTTTTTTTTTTTTTGTCTAATTTCATCTATACAGTAAAATTTTTTTTTTTGTTATATTTAGTAATTTAGCTGCCTACAGATTATGTTATCAATTGAAAAAATCTTTAGAGGGCTTTAAGGCCTTTAATTTGAGGTGCCGATTGTGAATTTTTTGCTTGTCTATTTAACTCATTTACTTTGTAATCTCCGTCTATTTTCTGTTCCTCCTTGATAATGTGAATATATCACGAAAGCGCTCGGACTTTGTGTTTCCTTTTCCTTGTGGTTGTTTGCTTATATATATATATAATATATATATATATATATATATATATATATATTAGTGATGTAGGTCACATCCGCATCCGCATCCGCATCCGCGGAACATCCGCACATTTTCTCGCAATCGCATCCGCATCTGCATCCGCACTTTGGACTGCGGATGTCGTGCGGATGTGGACCGTTGAGATAAAACGTCATTAATAAGCGGAAATTATCAAATTCTACTATAATAATAGAACTAGTTCATTGTGCGCAAAAGTGATGCAAGCGACAAGACGAGAGGCTGTTCTTGTATGAAGTTACTCTCTTGCAACCTACTTAGATCCACGTTACAAAGCTAAGTTATTTTCACCTAGTACATTAGAACGAGTTAAATCATCACTTGGCAAAGCAGTTGAAGAGCTTCAATCTCTTGAATCTGTCGCTTCGCCACCCACCAAAAGAATAAAAGTTTCAGTGACAGAACCAACACCTTCAACAAGCAAATCTATCACAGAATCTCTTTCTCAGTTTCTTGAGTCAAGCAGCGATGACGAGACCTACGCAATGTCAAAAGATGTAGTAAAAATGATCGAGAGCTATCACCAAGAAAAACGCCTGGCTGCATGTGACAATCCTATTAGTTGGTGGAAAAATGCGCAGAATATCTATCCATACTTGAGTAAACTTGCAAGGAAACATTTAGCACGTCCTCCAACAAGCGTACCAAGCGAGAGATTATTTAGCAGTGAGTGCTGGATTAATATATGATGAAAAGAGAAACAGACTGGCAGCAGAAAAGGCAGAAAAATTAATGTTCCTTAAGCATAACCTTCCTATAATTAAGTTTGAATATTAAACGATGAACATCTTAGTTTACTTTATTTTAATTACTCATTTATAAATATGCCTAATAAAACTTTAAACTTAATATAAATAGTTATCAAGCTAATTAAAGATCTCTTTCTATAAGGGTGGAGGTTGGGGAAAGAGGTCGGGTAACACAATTATGGTTTCTAATTGTGGCTGAAACTCAACAAAATATAACGAATTTATTTGCAGACGAATTCACTAATTGATTTCTATATTAGTTAGATGCTTGCTATTATTTTATATGTTCAGGGAAAAGTACAGCAATTATTGTACAATTAATCAATTATACTACATTATAGCTACAGCTCTCTCTATATAATAACTTATTATATACGTTAAACACAACAAATCTGGAATATATCCTAAAAAATAACGAAAATGTAGACATCCGCATCCACATCCGCATCCGCGGATGTTGAAATCAAACATCCTCATCCGCATCCGCATCCGCGGATGTGAAAAAAATGACATCCGCTACATCACTAATATATATATATATATATATCTGTTGTTAACGATATGTTTGTTATTTATTATGCATATTTGAATGTTTATTAAATAAATCATGTTTCAATTACGGTTTCATTTTCTCCTTTGTGTGTGTGTGTGTGTGTGTGTGTGTGTGTGTGTGTACAAGAAAAAGTTCTAAGCTCCGCCCACTGTAAAATCAGGCAGTTTTGACTAGAAGCTGAATTAAACTTTATTGTACTTCAACCTCCAAGAAACTATGAATAATTTAAGAGAGTGTAATGGTTGGAGCTGTAAATATACATATATCTGATTAGTTTAGTGTATGCTAGCCTAGATTATGAGGAATATATATATATATATATATATATATATATATATATATATGTTATGTGTGTGTGTGTGTGTGTGCATGGGCGCCCGCAGGATTTTTTCCAAGGGGGGGCAAAATTTAATGTATTAATAGGTAGGGACCGGAGCAAACAAAAAACTTTTGACCCCTTAGGAACCAGCAGGTTAATTCTAAGCAAGTTTAGTGTTGCATTTTCTGTAATGGAAAATGCAAATATATATTGTATGTACATACAATGCACATGATAACAATCATTTATTTTATTTATAACAGAAACATGATAGAATGAAGAAAAAAGCACACTGAAGTAAATGTTGTACCTAATTTGAAAACGGTGTTTCGAGCATCACCTACACTGCTCATTTGAATAGGAATTGTAGTCGTCTGCGGTCACTACCAAAATTATGAACAACCTTTTCCATAAAATCAGTTTTGTTGGAGTTGATTTTCTCCCGGTGAACAAATAAAAAGGTAGCAACCTTTTATCATGCACACAAATAAAAATTTTCACCCTTTAGGAAGCAGTTGGATACTTTTCAGCAAGTTTAGGATATAAATATTTTCTTAGAAAATATTTAATATATTTTCTTGGCATTTCCAGGGGGAGGCAAGCGCCCCCCCTTGCCCCTACCTGCGGGCGCCCATGTGTGTGTGTGCTTTTCTCTTTCAGTGAACTTCACACCATAGTTTAATGAGTAAAATGTTAACACCTTTGTGTAGGCATGTGGGTTGATACATTAGCTACCAGGAAGTTCTACAGATCTACAAAAGCTAAGGCAAACAAAGACCCTAAGATCCACTCGAAGGTTAGCCCGAGAGAAAGGAAAGAGGAGGGGGTTAAAAGAGGAGAATAAGGGGTTAAGTAAGTAGCAAAACCTATCATTCGTGGGTTAAAATTCATTCAGAAAAGAGAAAGAAAGACACCCCATCATCATCATCCGCCGGCCACTGCCAACAAGTCGGAAAAATAGTCGAAGAGAATAGGAAAGGGGTGAAAGATGAAAAGAGGTAAAATAAGAACGCTTACAAACCATGCAAACACAGTCTTAACTCAGTCATGCCATGCAAACTACAGACATGCAAATAAAGAGAGTTACAGACATGCAAGTAAGGAGAGGATAAGAAAAGAAAAAAAAAAGTTGGTAAAGTATAACAAAAAGTGGGTTAGTTTACGCTACGAGCTACATCTCCTTTCGTGTTAGGCTAATTTTTTTTGGACGTTTTCCAGTTTATGTACCGTTTACTACAATGTTGGTTTTTATGCAACTTTCTAGTGTTTCTTTGCTTCTGTTAGGCACAGCATAGATTAAAACAGAAGGTTAGGTTAGGTTAGGTTACGTTAGGTTAGGTTAGGTTAGGTTATCAAGAACTTACCTCTCTTAAAAAGTTGTTATAATCGACGGCGGTTGTATGACCAATCAAAAATAAATTATATGAAAAACGGTACAGAAACTGGAAAAGGTCCTTTTTTTTTTAATAATAATAATTTTATTGCTGGCATCACAAGCTGGCATTAATCGTCAACAGACTCATCCTCGACCACCACCCAGAGAGCTCCTGTTGCTAATTGTTTTTTTTATTTTAAACAACGTTAATATTTTTAAAATGCCTATCTAAACGGTTCTTAAACATATTAACGCTGGTAGAGTTCACAACGGGCGCGGGAAGATTATTCCATTTATCAATTACTTTAAACGTAAAAAAGTTTTTAGTGATATTAGTAATGAAACGTCTGCCACGGAACTTAAATCTGTTATTACAAGTATTGCTATTATCGAAAGTGAACAGTTTGTCAAAATTTACGTTATCGATTTTATTAACGATTTTGTAAACTTTAATAAGCTTCCCCCTTAATCTCCTAGTTTCGAGTGAGTGCAAGTCTAACTCTTTAATTCTATCTTCGTAAGACTTGTTGTGCAATGACGGAATTAGTTTCGTGGCGCGACGCTGAACCCTTTCCAACCTATCAATATCCTCACGCAAATACGGGTACCAAAACTGAACGGCATATTCTAAATGAGGCCTGATTAGGGACTTGTAAAGGGCAATATAATATTCTTCGATTTAAATTCGAAATTACGCGATATGAAACCTAACATCCTATTAGCTTTTGCGCAAGACTCCAGGCACTGGTTTCTAACTTTTAAATCCTTAGATACGCGTACGCCTAAATCTAGTTCCTCGTCAACGATCGCTAACTGTCTATTATCCATCGTGTACGTGTAATTATTGTTACAAGAACCTATATGTAAAACTTTACATTTGTCTACGTTAAATTGCATCTGCCATTTATCCGTCCACTCCATAATCCTATTTACATCGTCTTGGAGCCTATTTCTATCGTCCACGTTAACAACTTTACCGCCTATTTTAGTATCGTCCGCGAATTTTGACACGTTACTGGTCAAGCCTACATCTATATCGTTAATGTAGATTACGAGTAGCAATGGGCCTAACACTGAACCCTGAGGGACACCGCTACCTACATCCAACCACCCCGATTCACTACCATTAACAACGACCCTCCGTTTCCTAGCACGAAGCCATTCCTCTAACCATTTAGCTACCTGACTGCGTATACCGTGCGCTTTAACCTTCGCAATTAATCTTCTATGTGGAACTATCGAACGCTTTTTTAAAGTCTAAATAAATAATGTCAGCCGCTCTATGCCTATCGTATTCGCGGACTATTTCATTATAAAATTCTAACAAACTAGTTAAACAAGTTTTATGGCGTCGAAACCCATGCTGACTACTATTAATCAAATCGCGACTTTCTAAGTGATCGATGATACGATCCCTAACTACGGATTCCAAAAGTTTACCGACAAGTGACGTTAAGCTAATAGGCCTATAATTGCTAGCTACTGTGTGGTCGCTTTTTTTAAAAATGGGCGTAACGTTAGCTAATTTGAAGTCTTCAAGAATAATCCCCGTTTCCAGTGCCTGATTAAAAATCTTCGTTAAGGGGCCTACGATAACGTCTTTCAAATCTTTCAAATGTCTGAGATAAAGCACGTCAGGGCCTGGAACCTTGCTCACTTTTAGCTTATCGATATAATGCGCAATCTCACCCTCGTAAACAGTTATTTCATTCAAAATAGTCTCGCTACTAAATGGAACGATATCGTCCACGTCGGGGACATTATTTACGTCTTCTACGGTAAAAACTGTCGCAAAAAAGTTATTGAAAATACCCGCCATCGCCTGAGCGTCGGAAGCCAAAGCGCTAGCGTCCACTAGAGGGCCTAAATTATTTTTTATCGGCTTATGATTATTCACGTATTCAAAAAACTTTTTTGGATTATGTTTACTATCTGCAGCTATAAGTCTCTTTAAATTACGCTTAGCATTCCTAACTGATCTTTTAACCTGACGTCTTAGTTCGATGTATCTATTAAAGTTAGCTACCGTGCCATTGCGCTTATTAAGTCTATACGCTCTCTTACGCTCGTTTATGATATCGCCTATTTCCCTAGTCCACCACTTGGGCCTACCATGATTTCTAGCGCGCTTGGGCCTACGAGGAATAAACTCCCTTTCGATATTTATAAAACTTTCTTTAAACGCCTCCCAATGAAAATTTGTGTCATTACCCATAAATAAATTATCCCAGTCCACTACTCCCATCCTGTCCACAAAACTATCAAAATTAGCCCTACGAAAATCGGGGACTTTTATTACGTTACTTTCCTTATAGTTTTCTATCAGTAGCTTAAACCTAATAATTTGATTATCGCTACATCCCAAACTGTCTCCTACTTCTAAACCTTCGACTATATTATCGTCGTTCGTCATCACCACGTCTAAGATATTGTCACCGCACGTTGGTTCGGTAACCATCTGTCGTAAAAAATTATCTTCCATGAACTCAACCAGTCTCAAACCCTCCTCATTACCAGTAAGTCTCGTAATTAACATTAGGGCAATTAAAGTCTCCGACCATTATACTATTTCGATTACACTGTACAACAATGAAAAAATAACGGAAATGAGATCGTCATTTTTATGGCTAATTATATGCGTAGATTGCGAAAATAACACTCATTTATTTGTATCACCTACTGATTTTATGAAAATGACCCTATTTCATTGTATCATTTTGAGAACCACTGGTTTTCTGAACGCATCTCTTACATTTTGTTCAGTCATGCATATGCTGTGGTGGTGGTGTTCGGCTCTGTGTTTCCACTTTGATTTTATGAAAAATTCCTTTCATTAATCATTTAAAACAAAATTGTCAGCCATATTTTATCATAAATCGGTGCTATAAGTGAGTATTATTGAATAACAGCTATCAAATTATGTATATTTCACCGACAACGTCTATATTGTGTGAAATTGCAAATTAATCTATCATTTTCTTATTTTACAGGTTTTTATTGATGTTATGCTACAATGCCTAGAGAGTGCAAAAAATCGCCAGACAGTTTTTGTTATATTTGTGGGACATTAACTTTAAAACAGTAAAAAATGAAGTTGACTTCTTATGTGAAAAAACTTTATGAATTATACTTCGCATACAAAGTTGGTGATCAGGACAAGCACTGGGCGCCTCATATCTGCTGTGTGAGATGTACATGTAATAGGTACATAATAAAGAACTTAATTATATGGAGAGCACCACTTCTCCATTAAATATAAAAAAATTAAATAAATAGCGCAGGCAGTCTGGCACCTAATCTTGTGGATTACCTCGATGTGTATATATATATATATATATATATATATATATATAATATACTGTATATATACTGCCTTCTAAACACAATATCGTAAAATCACGATGAAAAATATTTTAATGGCATGCTTCAACAAATTACTGCTTTGGAACATCTCTCCAATAAATATATACAAATCAATTAAATAGCGCGATCTAATCTTCACACATGATGGCCATAAATGCGAAAATGAAATAGCCCTATTTTAATTTCTATTTTTTTTAAAATCATATTAATGCTTTTTATGTTATAGTTTAAGGATAAATTTGTATATTATGGTGAAAATTTGTTTTGGCATTAAACTTGGTTTATCATATTTGATTTTTTTGTTTAAAAGATCGCCCACCAAACGTGTGGTAGTTTGCTCCATGAGAAACGCTAATAGTATCGTTGCTCTTTTTTTTGAGACCTTGTTGGTCTACCCCCTGGCCCCATAAACGTTTATGCTTAATAGCTCTGTCTATTAATTGGGTCGTATTTAGAGACCTTGTCGGTCTATCAGGAGCTGGTAAGTAAAACCTGTGATTGGTGGTTGTGGTGGTGGTTGTGTATTCTTTTTGTGGTAGTTATGCTCTTATATTTACATGCATCTGTTCATATATATATATATATATATATATATATATATATATATATATATATATATGTGTGTGTGTGTGTGTGCTTTTAATTCGGGACCCAGCATGAGTATATGTACCATTCCAGAACCGATACGTTCGACTATAGCAGAACTTAAATTGAACGATTTCAAACTTCTTGTTGCGGTTATATATAGGCCCCCTAATCAAACAGCTGATACGGACGAAGCGTTATATCGTGAACTAAAGAGAATAATCGGTAGTGAGCAGGCTTTAGTTATGGGGGACTTTAATTGCGCTAACGTAAATTACGATACAATGCAGGGAGACGCGGAAGGTAATCGTTTAGTTAATTTTCTCGAGGATAGCTTTCTTATTCAAGAGGTTGGGGAACCTACGAGGTTGGACAGTATTTTAGACTTAGTAATAACTACGGATGATAGGCTAATTACTGATCTTCAAGTAATAGAACCGTTAAGCAATAGCGATCACAATATGGTAGAGTTTGTCCTCTCAGTAAGTCACTCGAAACCAGCTAACTCGACTAAAATTCCTAACTTCCAGCACGCAGACTTTAGTAAATTTCGAAATAAATTGTCACACGTCAATTGCGAAAACGTAATGGGGAACTCCAACGCAAAACTGTGGGAATCGTTCGAAACAGTATTTAGGACTATAAATGAGGAATGTGTACCGTACAAAATTAAGCGTGCGAAAGTAAACAACAAGCCCTTGTGGTTTACTTGTAGAGTAGGAGACATTATAAAGAGTAGAGATAGGGCTTATAGGCTACATTAGAGACCTGCACGGGTACGGGTAAGCCCGTGGGCCCGTGTCCGGCCCGTCCCACGGGCGGGTACGGGCGGGCCAAATCATGTTTATAAAAGTTAGCGGGCGGGCACGGGCGGGCCGAATCATGCTTATAAAAAACATGCAACGCCGCAGCGGGTGAGACAGCGAGGCAAGGCAGGAACTGGAGCCGCGGAGCGCATGCGCCATGCATGCGTGCCTGCGTGGGACATGCAAACGACAAACAACATCCATGCCTGTGTTTTGGTTGTTAATTATGAATTTTATTACCTCTGCCAAGGAAGTTATGTTTTCACCCGCACCGTATAAATAACGTATATATCGGGTGCGGCAAAAGTAACGCCCTTTTAATAATTGTACATCTTTTTTTAAGGTGTATTGAGCCAACCACAAAATTAATTAAATTCCAGTTATTTTTTAGTTTTTACTGAGAAAGTACTTATTATTTTTCTTAAAAACCTTATTATTTCTCTTAAAATGCTGTAATTGATTTATTTCGTACGCCCGGCGGCCCCGGCACCACCTGACCAAAGCCAACCTGACCAGCTGACCTTACCGAGGCTAAGTAGCCTATGTTTCCCTGCTGTATACAGTCACAGTGTATAGCAAAACTAGAACTTATCGTACAGCGATACTGACCTAATTTCAATAATTACCATAATAACAATGAATATGAGAATAAGGACAATAGATAGTAATAATAATGATTTTTTTTTGGCTAATGGAAGAAATGATATAGGTGGGTGATTTTCGCTTTTCGATACGTCTTACGCTTATGGTTTTGCAAATGAGATCGAGTAAGATGCCGACCAGCGCGGCAGCGCTATTTACGATTGCATAATGTTTAACACATGTTAGCTACATTACATTGCCACAGTATATAATTGAATGCCAAACCTTTACCTATGTTGATTATGCGTATTTAAAATATATATAAATATTTCTTTTCTAAAGTTTTTGATTTTGTTTGAACGATGATAAGAAATTTTTTGAACATAAGTATTTGCTGGAACTAACTGGCATTTTTTCAGCTATGCTACTATAATGCTAGCCTCTCTCACCTCTGGCTGTAGTCGCTGTACCCTTTTGTACAAATAGAATTTGTTCGTGATGGTCTGACCATTTCTGCGTAATTAGTGCATACTGTACGACAAATACTTGTCTTAATTACCTTAATTGTTTATTAGTAGATGTGCTTTCTAGTTTCTATCCTATGTTTAGTATGTTATACATTTTATTAAATGAAAATTGTCCCCAAAATGCAACATCCTATCAGTGAAGCAGTGATTAATTCAAAACTGCGTTCGGGGGAATTAATTCTACAGCCAGTTTCAAACAGAAAAAGCAAAGTATGGGATAATTTTGACTTAGTTATTGATAAGAACAGTAAAAAGGAACAAGGATTTGTTCAATGTAAAAAGTGCAAAAAAAAACTGACATATAGTGGTTCTAAAGGAGGCACTTCCCATCTCTCTCGTCACAAATGTGGCACAAGTACTTCACAATCACAAAGCTTAGCTTCATTTTTCCAAAAGAAAGTACAAGTGACAATGAAGACCAAACAAGAAATGCTAGATGCATGTGTCAACTTTTGTGCTAAAGACATAAGACCATTTGAAATTTTAAAAGGTGGAGGCTTCCTAAATCTTGCACAAAAACTTATTGCAGTTGGCGCGTCTTATGGTAATATTGACGTAAATGAGGTTATTTCCCATCCAACCACTATTTCTAGGCATGTAGCTGAAACTGCAGTAACTGTACGTCAAAAGATTTATCCAAAGATCAAAGAAGTTATGAGTAATTCATGCTGTGCAGCTACAACAGACTTGTGGACAGATGATTATAAAAAGATTTCGTATATTTCAATGACTGTTCATTATATGGATGATGATTGGACACTGGTAAATAAAGTTATGTTTACGTCCAGTTTTCATGAGGAACGTAAAACAGGTGAAAACATAAAAAAGGAAATAACAAGAAGATTTGCAAAGCTAGGCTTTGAAGATGACTTAGTGCAGAAACTAACTTTCGTAACAGACCAAGGAGCAAACATAGTAAAAGCGTTGCAGAATTATAACAGACTTAGTTGCTTATCTCACATTATAAATACAATTCTTCGTCATACATTCAATGAAGATTATTTGGAAAAATATGCCCCAGAAATTCAAAAGGTTATACTGCAATCGAAAGCTCTTGTCACTTTCTTGAAACAATGTGGATTAGTAAACAAATTGAGACATACTGTTCGTCAAGAAGTAGAAACAAGATGGAATTCGAAGCTTGCTATGCTAGAGTCGATTCTAGATCAATATAGTAGCATCAAGGATTTGATGGAAGAAAGAAATTTGAACCACTTAGAGAACATTTCAAAAGGCAGTCTTGAAGAGTTAGTATGTTTTCTGAAGCCATTTAAAGATGCCAGTGATACGCTAGAAAGTGAAAAATCTCCAACTCTACAGCTAATATTGCTTTATCACTTGAAACTTCTTAAACATTTGAACGTTTCTGAAAATGACACAATAAATATAAAAACCTTGAAAGAACGTGCAAAAGAATTTCTTTATGCTAAATATAAAGTGTTGCCTATTCATAAAATTTCTCTATTTCTATGGCCTGAATTTCGTCAGCTTAGAATGCTAACTGACATTGAGCGTGCAGAAGTGCTAACAAGTATTCGTGAGCAAATTCATGTTGACCTTATGGACAATGAGAAAGTAACTGATGAGCCTGAAAGAGCTTGTTCATCTCCGAAAAGAGTAAAGACTTCAGAATTTGATGAATGGGAAGACATACGATGTCATAATGAGGAATCCCAAAGTTCGGTTTCTTGTAAAGAACTTGAGCAGTACATGAGCTACAAAATTGATGAGGAAAGTGATGTTCTTCAGTTTTGGAAAACTCACGAATCAATGTTCCCATTGCTTGCTAAACTGGCTAGGAAATACTTAAATATTCCTGCATCCAGTGCATCCAGCGAAAGGAACTTTAGTACTGCGGGAATTACACTTGCACAGAGAACTAATTTAAAAGAAGAAAATGTCGACGATCTTTTGTTTCTGCATTGCAATTTGGAATTTTAAAACCTCCATCAATTCAGTGAGTACAAAATTAAATAATTTTACTATCTAATTTTCATAGGTATATTTTTGAAAGAAGTACTTAAGTAATTATCAACAAAAATATTACTGGTCGTGCATATCTTAAACTTAAATACACAGGTTCGTTTAGGTTCCAAAACAAAATAAATCACGAGCCGCGGGTACGGGCGGGCCCCAAAGCATGAAAAAAATTACGGGCTGGGTACGGGCGGGCCCTAAAACGTGAAAAAAAAATTATGGGCCGGGTACGGGCGGGTTATATAAAAAGATTACGGGTACGGGCGGGTTATATAAAAAGATTACGGGTACGGGCGGGTGCGGGCCGCAAAATATCGGCCCGTGCAGGTCTCTAGGCTACATAAGTGCGATAAAGACAATTTGTGGTTACGAAACAACTACATATCTCTAAGGCGTGAAGCGAAAAGTGTAATAAAAAAGTCCAAGCGCGAATTTGAAATCTCCATAGCTCGTGACGGTAAAGAAAACCCCAAGCGATTCTTTCAATACGTCAATAATAGAAATCCAGTAAAAAGTGTCTTAGGGCCTTTGAAAAATGTAAACGGAGATCTAGTTTCTGAAAACAAGGAAATGGCTACCTTGCTAAACGAATTTTTTACGTCAGTTTTTACTATAGAAGATGTAACGAATATCCCTACGGTCGTAGACATAATACCTTTTGATAATGGCAATATTTTGGATAATATAGTGGTTAGTGAAGGGGGTAATGCGCTATATTGATAAAATGAAAACGCGTAAATCACCGGGGCCGGATTCCATATATCCCATATAACTAAAAGAATTAAAAGATAGCATTGTTGTGCCGCTAACAAAGATTTTTAAAGCGTCTATTTCTGAGGGGTGCGTACCAGATAATTTCAAGTTAGCAAACGTAACACCTATCTTTAAGAAAGGCGATAAAGGTGCGGCGGGAAATTATAGGTCAATCAGTTTAACATCTGTTGTAGGTAAGCTACTGGAATCAATAATTAGGGATCGTATAGTCGAACACTTAGAATTGCATAAACTAGTTAGAAATACGCAGCACGGTTTTAGGCGAAGCAAATCTTGCTTAACAAATCTTTTAGAATTTTTCCAAAGCGTGGTTGACGTTTACGATAGACATCGGGCGGTTGATGTAGTGTATTTAGATTTTCAAAAAGCGTTTGACACCGTGCCGCACAAAAGACTCATTGAAAAAACTAAGGCTCATGGAATCAAGGGTGTAGTAATAAATTGGCTAGAAGAGTGGTTGCGAGGTAGGAAACAGAGGGTGGTCGTTGATGGAGCGGAGTCGTGTTGGGCTAATGTAGCGAGTGGAGTTCCTCATGGTTCTGTATTGGGCCCCTTGCTTTTTCTTATATATATTAACGATTTAGATGTCGGCCTAGTCAGTACAGTTTCAAAGTTTGCGGATGACACGAAGCTGGGTCGTAGGGCGATTAATGACGAAGATAGAGGTAAAATCTAGGAAGATCTGAATAAAATCGTTGATTGGTCAGTCACGTGGCAAATGAGATTTAACGTCGATAAGTGCAAAATTTTGCATATAGGTTCGCGTAACGGTAATTTTGCGTATAGTATGTCAGGGAAAGAGTTAACAAGCGTAGAGCAGGAAAAAGATTTAGGAGTTATAGTCACTGGTGATTTAAAAGTAGCGAAACAAAGTACAGCAGCGGTCAATAAGGCGAACAAAGTGTTAGGTTTTATAGCTCGGAATTTTGAGTACAAATCGCGCGATATTATAGTTCCTCTTTATAAATCATTAGTTAGACCCCATTTGGAGTACGCGATCCACTTTTGGAATCCGCATATGCGAAAAGATATAGACAAAATCGAAAGAGTTCAAAGACGAGCAACTAAGATGATTCCGTCGCTTAGGTCAAAGTCGTACGAGGATAGGCTTAAGGAGTTAAAATTGACTACACTCAAGACTCGGAGGCTAAGGGGTGATCTAATCCAGGTTTTCAAAATTATGAATGGGTTCGATAACGTAGATAGAGATAGCTTTTTCAAAATATCTCAATATAATAGGACTAGAAGTAACGGGTGTAAGTTGACAAGTAGAAGGTTCGAGACAACAGTTGCCAAAAACTTTTTTACGCACAGAATAGTAAATACGTGGAATAGTTTGCCGGTAGAAGTAATTAGTAGCACGTCTATAAACATGTTTACAAATCGATTAGACGCATATGTTGATAGATTGGGTGTAGTTTAAGGTAGTAAAATTAAGGCTTTGTAGTGATAGATCCCACAGCTCAACACAAGTGTTGTGGGATATAGGGAGGCAGCATCTTGGGTTAGGGGATACTCTCTGTCCTTACACACCCCATTTAAAGAGATTCTTCTGCCGAGCGGTGCCCCCATAGTACTGTGAGGTATTGGAAAACTCATGATCTTCACTTGTCCCACAAACACCTTTAAATGGGAGACCCAAAATGGATGCACACACATTTCTACATTACTGTACAGTCTTTACAGCCACACCTACACTTTTCCTCCTAAGTATATATTGTAATGTATATGGTGGTAACTTTTGACTTGGTCCGCAATCGATATGGATCGTGACTTATTTTTGGTTGGATGGATACCGTAATGAAATTGACTGGATCCTTTGAATCTGATATATTTGCATGTCGGTTATAAATAGATATAGAGTGTAACATATTTGTGGATAGTAGTCTATTATGACTTGATCGTCTGGATCCAGAGATTCTATCTTTAGTTTTAAATCAATAATTAATTAGTTTTAAATTGATAATTATTTAGTTTCGTAAAAATTGGTCGTTGCCAATGTACAGGCAGTTTTTACATAAATTTCTTATGTTCTTGTGGTTCGGAACTCACGTAAAATTGTAGGTCCCCTCCGCCACCACGGAGGACATACACAATACACAATTACGAACACAGTTAGGTAGACCAGCCATGAGTGGATCCTAGGGTCTTTGTTGGTCTGAAACATTATAACATTATAACATAACATTATATCAAATGGCTGGTTACGCCAACTGGCTGAAAGACACTTCTAAGCCCAATGATCCTGTGAAGATGTCTTATTATGTGTCTGGCTGCGCTAGACGATGGATGGTTTTCTCTCTCTCTCTCTCTCTCTCTCTCTCTCCTCTCTCTTAGGTTAGGCAGACCCCTCCCCTCTTTTTTGCCACCCTGGGATCTGAGGGTGGCACTCATATGACCAACATTGCATTTGATTTGCATTCTACCATTTTGTGGTCATACTACTGACGCAGTCTCTCGTTCTCCTTACCACGAGTTTTTGCCGTGCTCATATCCTGGATAGTGTTGTGTGTTTAGTTTTTATTACACATATTATTTTTTCTCAGAATTCGAAATACATATCTTGTGCGAAAATTACATTTATATTCATTTATTACTTAAATCAGAAAATATTAATAACTAGTATTAACACTTGCCCTTGTAGGTTATAGAAAGAAGTTGAGAAAAAAACAAATGAAAATAAAGAGTACTGAAAACTGATATCATGCTATAGAAACTAGTATTTGTAAACCACCTGGTGCACACTGCATTCCAATCCTTAATCGGATTACTCTTAGAGTCGTTCTCAGGTTATCGTGTGATAGTTATAGGAAACTGTTGAATTTAATCTCCTGTAAATTTTGTAAAGACTTTTAAACTTCCCCTTGGTAAATATTCCGTAAAACACATCACCAAAAATTGCATACTAGATAATAATTTTCTGATGTATTGTGTTTTAACAGAATCTGGTATCCTTTTGTGCAATTGAGCACTTTTTGAGATAAATAATTTTTTTTCGAAGAAATATACGAGGGCCACTCAATATATTTGCCTCACCTTTTTTTTTTCTTTCCAACTTTCCTTATAAGTTCCAGAAATTTTGTACACAAGTAGTTACATACCTTTTTTACAAGTTTTTATTTTTCCACATAGTCTCCATCCTTTTCTACGGCTTTCCTCCACCTCGAAACAAGGGCCTTTATTCCTTGCTGGTAAAAGTCCGCTGGGTTCCGCTGGTGCCAACTCTTAACCTCCTCAACAACCTCATCGTCACTCTGAAACTTTCTTCCACGAATAGCATCCTTCATTGGCCCAAACAAATGGAAGTCTGAAAGTGCCAGATCCAGGTTGTATGGAGGTGGGGTAACACAGTCAAGCGCATTTTTGTGATGGCCTCTCTTGTTTGTAAACTGTTGTGTGGTCTTGCGTTATCGTGCTTTATACGTCTCTGGAGTCTCTGTAGGGTAGCAATATATGCCTCTGAGTTGATTGTTTGTCCTTTCTTCATAATGTCCACCAGAATCACCCCTTTCATGTCCCAGAAGATGGTGGCCATAACCTTTCCTGCAGAGAGAGCCATTTTGAACTTTTTCTTACGTGGGGAGACTGCGTGATGCCACTCCATGGATTGGCGTTTTGTGTCAGGTTCAAAGTGGTGTACCCAAGTCTCATCCCCAGTCACAATTCGTGAAAGGAAGTCATCCCCTTCTGTCTCGTATCGAACCAACGACTCAGAAGCAATTTCTTTTCTTTGGGCTTTGTGATCTTCAATCAGTTCGCGAGGAACAAACCGTGAACACACTTTTGAGTATCCCAGTTGCTGAATTATCGTATTCACACTTCCTTCACTTATTCGTAGCTCCAGTATATGGCGCGCCGATTTAATCGAATGATACTGTTAGCACGTTGCACAGTGTGAGATGTCACAGCTGATGCCGGGCGACCGCTGCATGGCTCATAATCAAGGCTGGCTCTCCCTCTCTCCGATGATCTCACACGTTTAGACCAGCGTCCAACTGTGCTTCGATCAACAACAGCATCTCCGTAAACGTTTTGTAGACGTTTGTGAATATTTCCAACTGTTTCCTTCTCTGCGGTTAAGAACTCGATAACAGCTCTCTGTTTACGACGCACATCACTGTCAGACGCCATTTTCGAAACTGCGTTAACCATCGGTTTTATACAAGAGCGTTTAAAAGCGGTTTTATACAAGGAGGGGAGGTTCAAACTAGAAAAATCCGGTTATGTAAAGCGCAGAAAGTTCAAACTTACTGCCCAAAAGACATTTCAGCTCCATGGCCTATTATTTAGCTATGAAAAAAGGGTGCGGCAAAATATATTGAGTGCCCCTAGTATATCTCGAAAGCTACTCAATTTCATCAAAAAACGGATAGCAGATTCTGTTAAAACGCCTGAAAATACATCAAATAAATATTTTCTGGTATGTAATTTAATTTTCTTTTTTGTAACCTAGCCTAACCTAACCTATAAAATTACACTTTTTACACGCTTACTCTTACGGCCAGTATATTGCCTATTACAATAAAAATATTTCGGGCTTTTCTATAATTACACTCTTTTCCACAGTTCAGATATGAGTGGGTTTTTAATATCACACCTTGATTTGCAAAAAAATCCAAAGCTTTATCTTCGTCGAAGAAACAGAAACAGAAACAAAGAAACAATTATTTGCTGCCAATTTTGATTAAATAACATTAAATATTAATTTTTTTTCTTATTAATATTCATATGCACAGTATATGAAAAATATTTTCTATTCATTATTTTTTACAAGGATTCTAAATATATTGTTGTTTTTTAAAGTTTAGGTGATGCGTTCTGCGGAATATTAACCGTCCCATTTAGTTTTACTCCCAGAATAAATTAACTAATATGCCTCCGAAAATCCAGAAATTTGATTGTTCTGTCTGTGGTTTTAGTTACAGCTGCAACTTTTCTTTCGATATTGATCGCGACGGACCGATTTGAAAATTTTGTCAAATGAAAGTTTCTCTTGATTAAGCGAATTGAAATTAGAAATTCTCAATCGTATTAGTGTAAACTTGGAAGTTGAGACGAGTGTCTCCAAACACAGTATTAAGAAATTAGACGATGATGTTAACGAGATTAAAGGACAGAATAAAAAGCTCGAAGACAAAGTGAACCCAATCGGAAATGAAAGCATAAATGGGAGAAATAACGTTGTGAATATGGTGGAGAGCAACGAAACTAGTGATGTTGTTGTCCAAGTTCGCAATGGTGCGAAATTGAAACGAAAACGGAATTTAGGTTAGCAGAGGCAAATCTGGTTAGTGCGTTAGAAACAATAGAATTGGAAAAACCAGACCGTTCTTATAGGGGATTCATTAGTCAGGCACATGGACGAAGAATTTGTAAAGCGTATCCAGTCCAAAAGAAAAAGTGTATGTTTGTCTGGTGGAAAAAATTAAGGACATTAGAGACGAAGTTGTTAAATTGAATGTAGATAGTTGACATAAAACGTAGTGTACGCGAGGTGACGGAAAGACTTGCAACGCTTGATGAGGGCAGGGGTAGGGTTACAGTTGACAAAGGCCGAACCTATACTAACGTTGAAGACGTTAGTAATTTGAAGGGTGAGGTGAGGAACATAGTTTCTAGTATCGGTAGCTTATCGGGAAGGTTAAACAGAGTTGAGAAAGGGGTTAAGGTTGGTCCGAGATTAGTAGACGGGGAGGGATTTAGAGAAGTTAAGGGTGGAGCTAGGCAACGTACGTTAGGTGATAGGAATACCCCTCCTTATCGAGGTTTCGAACCCTTTCGCCCAGTTGGATAGGGATGTAAACGAGGGGGAAACTATTTTAATTGGGGATTCCTTAGTGCGTCATATGAATAAGGAGTTCGTTGAACGGAATCCAACCAAGAGGAGGAGGGTCTGTCTACCAGGGGCTAGGGTTGACAGAATTAGAGATGAAGTAGAGAGGATTGATGTTGCCTCTTGTCACTCGATGTTGGTGACGATGGTAGGGGGTAACGACTCCTATAGGCCCGATACGAGTGTGCCTGACCTTTTGGAGAGATCTATGGGGTTAATTAGGTCCCTGAAGACAAGGTCAGATAGGTCTTTAGTTCTAGGTATTACCCCTAGGCACGGTTTGGGTCTTAGGATTACGTCAAAAACAATATTTTTTAATACTAAAATAGAAGAGATTTGTGCTCACGAAAATGTACCCTTCGTAAAGCTGTGGTCAGAATTTAGTGATCCTAGCCTTTTTATAAAAGATTGGGGTGCATTTCAATGAAATAGGGAATGCTAGGCTAGGTAGGTTAATCGATGAGAACGTTCGAAAGTTGTATAGGTCGAAGCCTTCTTTAAATGTTGTGGGTCCGGGAAGCGCCGGCCCGACGTGAAAAATAGTTTAAACTACAATTCTTGGTAAAAAAAATAATTTAAACGTCTTTTATTGTAACGCACGTAGTATTAGAAATAAATTGAACGAATTTAAGGCGATAATTTATTCGGGTACTACGATATAGTTGCTATAACCGAAACGTGGTTAAATACTGCGACTCGGGACTTGTTGGGGTAACTTCATATGTATGTAGGACAAAAGGAAAAATAATAAGAATTTTTTTAATCATTATTTTTATTCTTTATTACTTACAGTTTATGAACACTTCTCTGACATGTAAAATATTACATTTATTATATCATAAAACTGCAATAAGGAAGGCATTACAAGTATTATACAGTAGCACACATTAACGCTAATATTTACACAACCATAAAAAATTACATTACAAAAGGATCATCATGCCTTATCTAGGCAAAGTCAGCTTTATAAGTATCATATTATACAGTAGCACACATTAACACTTGCATTATAAATTTATAGCCCACTATTTTACAGGAGCACAAAATTATTTACACAACCATAAAAATGAACATTATAAAAGGAACATCATACCATATCTAGGTAAAATCAAACAAATAAAGCACAATATTAAAAAGTTCATTAAGTGTTAAAGTTCATTTAAAGTTCATTTTACTTCCACCTAATGCTGTGACCTACACCATTCAGAAATTCCTCCAAGGTCTTCCTCTCATTCATGTAGTCCAGACATAGGTTCTTCAAACGCTGTTGATGCTCCTTTGTGGCACGTTCCTAACCTAACCTAACCTGGCCTAACCATTCAGGTAGACAAAACAGTGATCAACTAGAGTGAATCAACATAGACAAAGATTATAATATTTATTTAGGATTACTTCATAGCACACGAACAATAATATAAAAAATGGAGGCTTTTGTCCTACTTTGCACTTTAACTGAGGGGCTTTTGTCCTACTTTGCACTTTAACTGAGGGGCTTTTGTCCTAGGGGGCTTTCGTCGTGACCCGATTTCCTATAGCGGGTTTTAAACTTTTTACTAATGATAGGTTACATAGGATTGGTGGCGGCGTTTTGCTGTACATTCGTAATTCCCTTAGGGCTATCGAGGTTAAGATAGATTTTCCGGCAGCAATTAATGCGATATGCGTTGAAGTTAGGGCGCGTAGTATTAGCTTTAATTTTGTTGTTGTTTATAGACCTCCCGTTCAACCCCTCGACACCGATACTAGATTTTACTCACTTGGCAACTTTATTAATAATTGGGATAGTATAATTGTCGGAGACTTTAACTGCCCTAATGTTAATTACGAGACTTTTACTGGTAATGATGAGGATTTGAGACTGATTGAGTTCATGGAAGATAATTTTTTACGACATATGGTTACCGAACCAACGCGCGGTGACAATATCTTAGACGTGGTGATGGCGAACGACGATAATATAGTCGAAGGTTTAGAAGTAGGTAAGAGTTTGGGATGTAGTGATCGGTAATTATTCTGCAAAGGACCTGGCGCAGTTCAAACACCACAATACATTTTTCTGGTAGTATTTGATGTGCTTTGTTCAAATCTGACCTTCATTTTTTGTGCAAATGAACCAAAATGAAGTTATGAAACAATCAAGTTTTCATAAGTTGTGTTCATTTGCTCAAGAAATGAAGGTCAGATTTGAATAAAGTACATCAAATACAACCAGAAAAATGTATTGTGGTGTTTATTATAAAACCTGACCTAACCTGACCTTACCTAACCTAACCTATTACTTGTTTACATACCTTATTTTGGAGGGTACAAATCGGCAATCGCCTTAAGGAAATGGTGCAATCTTTTCGAGTCGGCGCTATGCGTGGAGAGAAAGAGGTAGCGTGCAAAATATTTTCGGTAATGGTACCATTATTTCCAGCACGTAAAACCCACGATTCCTCGTCTTTCCACAAGCGTAGTCAAAATAAACTTAAACAAGACTTACCCAAATAAAAACGCCAGCCTTATTAGGAAATTAATATTAAATCAATCTGCACAACATGAGATGATAGTTTTCCTGGGTAATTTTTAATGAGGATTCAGGATATGTTCTTGTTGTAACCGGATGTGACTGGGTCCTTTTCCAAATATTACCCTTTCGTAGGCTAATTTTGATAGTTTTACGGACAGGATGAGAATAGTGTACTGGGATAAGTTATTTATGGGTAACGACGCAAATTTTCATTGGGAGGTGTTTAAAGAAAGTTTTATGAATATCGAAAGGGAGTTTATTCCGTGTAGGCCCAAGTGATGGACTAGGGAAATAGGCGATATCATAAACGAGCGTAACAGAGCGTATAGACTTAATAAGCGCAATGGCACGGTGGCTAACTTTAATAAATATATCGATTTTAGACGTCAGGTTAAAAGATCTGTTAGGAATGCTAAGCATAATTTAGAGATACTTATAGCTGCGATAGTAAACACAATCCAAAAAAGTTTTTTGACTACGTGAATAATCGTAAGCCGATAAAAGATAACATTGGCCCTCTAGTGGACGTTAACGGCGCTTTGGCTTCCGACGCTCAGGCGATGGCGGGTATTTTTAACAACTTTTCTGCGACAGTTTTTTCCATAGAAGACGTAAATAATGTCCCCAACGTAGACGATATCGTTCCATTTAGTAGAGAGACAATTTTGGATGAAATAACCGTTTACGATGGTGAGATTGGGCATTATATCGATAAACTAAAAGTTAGCAAGGCTCCAGGCCCTGACGCGCTTTATCCTAGACATTTGAAAGATTTGAAAGACATTATCGTAGGCCCCTTAACAAAACTTTTAATAAGTCACTGGAAGCGGGGATTATTCCTGAAGACTTCAAATTAGCTAACGTTACGCCTATTTTTAAAAAAGACGACCGCACAGTAGCTAGCAATTATAGGCCTATTAGCCTAACGTCAATTCTCGGTAAACTTTTGGAATCCGTAGTTAGGGATCGTATCGTCGACCACTTAGAGAGTCGCGATTTGATTAATAGTAGTCAGCATGGGTTTCGACGCCATAAATCTTGTTTAACTAATGTGTTAGAGTTTTATAATGAAATAGTGCGCGAATACGATAGGCATAGAGCGGCTGACATTATTTATTTAGACTTTAAAAAAGCGTTCGATACAGTTCCGCATAGAAGATTAATTGCGAAGGTTAAAGCGCCAGGTAGCTAACTGGTTAGAGGAATGGCTTCGTGCTAGAAAACAGAGGGTCGTTGTTAATGGTAGTGAATCGGGGTGGTTGGATGTAGGTAGCGGTGTCCCTCAGGGTTCAGTGTTAGGCCCATTGCTATTCGTAATCTACATTAACGACATAGATGTAGGCTTGACCAGTAACGTGTCAAAATTCGCGGACAATACTAAAATAGGCGGTAAAGTTGTTAACGTGGACGATAGAAATAGGCTCTAAGATGATGTAAATAGGATTATGGAGTGGACGGATAAGTGGCAGATGCAATTTAACGTAGACAAATGTAAAGTTTTGCATATAGGTTCTCGTAACAATAATTACACGTACACGATGGATAATAGACAGTTAGCGATCGTTGACGAGGAACTAGATTTAGGCGTACGCGTATCTAAGGATTTAAAAGTTAGGAACCAGTGCCTGGAGTCTTGCGCAAAAGCTAATAGGATGTTAGGTTTCATAGCGCGTAATTTCGAATTTAAATCGAAGAATATTATATTGCCCTTTCACAAGTCCCTAGTCAGGCCTCATTCAGAATATGCCGTTCAGTTTTGGTGCCCGTATTTGCGTGAGGATATTGATAGGTTGGAAAGGGTTCAGCGTCGCGCCACGAAACTAATTCCGTCATTGCGCAACAAGTCTTACGAAGATAGGATTAAAGAGTTAGACTTGCACTCACTCGAAACTAGGAGATTAAAGGGAAAGCTTATTGAAGTTTACAAAATCGTTAATAAAATCGATAACGTAAATTTTGACAAACTGTTCACTTTCGATAATAGCAATATTCGTAATAACGGATTTAAGTTGCGTGGCAGACGTTTCATTACTAATATCGCTAAAAACCTCTTTATGTTTAAAGTAATTGATAAATGGAATAATCTTCCCTCGTCCGTCGTGAACGCTACTAGCGTTAATTGTTTAAAAATAGATTGGCATTTTAAAAATATTAACGTTGTTTAAATTAATAAAACAATTAGCAACAGGAGCTCTGAGGGTAGTGGTCGAGGATGAGTCTGTTACACGAATTTAGATGTAGCTCGTAGCGTAAACTAACCCACTTTTTGTTATACTCTTCCTCTTTTTTTTTCTTTTCTTCTCCTCTCTTTACTTGCATGTCTGTAGTTTGCATGGTATGACAGTGTATGAGTTAAGACTGTTTGCATGGTTTGTAAGCGTTCTTATTTTACTTCTTTTCATCTTTCACCCCTTTCCTATTCTCTTCGACTATTTTTCCGACTTGTCGGCAGTGGCCAGTGGATGATAATGGTGAGTCTTTCTCTTTTTCTGAATGAATGTTAACCCACGAATGATAGGTTTTGCTACTTACTTAACCCCTTATTCTCTTCTTTTAACCCCCTACTATCTCCTTTCTCTCGGGCTAACCTTAGAGTGGATCTTACGGTCTTTGTTAGTCTTAGCTTCTGTAGATCTGTAGTTCGCTATAGTATACGAAATAGTCTCATGTTTAACTATTATTTATAGATTTATTTACAATTTCTATTTACCAAACCCACTTATTCATGGCATAAAAGGCTACTTGGAATTTACTGATAATTTTTTTTTAAATAAAACAAAAAAATTGTCCTATTATTAACTTTTACCTAAATTGAATTGTATTCACTAAAAAAGAGAAGGCGAAGAGGCTAATTACTGAAGTTTTTGAATGTAGGACAAAAGCCCCCAAGGACAAAAGCCCCCTAGGAAAAATAATAATAATATTTTTTTTTAATCATTATTTTTATTCTTTATTATTTACAGTTTATAAACACTTCTCTGACATGTAACATATTACATTTATTATATCATAAGACTGCAATAAGGAAGGCATTATAAGTATTATACAGTGGTACACATTAACGCTAATATTTACACAACCATAAAAAATTACATTATAAAAGGATCATCATGCCTTATCTAGGCAAAGTCAGCTTTATAAGTATTATACAGTAGCACACATTAACACTTGCATTATAAATTTATAGCTCACTATTTTACAGGAGCACAAAATTATTTACACAACCATAAAAATGAACATTATAAAAGGAACATCATACCATATCTAGGGAAAATCAAACAAATAAAGCACAGTATTAAAAAGTTCATTAAGTGTTAAGGTTCATTTAAAGTTCATTTTACTTCCACCTAATGCTGTGACCTACACCATTCAGAAATTCCTCCAAGGTCTTCCTCTCATTCACATAGTCCAGACATAGGTTCTTCAAACGCTGTTGATGCTCCTTTGTGGCACGTTCCTAACCTAACCTAACCTAACCTAACCTAACCTAACCTAACCATTCAGGTTGCCAAAACAGTGATCAACTAGAGTGAATCAACATAGACAAAGATTATAATATTTGTTTAGGATTACTTCATAGCACACGAACAATAATATAAAAAATGGAGGCTTTTGTCCTACTTTGCACTTTAACTGAGGGGCTTTTGTCCAGGGGGCTTTTGTCTGGACTCCGAAGTTTTTAAGGTATTAAATAGAGCTCATAATATAAATTTCGAGCACCTTTTTAAATTAGATAATGAGACCATAACCATAACTAATTGATTTAATTTAAGGGTAGTAGGTTTGATAGCGCGATGGAGCAAAACTTGGAACCCTGAAACGATGATTATTCTACTTAATAAATTTAAAAACTTTAAAAAAAACACATCGTGTAGATTAGATTATTAGTAGTTTAGTGTTTCGCACTATCCTTTTTTGTCTTCTACTTCTTAACTACCTTATGAAATTCATGTGTGTTTGGGTACACGTGGTAATATGTATGCATTGTGTAAGAATTACTTTCCCAGTAAATGTTTACATCTGCTTCAGTGTGAACATTTTGTAAAAGTTTAACTTGGAATTTCTGATTTTACTGACCCCTTCCTTATCTTTCCGACTTTACTTTCTTCTTTGGCTAATCTAGAGTGGATAATGGGGTCTTTAGTAATCTGTAACTTGTGTAATACTTCTTTAATATATACCTTATAATACCTTATGACGGTTCTGAACGACGGTTCAGGATCGACCTACGATCAACCTCTCTGCAGCATCCCGCCTCATTTACGGGATTGTGATTTGGTGGAGGAGGGAATTGGTTTCCGCTCTCCTTCTACCCTCGTAGCCAGCCACGCATGGCTGGTCAAGGGACTTTGCGCAAGAACCTGTCCAACTGGTTCTTGAAATTATTCAGGTTGGTGTGCTGGAAGTTTCTCAGTTCATGGGGCAATATGTGTGTGTGTGTGTGTGTGTGTGTGTGTGTGAAAATAATAAGCATGAGCAGGCATACGCGCATTCTTTATATACACAAACTATCCTTCACCAGAATTCAAATCCAAATTCACTGACTCTATGCGCGGGCGCTAACCATAGGGTTACAAGAGGATAAAAGTTAATACAACCTGGTTTTTAATATATTGTATATGGGATGATGATGACGATGATGATATATATGTCTCTGTCTGTCTGTTCGTTTGTATACACCTAAACGGCTAGGGTAATCTGCACTAAATTTAGTATACACATTACACATTAGTAACACACTCGCCCCTCCCACTTCCCCCCTAGGTTGTGTTTCGGGGAGCTTTTGCTACGCAAGGCAGCAGGCATTCTAGTATATATATATATATATATATATATATATATATATATATATATACCAGCTGTTAATTTATGATTAAGATTGCCAAACCAAAATTAATAGCCTTAAATCACAGGACGAGACTGAGCGGGGAAACAAAGCTCTGATCTGCCATTTATGACAAACGAAAAATATTTGAGGAGCGCAGTTTCAAGGTTTCAATTACCCAACATGATTTTATGAGTGTTTCAGATGCGACACAAAACCGAACAGCCAATTGAGCGTCGAGGGACGTACATGAGCACAAGATTCGCCCTGCCGTAATTGAATGTTTCACTGGCAAGCTTTGAGGCTTTGAGTGACATTTATGAGTATTTTGTCTGTAGGAAAACGGGGTTTATCAAACGGCGCGCTTTATTTTATTCTTATTTCGATGCTCTCAGAATAAAAAATTAAAAATTGAAAGCGTAACAAGTCGCAAGAAAAAGTTTTAAATTAGAGATCTATTTAGCACACACACACACACACACACACACACACACACATATATATATATATATATACACACACACTTCAGTAAAAGAGTTAAAAAGTTTACAAATTTTTTTTTTTTAAATATAATTCGATGTTGAAAGTGACGTAATTCGACTGCATGAATTCTAGCTGAAGTAAATAAGTGCCAATTTGGATTACAAACTGACAAAATTTAGATACTTTTAAAATTTTCGGAGCAAGTGTAGTTTACGTCCCCCTGTGGTGCCTAGTGTAGTTTACGTTCCCCTACATTATCCTAGTGTAGTTTACGTTCCCCTACATTATCCTAGTATAGTTTACGTTCCCCTACATTACCGTAGTGTAGTTTGCGTTCCCCAACTTTGTCCGCGTATACCTAATCAAATAAATAGTTAAAACTAAGGAAAATATTACGACTTAACCTAACCAATCGTCAATTTATATATATACACTATACTGTGTATATATATTATATATATATATATATATATAGGACCACCTGAAGATCAAGGCCCCCATGTATTCTTTTATTTTGCTTTACAGTACCAAATATAATAATAAATTAAATTGAATACCCAGTTAGGTCAACTTTACGCCCTTGACGATTGGTTAGGTTAAGTCGTGATATTTTCATTAGTTTTAACGAAGATATCATTTGGTAAATGAGGCTGGGGACCCTGATCATATATATATATATATATATTATATATATATATATATATATATATGACGATTGGCTAGGATAAGTCGTAATATTTTCGTTAGTTTTAACGTTTTATGGTGCTACTATAGTATGCGGTCTACCTACGATTCGGCGGTCTACCTTTTAATTATAGCTTCTTAGCTTCTTATTATTTTATTATTAGGTTAATTGTACGCCCTTGACGATTGGTTAGGTTAAGTCGTGATATTTTCGTTAAAACTAACGAAAATATCACGACTTAACCTAACCAATCATCAAGGGCGTACTGTAGTATGTGGTCTACCGTTAAGTATGCGGTAGTAGTATGTTTAACTTCTTTAATAATTCCTCAATTGTGTAAATTAAATTATAATTCCTTTCAATTCATTTTCAATTCCTTTTAAATATTTTGAACGGTAGACCGCATACTACAGTAGAAACTTAACGGTAGACCGCATACTACAGTAGAAACTTAACGGTAGACCGCATACTACAGTAGAAACTTAACGGTAGACCGCATACTACAGTAGAAACTTAACGGTAGACCGCATACTACAGTAGAAACTTAACGGTAGACCGCATACTACAGTAGAAACTTAACGGTAGACCGCATACTACAGTAGCACCCGTTTTATTTGATGGATTCATTTAAAAAATGTCTCCTAAAGATCCTAATGTAGTTTACGTTCCCCAACTTTGACCGTGTGTAGTTTGTGTCCCCTTTTGCGTCAGGGGGACGTAAACTACACTTGCTCCAAATTTTCTATTAGAAACTGTGGAAACATTTTTCAATAATTAACAAATGCAAGAAGAAAAAAATCCGTTTCGAGAAAACTGAACTCGGTGATTTTGTGAACGTCAAACCCAATTTTTATAAAATATTAAATCAGAAGTAATAATTAGCGAGTGGCCAGAAACGGAATGTATCTTAATAGAACATATCCCTATAATATTATTGAATTTTAAATTAACTTTAATCCGTACCTCTTTAAAAAACGAAATATTTATTTAATTTTAAAATGAAACTCGTCCCAGTCTCTCGAAATGCGAAGGTTTGGCGCCACTGTATCAACCAACGTACGATCACGCTTATTAAAAGAAAGTAAAATTAAGCGAGTGAATAACTATGAGATGTCCACTGCAAATTATTTCATTTCCCCAAATAGGAACCTAAAAATGGAAACAAAAAAACTAATTTAGTAGTCTACATTTTTAACGTCCCATGACCACTTCAACCAAAGAATTTTCTTCTTATTATTATTATTATTTTTGAACTCTAAAACAAAAGGAATATCTTTCTTTAAAAAAAGGTTTAGAAAGGAAATGTGCACGGGAAACATGCACGCTCCACTCTGCCGCCTAACATCAATGAACATCACTCTAAGTCTAAACAGTCAACAATATATATATATATATATATAGGAGATATTCCGCGCAAGACGAGAGAGAGAGAACGGAACAAATGAAAAAATGAGGTAACCACCTGGGAATCGAACCCGGGATCTTCCGATTGCCGGTCAGACGCGATAACCATTACACCATGGACCTCACCCCTTCCAAATGCCGTAATTCTTCTACATACTCGCAGAAACCAATGCCCCAAGGGGGCACCTCCCAGGTGGTTACCTCATTTTTTCATTTGTTCCGTTCTCTCTCTCTCGTCTTGCGCGGAATATCTCCTATACAAGCGTCGTTCTTTACGTTATTTATACTGCGTGTTCTTTGCAGTTGAATGTATATAATGTTACGGCATGCGGGAGGTGCCCCCTTGGGGCATTGGTTTCTGCGAGTATGTAGAAGAATTACGGCATTTGGAAGGGTGAGGTCCATGGTGTAATGGTTATCGCGTCTGACCGGCAATCGGAAGATCCCGGGTTCGGTTCCCAGGTGGTTACCTCATTTTTTCATTTGTTCCGTTCTCTCTCTCTCGTCTTGCGCGGAATATCTCCTATACAAGCGTCGTTCTTTACGTTATTTATACTGCGTGTTCTTTGCAGTTGAATGTATATATATATATATATAGTGTGTGTGTGTGTGTGTGTGCGTGCGTGCATCGGTGTCGTGAAAAGTCTTTAGACATTCTTCATTTGCACAATATTGGAATTAAGAGGCAGTTTTAATGTAACATTCGTATAACTGCTAAATTAAAGGTTAAAAAAAACGACAGATTCTTTTATCGTACTTGTAATACATTTTTAAATAACGAATATATATATATATATATATATATATATATATATATATATATATATATATTTAAAAGTAAAATTTGGAATAAGTTATACATTAAAACATGTAAACAGACTTATAAAGCATTGAATATTGTACACTAGTCGATATAAAATTTACCTTACAATATTTCGTTTGATGTATACAGGGAATTTTCAGCGTTGACTATATTTTTTTTTTCTTTGGGTAGGGGATGGCTGCGAAATTAACAATAGACGAGAAGGTGAGCTTGGTTTTAATGCATGGAATACTAAGTACTACAAATCGATGAAGCGGTACAGAATTTAAATTCTGTACCGATTCATTGATTTGTAGTAACTATTCCATGCATTAAAACCAAACTCACCCTCTCGTCTATTGTTAATTTCGCAGCCATCCCCTACCTAAAAGAAAAAATAATATATTATAATCAACACTGAAAATTCTTGTGATGAGCGACTTTTGCGCCACCCTGTATATATATATATATATATATATATATATATATATATATATATATATATATATATGAAAATTATTTCACGAAAGTAACACGTGAAAAATATTTATGATGAATAAAACCACGAAGGAAAGGAAACAGAGTGGTGCTCAAGCGCTTTCGTCTAATGACATCCTCAGGAACACTGAAGTAAATAAAGAGTTCAAGACTATATATAGGTTATAAAAATATATATATATATATATATATATATTATAGTAAATATAGAAATAAAAATTGTGGAGGAGCATACAAATTTGTAAGGAAAACTACCAATTTTAGCACTTTGCCCGAATTCAACACAAGATCAAATGGATTGTTTACAACCAATTTTATAGATAATGCCTGAATGATATATATATATATGATATAATATAATATATGATATATATATATCACTCAGGCATTATCTATAAAATTGGTTGTAAACAATCCATTTGATCTTGTGTTGAATTCGGGCAAAGTGCTAAAATTGGTAGTTTTCCTTACAAATTTGTATGCTCCTCCCACAATTTTTATTTCTATATTTACTATGTATATTTTTTTTTTGTAACCTATATATAGTCTTGAACTCTTATTTACTTCAGTGTTCCTGAGGATGTCAGTAGACAAAAGCGCTTGAGCACCACTCTGTGTTTCCTTTCCTTCGTGGTTTTATTCATCATATATATATATATATATATATATACTTGAAATAATATGGGAAGGAAAAACACGAAGAAAAACAAACAACAATATCGACCTAGTGTTTTAATGTGTATTTGACAATACTTTGTTGTTGAATACACACAAAAGCGCTCGGTTGATATTGTTTTTCCTTTCCTTTTGTGATTTTTATGGCATATACACGTGTGTATATATACACAATTAATTGTTGTGCAAGCGGGATAAAGTATTTATATACATATATACATAAACATTTTGCAACATAGAGCTGATAAGTTTACATATGCAGTGTACACTGTACGTATGTAACACTCTCTCTATCTATATATATATATATATATATATATATATATATATATATATATATATATTGTACAGTTAATGAATACTTTCATATATATATTTACATTTTGTGTCAGAGTATAGGACAGATATGCATTATTAATATGAACACCATTTAAAAGTTTGATAGAGAAAATACATAGTTTAATTTTAAAATGAAAAAGTAGACCATAAAAATGATTCGTAAAAGGTTAGACGCTTTGCTAACCATGCGGGGACTCGAATTAAAATAACTCAGAAGGGAGTAAAGACTTTTAAATTCAATTTTCGAGTGTAAGTATAAATTTTTTAACATTATTTTTTTTTATTTAAATCATTAAATCATTTTAGACAATACTGGGTATAACACGCAGATATCTAGAAGGGACTTAGTATGAAACTTAGTTTGGATTCCAGTCCCGCGATTCATAATAAAAACTAAAGAAATGAAACAAGAGCTTATACTTTAAAATATTCTTTTAGAGTTGACAGTCTCTTCGGCAATCTCCTTTTATGTCGGGCGCCAGCCGGATTCAACAGTTATTTGAAATAAATTCAAGTTGGAACGAATACTTACTACCTCTACATTTTATTTACCCTTAATTATTCTCTCCTATATCTACTTATTATAAAAAATATGCAGTATATCCCTCCTCTCTCTCTTTCTATATATATATATATATATATATATATATATATATTATATATATATATATATATATATATATATATATATATATATATATATATATATGAAAAATTATTATTACGAAAGTGACACGTGAAAAGTATTTATGATGAATAAAACCACGGAGCACCCCTTGTGTTTCTTTTTTCCTTCGTGGTTTTATTCATTATATATATATATATATATATATATATATATTATATATATATATATCTAAGCTCGTGCTCTTGAGTGCTCTTTGTGCTCGTTTGTACGTGCTTGTTCCTGGAGGTTTCACGTGCGCCCTCCCGGCCCTAGCACCCAAGGATGATGGGCTCGACCCTGCAGTCCTTGTCATCCTTGGTCTTTTTCCACTTCGACTGTCCCCTCCACCCTTTCTTTTTCCTCTGTCTTTCTCTCACTTTTCTTTGTTTTCTGCTGAGATATGCCCTTTTAAATAGAGACGAATCGGTTCTTCCCGAACTTAAAAAAAAAAAAAATAAAAAAATAAAAAAAAAATATATATATTATAATATATATATATATATATATATATATATATAGTGTATTTAAATAAGTGGTGCAAAAAGAGATAGTATTAACTATATACTGAATTGATAAATTCGAAAAATTTAAGCGAATTTCAGCCAGTAATGTTGTAAATTTAAACAATGGTGGAAATGTGATAATTTTAAATAAGATTGTACAATATTTATTTCACTATTCAAGGCTTTAGTTGTAATGGCGTCTGTTCAAGAGAAGGTTAACCTCGTAAGGTGGGTTTACGAATATGGATCAGTGATTACAGCCGAAACACGATTTACGCGTGAATTAAACAAACTAGCACCACACAGAAATATTATCCAAATGTGGGTAAAGAAGTTCACTGAAGAAGGAGGTGTCAAAAAAGTGAAATCCTTCCGTATACCAAGAAATCCTCCAGAAAGAGTCAATGCTGGTCGCAAAGCATTCCTGAGATGATCTAAGCTAAGTTAAACATTCTATCCTCTTCTGAACATAAAATCATACACAGCGTTTTAAAATTCAGGTTCAACGAGATACGGATTGTTCACCATCTGCACGAAGCAGATTACGGTACAAGCCTTAACAATTGTCAGGAATTTATCGAAAGAATTGAAACTGAAAGTCGATTTCGTTCAAATCTCAATTTTAGCGACGAGGCAACTTTCCATACTTCGGTAGATTAAATTGCCGTAACTGCAGGATCTGAGGAGTACAAAATCGATACGAAACATACGAAAATGAGGAAGATTCACCAAAAGTGAACGTTTGGTATGCTTTGTCACGGATCAGATTTACGGGCCCCCCTTTTTAAGCCAAAACCGTTAATGAAGAAACTTCTCAAAATTTTAAAAGAGTTCTTTGCTTCCTTTGTGCGACAAATTCCAGGTCTATTACAATATGCAGTATTTTAGCAGGATGTGCACCGTCCCATTATGCTCGCACTGTGCATACGTTTTCCGACAAAACGTTCACAGGACGGTCGTTTGGCCGAGAAGAACATACAAGATGGCAATCACGCTCTCCAGACTTAACTTGGTTAACCTTGGTTTAGCTTCCGCCCGAATTGTTCATTCTGACGAAGGTCAAGCTTGTCACTCCACCTTAGACCTACAGTTTAACGTGGAATCCGAACCACGCCCCACCAGCAGCAGACCAGCGTCTTAACCACTAGACTACCCAGGATACCCATTTATCTACCAACTAATTTTCTTTTTTATTGTGTGGAAGGATGAACAGCAGAGTTTTGCTGCGTGCCACCTGCCGTCACCGGGTCTCGATCCCGGGGGCGATGGATTCGTAGTCAGCGACGGTAGCCACTACACAACCGAGGTGCATCTCCTTTAGACTCTTTTAGACTTTTATCTTTGGAGGTATGTAAAGACAACTGTATATCACAACAAAACAAGCGATATTAATGACCTAAAAATGCTTCTTTGAGATTCCATAGCATCAGTTCGTGTAACTCCTTTGGAACTGTTTTTATTGCATAATAGCGTAGATTTCGTTTACTTACAGAAAATGATGGAAGACATGTGGAGGTTTATTAAATATCAGATTTAAAACTTAAAACATTACTGAATCAAATAACCTTTAAATTTTCCGGATGTACCAATCCAATAAATAGTTATTAGAGTTTCTTTTTGCACCATTCACTTCAATACACCTTACATTTTATATACAGGGTGTACATAAAGTCAGGATCTATTTTTGTGAAGCACTTGGAAATTATATGGAATTCAATCATAAAATGATAAAGTGGTAACATTTATTAAATAATTAAGAGTAGGATTCGACGTGACGCCCATCAGTATCCCTGCACAGCTCAAATCGTTCCGCAGCATTTCTAAACACATTCTGGAGCATTTGCGGGGTTATGTTATCTGCAGCAGTTCGTATACGTGTACGTAAGTTTTCAAGATCTCGCTGGCCAAGGTCTTTTGTTGCTTCCGCGTCCGATCCAGCGATTTGGAAAACGTCCATTTAGATAATCCTGAACAATTTTGGCATAGTGACAAGGAGCACCATCATGTTGATAGACGACGGTACTAACAATCCTATCCCCGTCGTCTATCAAGTGATGGTGCTCCTTGTCACTATGCCAAAATTGTTCAGGATTATCTAAACTAAATGGACGTTTTCCAAATCGCTGGATCGGACGCGGAAGCAACAGACCTTGGCCAGCGAGATCACCAGATTTACCCCTTTAGATTTTTTGCATGGGGCTTTATCAAATCGCACGTCTATCAGACGAAGATTACGAGTCTTGAAAACTTACGTACACGTATACGAACTGCTGCAGATAACATAACCCCGCAAATGCTCCAGAATGTGTTTAGAAATGCTGCGGAACGATTTGAGCTGTGCAGGGATACTGATGGGCGTCACGTCGAATCCTACTCTTAATTATTTAATAAATGTTACCACTTTATCATTTTATGATTGAATTCCATATATTTCCAAGTGCTTCACAAAAATAGATCCTGACTTATGTACACCCTGTATATATGTATATATATATATATATATATATATATATGTGTGTGTGTGTGTGTGTGTGTGTGGTCGTAAAAACCGAGATGAAGTTAACGGGGATTACCCCAGTTAACGTCATCTCGTTTTTTACGACATACATATATACAGTGGTCGAATTGTAAAGTTTTAACAAGGGGGATGGTGGTGATGTATAAGCTGATATGTACCATATCAGCTTATAAAGCTAGCAAGCTGATAATTGTAATAAAAATAATAATAATAATAATAATAATTATTATTTTTTTATTTATATAATATATTTTTTTCGCCAGCTACACTCTACAGTTTCAAAGTTTTACAATGTCATATACTGTAACAACTGCACATAGAACATAATTATATAGTTTAAGGTAGTAAAATTAAGGCTTTGTGGTTCGGAACCTACGTAAAATTGTAGGTCCTCTCCGCCACCACGGAGGACATACACAATACACAATTACGAACACAGGTAGACCAACCATGAGTGGATCCTAGGGTCTTTGTTGGTCTGAAACATTATAACATTATAAGTTATTTTAATTACAATGACATGATCGATTCATGTAATTCTTTCTCTTATTTTCTCGAAATTTTTTTTCCATCATTTTTAGGGTGTTGTTAAAGTGTATTTTATTTAGATAACAAGGGAGATGTCATATCCCCCCCCCCTTCATCCCCCCCCTGAATTCGAGCACTGTATATATATATATATATATATATATATATATATGATACACACAGACCGTGCATGGAACAAGGAACTCTTCTAGGAAAATTAAATCCACTTAGTCCGAATAAGTAATGGTAAATGAAAACACTATAGTTTTTTCTTTTTCATGATGTTAGCCCGACGTGGGCAACGGGTCACTCGCAAAGAGGTCCCAAGAATATAGCTTCCCTCACCAGCTATCTGTAAAGCAGATAGGATCCAGCTTTGGGACAGGATCTAGGGTTTAAAGCAGCCTAGCCCCGCTACATTTAGAACCTCATTTCCCATCATGAAACGGACATGTTGTGTGCCTTGAAAAGTGGACGCTCAATTCTGCCAGTTGAGGTTTAAATTTTGGTTTTTAGCTAAAAATATAATAGTTACCCCTTTTTGATGTATTCAATCCGACGTGAAGGCAGCGAGTCTTTTGCTTATATCGAGGTTCTAAATGTAGCGGGGCTAGGCTTCTTTAAACCCTAGATCATGTCCCAAAGCTGGATCCTATCTGCTTTGCAGATAGCTGGTGAGGGAAGCTATATTTTTGGGACCTCTTTGCGAGTGACCCGTTGCCCATGTCGGGCTAACATCATGAAAAAGAAAAACCTATAGTGTTTGTCATTTACCATTACTTATTCGGACTATAGTGGATTTAATTTCCTAGAAGAGTTCCTTGTTCCACGTACGGTCTGTGTGTATCATAAAAAACCTCAGGGAACCATTCTGAGTTCATTCCCATATTATATATATATATATATATATATATATATATATATATATATATATATAGTTAAAGGTGTATGTGTACCGACCTACTCTATATAATATGTATAAATACAGGTAGCTAATACTAAAGTAAATCGAGTGACGTATGACTGTCGGTGGCGATGGTCGTGTTAGACGCATGTTTAGTGGGACAGGTTCGAGTCCCACGCAGGTTACTGGATACTTTATTATTTAGAAGTGAGTTTATATATATATAAGAATGATGCCCATCATAAAAGTAAAATATTCATTAAAAGGTGATTTTTAACAAGGTAAGAGTGACTTTTTAATACAGTATAAAAATATTTAAAATACCTTTATATATAATCATATTTCTAGCTTAATTTCAGAACCAGTACAAGTCTTTACTGTGCTCCTGTGAAGATCCCGCTCCTTCCAAACCTATAAAGAAAAGGTAATGATATTAAGTTATAATTATAATTATTTATATATATATATATATATATATATATATATATATATATATATATATATATATATATATATATATGACACCAAACTTTAAAATCTTATACATGCAAATAATAATAAAAGTGTAATACATTTTTTTATTATTTTTATTGTTAATTGCGATGGGGAAACTTTGAAATGGTGACCCGTTAAACGAGTTGCCTTCATTGGAACAAGATTTAGCCATTGCTTCTTCTTTTCACTATTGTCTAGGTTTAACAGTCTTGAAAATTGTTTTGTCCAATTTTTCCTTAATATCAGCCGCATTTTTAAATCAAAATTTTTTAAGTGTCTCTTTATTGAGAAGTGTTGCCAGTAAAACTATTCCGCAGACAACCCTTCGTTTATTGAAGTGTTATGTTCAGTGATGTGGGACTCGAGACCGGTCTCGAGACCTTTTTTCTTGGTCTCGGTCTCGGGTGCTTAGGTCTCGGTCTCGGTCTCGGCCATGGTGGTCTCCACTACATCACTGTGATGTTCCTCAAGTGTACCGAACACGTAGCTCGTTTTAACTAGACAATTAACTGCTGAAAAATGTCACAAACTATGAATTTGTGAATAAATTATGAATAAATTTTTCAATTGTCACTCGATGACCTCTTTAGAATCTTTATTCCTGAATGTGAAATAGAGAGTTTAGGAATTAGGCATTACACAATTTTGAAATACATGCAAAAATTGCATGTGGTCTCTGTTTCGGTCTCGGTATCGAGACTAGTCTCGATACCTTTTTTTCTGGTCTCGGTCTCGGCTATGGTGGTCTCGTACATCACTGGTTATGTTACACATCTAATACACATCACTTCAGATGATGAATAAGTACTTCATTAATAATGAATAATTTGTGCCAAGAGCAGCACATTTTATAACAAGGTTCAAACGAAAATGAAGAAACTAAAGAATTACATTAGTTCTCTTAATCCAAAGAAAAAATACTTAAATTCTAAAAGTATATGCGATCTGATCACGACCCGCATATATATATATATATATATATATATACTGTATATATATATATATATATATATATATATATATATATATATATATACTGTATATATATATATATATTGGAAGGCAATGACAACTACGATGTTATATACACAGATTTTGACGTTCAAGAGAAGGGACAGGACAGTAATGATTCCCCTGCTAAAAACAGACCAACAAAGACCCTAGAATCCATTCATGGCTGGTCTACCGAACTGTGCTCGTAATTATGTATTGTGCATGTCCTCCGTGGTGGCGGAGGGAACCTACAATTTTACGTGGGTTCCGAACCACAAAGCCTTAATTTTACCACCTTAAACTATACCCAATATATCAACATATGCGTCTAATCGATTTTTAAACATGTTTATAGATGTGCTACTAATTACTTCTACCGGCAAACAATTCCACCTATTTACTATTCTATGCGTAAAAAAGTTTTTGGCAACTGTTGTCTCGAACCTTCTACTTGTCAACTTACACCCGTTATTGCTAGTCCTATTATATTGAGATATTTCGAAAAAGCTATCTCTATCTACGTTATCGAACCCATTCATAATTTTGAAAACCTGGATTAGATCACCCCTTAGCCTCCTGTCTCGAGTGTAGTCAATTTTAACTCCTTAAACCTATCCTCGTACGACTTCGACCTAAGCGATGGAATCATCTTAGTTGCTCGTCTTTGAAATCTTTCGATTTTGTCTATATCTTTTCATATATGCGGATTCCAAAATTGGATCGCGTACTCCAAATGGGGTCTAACTAATGATTTATAAAGAGGAACTATCGCGCGATTTGTACTCAAAATTCCGAGCTATAAAACCTAACACTTTGTTCGCTTTATTGACCGCTGCTGTACTTTGCTTCGCTACTTTTAAATCACCAGTGACTATAACTCCTAAATCTTTTTCCTGCTCTACACTTGCTAACTCCTTCCCTGACATACTATTCGCAAAATTACCGTTACGCGAACCTATATGTAAAATTTTGCACTTATTGACGTTTATATATATATATATATATATATATATATATATATATATATATTGCATGTTTTAGGTTTCGAAGATGCTGATGAACCGGAAATACGACTTGTTGGCGATTCCATTGTTCGAGGGCAGCTCGAGGAATTCTGTGGGAGAAACCCTCGTCGTAGGCGCCGCTATTGCTACCCTGGTGCAAGGGTGGAGAATATAACTAATAGTGTTGACCATTTTACAGACGGAACCTCTGAGGACACAACGAATGTTACTCATGTCGGTACTAATAACGTTTTAAATTCTAGATCGGAAGAGCTGCTGGCTAGGTACAGGGACTTACTAGAACGACGTCACGAAAGGAAAAAATTAATAAGATTGTTTTAGCAGGTATACTTCCTCGAATTATCCAACGTAGCGATTTCTACAGCAAGGCGACCCTATATCAACAATAACCTAAAGTCTCTTTGCCAACAGGAAGGAGTGCATTTTCTAAATTTTTCGAACAGTTTCTACGGCAGGAGGGACATGTTCCTTGGAGATGAACTTCATCTTAATGACGTTGGAGCTGCGCGTTTAGGAAGACTATTTCATAATACTGTCTCTTCTTTACAGGCTGCAGTAACTCGAACGGTCCCAGCGTAATTTCCTCAAATTTCCCATGTGCTCGCGAAGGTGTCGCAATTTCAAACAATTTGAAGGTTCTATCCTTAAATGCTCGTAGCCTACGAAATAAAATAAACGAATTTTTTTTTCAATTGCTTGTAAAGGCTATGATTTAATTGCGATAAATGAATCGTGGCTTAGCACTGAAACACGTGACTTTGTAGGGGAGTATCAAATTAAAGGTTATAGACTTTTTGTTAAAAACAGAATAGGTACGCGAGGAGGCCGTGTTATGTTGTATATCAAAGATAATATTGCGAACGTTATAGAAGTAAAGAACACAATTCCAGAAACGATAGATTCGACTATAGCAGAACTTAAATTGAACGATTTCAAGTACTTGTTGTTGCGGTTATATATAGGCCCCCTAATCAAACAGCTGATACGGACGAAGCGTTATATCGTGAACTAAAGAGAATAATAGGTAGTGAGCAGGCCTTAGTTATGGGTGACTTTAATTGCGCCAACGTGAATTACGATACAATGTAGGGAGACGCGGTAGGCAATCGTTTAGCTAATTTTCTCGAGGATAGCTTTCTTATTCAAAAGGTTGGGGAACCTACGAGGATGGACAGTATTTTAAATTTAGTAATAACTACGGACGACAGGCTAATCACTGATCTTCAAGTAATAGAACCGTTAAGTAATAGTGATCACAATATGGTAGAGTTTGTCCTCTCAGTAAGTCACTCGAAACCAACTAACTCGACTAAAATTCCTAACTTCCAGCACGCAGACTTTTGTAAATTTTGAAATGAATTGTCACACGTCAATTGGGAAAACGTAATGGGGATCTCCAACGCAAAACTAATGTGGGAATCGTTTGAAACAGTATTTAGGACTATAAATGAGAAATGTGTACCGTACAAAATTAAGCGTGCGAAAGTAAACAACAAGCCCTTGTGGTTTACTTCTAGAGTAGGCGACATTATAAAGAGTTGAGATAGGGCTTTTAGGCTACATCAGTGCGATAAAAACAATTTGTGGTTACGAAACAAGTACATATCTTTAAGGCGTGAAGCGAAAAGTGTAATAAAAAAGTCCAAGCGCATTGAAATGTCCATAACTCGTGACGGTAAAGAAAACCCCAAGCGATTCTTTCAATAGGTAAACAATAGAAATCCAGTAAAAAGAGTCTTGGGGCCGTTGAAAAATGTTAACGGAGAGCTAGTTTCTGAAAACAAGGAAATGGCTCCCATGCTAAACGAATTTTTTACGTCAGTTTTTACTATAGAAGATGTAACGAATATCCCTACGGTCATAGACATAATACCTTTTGATAATGGTAATATTTTGGATAATATTGTGGTTAGTGAAGGGGAAGTAATGCGCTAAATTGATAAAATGAAAATGCTTAAATCACCGCGACTGGATTCCATATATCCCATACATACAACTAAAAGAATTAAAATATAGCATTGTTGTGCAGCTAACAAAGATTTTTAATGCGTCTATTTCTGAGGGGTGCGTACCAGATAATTTCAAGTTAGCAGACGTAACACCTATCTTTAAAAAAGGCGATAAAGGTGCGGCGGGAAATTATAGGCCAATCAGTTTAACATCTGTTGTAGGTAAGCTACTGGAATCAATAATTAGGGATCGTATAGTCGAACACTTAGAATTGCATAACTTGGTTAGAAATACGCAGCACGGTTTTAGGCGAAACAAATCTTGCTTAACTAATCTTTTAGAATTTTTTCAAAGCGTGGTTGAAGTTTACGATAGGCATCGGGCGGTTGATGTAGTGTATTTAGATTTTCAAAAAGGGTTTGACACGCACAAAAGACTCATTGTAAAAATTAAGGCTCATGGAATGAGGGGTGTAGTAATAAATTGGCTAGAAGAGTGGTTGCGAGGTAGGAAACAGAGGGTGGTCGCTGATGGAGCGGAGTCGCGTTGGGCTAATTAGCGAGCGGCGTTCCTCAGGGTTCTGTATTGGGCCCCTTGCTTTTTCTTATATATATTAACGATTTAGATGTCGGCCTAGTCAGTACAGTTTCAAAGTTTGCGAATGACATGACGTTTGGTGGTAGGGTGATTAATGACGAAGATAGAGGTAAAATCCAGGAAGATTTGAATAAAATCGTTCATTGGTCAATCACATAGCAAATGAGATTTAACGTCGATAAGTACAAAATTTTACATATAGGTTCGCGTAACGGTAATTTTGCGTATAGTATGTCAGGGAAGGAGTTAGCAAGCGTAGAGCAGGAAAAAATTTAGGAGTTATAGTCACTGGTGATTTAAAAGTAGCGAAACAAAGTACAGCAGCGGTTAATAAAGCGAACAAAGTGTTAGGTTTTATAGCTCGGAATTTTGAGTACAAATCGCGCGATATTATAGTTCCTCTTTATAAATCATTAGTTAGACCCCATTTGGAGTACGCGATCCAATTTTGGAATCCGCATATGCGAAAAGATATAGACAAAATCGAAAGAGTTCAAAGACGAGCAACTAAGATGATTCCGTCGCTTCGGTCGAAGTCGTACGAGGATAGGCTTAATCCATTATGGACCAAAACTATATATTTTTGTTTATTTCTTGATATTTCTTGATATATTCACCTTCGGAGAGACTTTAAATAAACATGAAATAGTTATCTGATATAGAAAATTTTAAATTTAAAAATAAAAATTAAAAATTAATATTTAAAAATTTTAATTTTAAGTTCTATCCTAAATTTTAGTGTTAAAATGTGTTCCAAAAAAAGAACGCTGGGCGTTAATGGGTTAAGGAGTTAAAATTGACTACACTAGAGACTAGGAGGCTAAGGGGTGATTTAATCCAGGTTTTCAAAATTGTGAATTGGTTCGATAACGTAGATAGAGATAGCTTTTTCAAATATCTCAGTATAATAGGCCTAGAAATAACGTGTGTAAGTTGACAAGTAGAAGGTTCGAGACAGCAGTTGCCAAAAACTTTTTTACGCATAGAATAGTAAATAGGTGGAATAGTTTGCCGGTAGAAGTAATTAGTAGCACGTCTATAAACATGTTTAAAAATCGATTAGACGCATATGTTGATAGATTGGGTATTGTTTAAGGTAGTAAAATTAAGGCTTTGTGGTTCAGAACCTACGTAAAATTGTAGGTCCCCTCCGCCACCACGGATGACATCCACAATACACAATTACTAACACAATTAGGTAGACCAGCCATGAGTGGATCCTAGGGTCTTTGTTGGACTGAAACATTATAACATTATTATAACATATATATATATATATATATATATATATATATATATATATATCACAGTAAAATTACAGAAATAACGTTTAGCGCACACACACACACACACAATGTATGTGCATCTCCGCATAATCGAGATAACGTCTTTTGAAAATCAATATATCCTAAAAAAAAATTACCCTCACCTAACTTCAATGTCATCAAACCGGAAAAGCGCGATAAATGTTTCAGATACAATTGACGTTTTCTGTTGAGTCACTAAATAGTGAGGTACTCGCCAATGTAGCTTTACCTAATCTAACCAAATTTTATCTATAGCCTAACGTGCTCAGGACTAACACATTTTTTTATCGACATTAAAAATGTTTTTATATTTTTATATAAATATTTTAGTGTTCCGCGGTGCCAAAAGTGTTACCTCACCAAAAATTTACCTCACTACATCTGCCAATTATGTATCACACACTCGACCTCACTTATGCTAAGTCACACACACACACACACACACACATGCGCGCGCGCGCGCTTATACGCTTAAATCCGGAAACCGTAAGGCAAGCATGTGTACGTGATTAGGGTTAAAAGAGTGCCCCGTTTCATGAATATATTTAGCAAGTGGGCATCATCGTCACATTTAGTCGCATTAGAAATTAACCGTTTCTATCTCTTAGAATACATCTCAATCACTGAAGCTGAACTGAAGGTAAGAATGCATCTCTGAACTCGAAGAAGTCCCTAATTATCGATAAAGATCTAAATCCTTTTGTCCTCTGGAATGGAAGAAGAGATACGAACATTATTTAGAGATGCGCAGATAACGGACAGTCAGAGACGGGAGTGCACTGCCTAACGAGCCAATTCAGAGATTAATGAACAATGACACAGGTATGTTAAGAGGCTCCATCACTCACAAAGTAAATCACTCCCATGATATCATTTAAATGTTATTACGCAAGAAGCAGTGAAGTTAGTATGTTTCATAATCGTACGTTATTACTGAATATATATATATAATTTGTATGTGTGGGTGCGTTAAGTAATATGGTAGGGTTTACGGAGATGGCTAATTTTGTATTTACAAGCCCATGTCCGTCGATGATCTTCTTCTATCTTCTTCTCAGAAGGACCCCTATAATCGGTCGGGTACGATTTGGCGCCGCCGTTTGGGCGCCACCGTTTGGGCGCGGAGCCGGTTTGGCGCCGCCGTTTGGGCGTGGAGCCGGTTTGGCGCCGCCGTTAATTAGTATTAAGTATTAAACAGTAATACTTGGTTATTAACCTGAAGTGCTGTCTGTCTTTTCAGATAAGTTGTGTTGTTGCCCTTAATAGCATAAATGTCTGAAAATATATCAAGTAAGAAAGGGAAAAAGGAGTTTTCACATAATGGATATTTGTATGTCTTTGATAAATGTAGCAAGCGCGACCCTTCGTTATTTTTTTGGCGGTGCGAGCAAAAGAGTCAGTGCAAAGGACGAATACATACAAAAAACAATGTAAGGTGTATATATAATATGGGTACTTTTCCGTTATCTGCCCCCTTAACGATTGGTTAGGTTAAGTCGTGATATTTTTGTTAAAACTAACGAAAATATCACGACTTAACCTAACCAATCGTCAAGGGCGTACAGTTGACCTAACCGGGCAGTGACGATTGGTTAGGTTAAGTCGTGATATTTTTGTTAGTTTTAACGAAAATATCATGACTGAACCTAACCAATCGTCAAGAGGGCAGATAAAAATATTGTAATGATGGCGGCGCCCAAACGGCTCAGCGCCCAAACGGTGGCGCCAAATCGTCCCATTTCGGTGGCGGCCAAACGGCGGCGCCAAATCGTCCCATTTCGCCCTATAATCCCTCATGGATTCAGGCCCATGCCTGATGTTTGCCAGTAAGTCACACCGTCAACAAACTCACAAACGCATCAATCAAGATTTTGAGCTTCACATTCAAAACCGGTGCGTCAAAATGTTTGAAGCTGCATTTAAAATTTAAGTGTCTCGTGAATTAAATGTAAATGTTAAACTTTCTTTGGCGAAAATTTTTTTGCTCAAAATCTTTTATACCGTGTGACCACAAAAATTGTCCCTGTTTTTAATCGCTTATTACTCAGTCATTATTGCAGCTTCACAAATGAAATAAAAAGCATTCGAAAGAGAACATTTTAAAGTTTTATTTAATTTTTTCGATATCCTGGATACGAAATCAGTACTTATAAAAAAATGACAGTTTTATCTACCACAATCATGGGTTATTTGTCGTGTGACCACAAAAATTTTCCCTGTTTTTAATCGCTTATTACTCAGTCATTATTGCAGCTTCACAAATGAACTGAAAAGCTTTCGAAAAAGAATATTTAAAAGTTTTATTTAATTTTTTCGATATCCTGGATACGAAATCAGTACTTATAAAAAAATGACAGTTTTATCCACCACAATCATGGGTTAATTGTCGGACGTGCAACGTGTTTTCATCGCAGAAGAGATGATCAAACATGGCTCGGTAGTTGCCACCCAACGGTCTTTCAGACGACAATACGGTCAGCAAAGGACCATAGATCCTAAAACGATTCGCAGGATTTTCGCAAAATGGAAACATCACGGCTCAATCAAGAACATGCATAAAGGCAACTCTGGGCGCAGCAAAGGTGTGCGAACCGCTGAAAACATTGATTCAGTCGCAAATCAGCTTGAAACGGACAACAAGAAATCTGTGAGACGACTATCAGCTGTGACAGGAATCAAACGGGAGAGCATTCGGAAAATAATCACGTTGGATTTGAGAATGAAGTCATTCAAAATTATGTGTTTGCAACAGCTTAGCGAACAAGACTACCAGCGTCGTTTGATGTTTTGTGAACGCATTGAAACAATAATTGAACAAAACCAGATAAGATTAAGTGACATAATATTCAGTGATGAATGCCACATCTATCTCAATGGGTTCATCAACAGACAGAATTACCGGTGTTGGTCACAAAACAAGCCAAATATACACTTGGAGAAACCTCTGCATTCACCAAAAGTTACTGTCTGGTGTGGTTTGAGTAGCAGCAAGGTTTATGGTCCTTACTTTTTTGAGGACCCAGAGACAAGGAGACCGCTTTCAGTAACTTCAGAAAGATATGTAGAAATGCTGAACACTGTTTTTGAACAAGAAAACTGCAGTAACAAGTGGTTTCAGCAAGACGGAGCAACAGCCCACACAACTGGACAATCACTGGAATGTTTATCAAGATTTTTTGAACAAAGATTCATTTCTCATCGCTCGCAGTTTCCCTGGCTCGCAAGATCTCCCGATCTATCACCTATGGACTTTTTTCTCTGGGGATTTGTCAAGGACAAAGTATTCAGGCAAGAGCCATCCTCTATCGAAGAATTAAAGCAAGCGGTGGTAGAGAGTGTACAGTCCATTGAATGCAGCGTTTTGGAAAATGTAATAAATAACTTCCTTTCCCGTTGTGTGAAATGTAAGAATGTCCAGGGACGTCACTTTGAACACATGTAGAATAAATTAAAACTTTAAAATGTTCTCTTTCGAATGCTTTTTATTTCATTTGTGAAGCTGCAATAATGACTGAGTAATAAGCGATTAAAAACAGGGACAATTTTTGTGGTCACACGGTATAAAAGTATTTTACATAATTTAATATCAGCATGGACTGATTAAACATTTGGAGTCTTTGCTTGCCGTCGCAGTCGGAAGGAGGAACAGGAGGAAGATAAGAAAGAAGAGGAGGAGGAGAGGAAGAAGAGAAGGAGGAGGAGAGAGAAGAAGAGAAGGAGGAGGAGGAGAGGAAGAAGAGAAGGAGGAGGAGGAGAGGAAGAAGAGAAGGAGGAGGAGGAGAGGAAGAAGAGAAGGAGGAGGAGGAGAGGAAGAAGAGAAGGAGGAGGAGAGGAAGAAGAGAAGGAGGAGGAGGAGGAGAGGAAGAAGAGAAGGAGGAGGAGGAGGAGAGGAAGAAGAGAAGGAGGAGGAGGAGGGTAGTAAGGAGAAATAAGGCAAGCTATAGGAAGAAACCTTTAATGACCAGTTGCATTCCACGCAACCATGAAAACTGAGATAATCGTGATGCAAGAAGTGTCCCTTTCCTTTTCTACATAAATTATAGTCGATTGCAATAATATTACTATTACATACTTTGTATAATAATCGTTAATCATATTACTTTTTTCTCTATTTAAGAATATGGAGCAAGTGTAGTTTACGTCCCCCTGTGGTGCCTAGTATAGTTTACGTTCCCCTACATTATCCTAGTGTAGTTTGCGTTCCCCAACTTTGTCAGCGTATACCTAATCAAATAAAACGTTAAAAATGACTAAAATATTACGACTTAACCTAACCAATCGTCAATGTGTATATATATATATATATATAATTATATATATATATATATATATATATATATATATATAATAATATATATATATATTGGATGAATTTCACAATTAAACACGTGAAATGAATGAATGATGCAAACCCACAAGAAAAAATAAAAATGATTCCAAGGCCTTTCGTGTATTCAGAAGTACCTGACGAGGTGTACTTCTGAATACACGAAAACCCTTGGAATAATTTTTCTTTTTCCTTGTGGGTTTGTAGCATATACAGTATATATTAGGGTGGAGTGAAAATGACCCCAAAATTTTTTTTTTCAAATAGGGAATTGGAATGCCTGCAAACGTTGTCAACGGGCTACTGTCAATGTTCACTCAAAATTTGATGTCCCTTGAATTAATTGTTCAGGGTCCCCAACGAGGGAAAAAAATCGCTTCCTAATTGGAACATTTCTGGCAGCATTCCGCTACTTTGTGAATATATATATATATATATATATATATATATATATATATATAAACAAAGTACACAGAACTCACCACGTGGAGGTAGCTGCACATCGAGTTCCAGCCTAGCTCATCCCAACCACCCAACCTTATTATGGACTTTTGTCTAAGTCTTATTCCTTTTCCTGCTTATCGAACTATGTTGTGATTTAGTACTGAAAAATGGCATTATGTTTCTTGATTCCAATCTCACTGGAATGAATCCATCCCTTCGTTCTTTCCCACAAACTGTAGCTGCTGCTTCTGTTAATAGCTTAACACATCTTTCTACAGCTGTGTGTGACATGGCATCCCAAGTATGCCTCCAAAACCTGACTGTTTGGAAGCGAGTTCTCTCAATTCCTTCTCCGTTAATTGCTGCAAAAGCGGAGGACTTAATCACCCTTCTTCTTTCCAGTTAATAAGATCAATGTATTCTTTTGCTCCAAAGATCAGCCTTGGTATTGTAAATTTTCGGATTTCCTTTTGTGTTTTGCTTCTTGCAAGCATAATTCTTCTAATTGCCAGCTCTCTGATATGCTCCTGATCATCGGTGATCATGGAGAGCAATAGGTTCTTTGGGTGAGCAAAATAAGCGTTGCGTTGTATTGAAGAATCCACAACGTTTCTCAGCTCAAGTGGAAGGTATCTTGCTCTTGAAATGGTTTCCTAGACATGTCTTCCTCCTTCTGTGCATGAAGATTTTGACTTAATGGTAAACCACATTGGAGCATAAACTTTCTTTACCAATGTTGCTAATGCAGGAAGGTTCTCTGATGGTTTATCTTTAGCAATGTATAGTGTACAGTCTTTACAGTCACACCTACATTTTTCCTCCTAAGTGTATATATTGTAATGTATATGGTTGTAAATTTTGACTTCGTCCACAATGGATATGGAACGTGACTTATTTTTCGTGACAAGGTACTAGTATTGATGGATACCGTAAAGAAATTGACTGGATTCTTTGGATCTGATATATTTGCATGTCGGTTATAAATAGATATAGAGTGTAACATATTTGTGGATAGTAGTATATTATGACTTGATCCTCTGGATCCAGAGATTCTATCTTTAGTTTTAAATCGATAATTAATTAGTTTTGCTAAATTGGTCGTTGCCAATGTACAGGAAGTTGTTACATAAATTTCTTATGTTCTTGTGGTTCGGAACCCACGTAAAATTGTAGGTCCCCTCCGCCACCACGGAGGACATACACAATTACGAACACAGTTAGGTAGACCAGCCATGAGTGGATCCTAGGGTCTTTGTTGGTCTGAAACATTATAACATTCTAACAATGGGAACAAATATCCATCTATACCAGTTGCACATTCTGTTCAAATGAAAGAGGACTATGAAAATGTCAAACAACTGCCCACTCAAATCAGGTATGAACAATATAAGTGGGACGTGTGTGATGATTTCAAAATGATTGGTTTCCTGTTAGGTTTACAAGGATGGTTTACTAAATATTCATGTTTTCTTTGCCTGTGGGATAGCGGGGCTTCAACTGAGCACTATAAAACAGTTCAGTGGCCTCCACGTGAAGGACTGCAACCAGGAAAGTACAATGTACTCAGGGAACCTCTTGTGAAGCCTGACATAGTTCTGCTACCACCTCTCCATATTAAGTTGAGTCTAATTAAGCAGTTTGTAATTGCGTTAGATTTTGGAGGGGAAGTTTTCCAACAGATTCGGGTCATGTTCCCTAAACTCTCTGAGGCCAAAGTCAAGGCTGGCATTTTTGTAGGACCACAAGTCAAGGCGCTGTTGAATTCAAAGAACCTTGAAGCCAAGATGACTCCGATCGAAAAAGAGGCTTGGTGTGCTTTCCGTGATGTGGTTCGTGGGTTTTTAGGCAACCATAAAGCACCAAATTATAAGGAGTTAGTGTCAAACTTGATTAAGTGCTATGGCAAAATGGGGTGCCGTATGTCTTTAAAATTACACTATCTGCATTCACATCTAGACTTTTTTCGTGATAACCTGGGCGATGTGAGTGAAGAACATGGCGAAAGATTCCATCAAGATATTCAAACAATGGAGAAAAGTACCAGGACCATTGGGATGCTTCCATGATGGGAGATTACGTATGGTTGCTGATCAGAAAGGATAAGAATGTTCATACGCGGAAGTCGCGTTCTTCAGTGCATTTTTAAGGAACGCACACTGCATAACGAGGCTTGTTATTCTCTTATCGGTTCTCCTCATGATATATATTATATCCTTTGCACCATTTTGGGTTTGTCAAACAATTTTGGCTCAATAAACATTAATTTCCAATAGTTTTTATTTTCAGAAAATATTTATGTTAGCCTTCTTTATATACTTTGCCATATGAAAAGTGTGATAACCTGTATTTTTGAAACGGTTGATGATAGAGCAAAACCAATATCATTTTTGGAATCAGCGCCCCGAAATCATTAAGAAACGACAGAAAAATCACAATAAACAGAAACGTTTTCAAATTTTGTTACCCAGTGTAATGGTAACACTTCAGTTTGAAGTGCTACCATTATTATGGGGTGCTTATTCTTGGATTGCTCATATATATATATATATATATATATATATATATATATATACACAGGGTGTTTCAGGAGGAAAGGTCAATACTTCGGGAAGTGATAGTATCGGTCATTGTGAGAAAAAAAGTTCATATGAACATGTGTCTAATTCTGAATGGTTACGGAGATAGAGCTGTTTGAATCTGATGCGCGCGCAGCTCTTCCTCCCCCTTCCTTCCCCTATAACCTTGAACCATGTGAGCTGTAATGTAAGCATGTAACATAAGCCAATCGACAGCTGACTGTTGTGAGTGACATTGTTCGGTGTTTGAAGCAGTGTTAAGAATGCCACACACCTTCACACATGCTGAATATGCAGATATGGTGTATGTCTACGGTTTTTGCGATGGAAATGCAACAGTTGCTGTTGCAGAATACCGTCGACGGTTTCCGAACCGCAGAATTCCGGATCGAAGAGTGTTTACCAGGGTTTTCAACACATTGCGTGAGATTGGTACACTTCCCAGCGCTCATGTTTCATCTGAACGTGAAGGTCAACAAGATGTGGATGAAGTGGAAAACATTCTTCAGTTGGTAGAGCGTAGTCCTACTACTAGCTCACGAAGAATTTCTACACGTCTCGGTGTACCACACACAAGAGTATGGCGAACATTACGTGAGGAAGGCTTGCATCCATATCATGTACAGCGTGTACAACATCTTCAACCAGGAGACGCTGCCATGCGACTGGAATTTTGTTATTGGGTAAATGCTAATCGCCGATTGCTTCGATTAATACTGTTCACCGATGAAGCTACTTTCACCCGTGACGGTATCAACAACACTCGTAACTCTCATCGGTGGTCAGACGAAAATCCAAATGCCACTGTGGAAAGAAATTTTCAACATCGCTTCTCTGCCAATGTGTGGTGCGGTATCATCGATGATCAACTGATTGGCCCTGTTACTTTAGAGAATCGTCTTACAGGACAAAGTTACCTAGAATTTCTGCAAAATGAATTGCCAGGACTATTGGAGGATGTTCCTTTGGCTACACGCGCTGGTATGTACTTTCAGCATGACGGAGCTCCTCCACATTCTACCCGTCTGGTGATACAATACCGAAATCAAACTTTCCCTGGTCGATGGATCGGCCGCGGTGGTCCCATTCAATGGCCACCAAGGTCTCCAGACCTCTCTCCGTTAGCTTATTGTTTGTGGGGGTGGATGAAAAGTCAAGTTTACAAAAGAAAGGTGGATACACGAGACGAATTGCTCGCGCGCATTTTGGATGCTGCTGCCCGCGTAAAGGAACGTCAACATCAACTCAGACGAACAACACGCGATCTTCGCACACGAGTTGCAAAGTGCATTGAGGTTGACGGTGGGATTTTCGAAAACGTATTGCAAACTGTAACAAATTTGTCATTTCTGTATCTGATACCATTCAAAATGCCAATGTTTAAACATTAAATGTTAGAAACAGTAATTGGTTTCTCTTCCTTGATTACCATTAACAATGCTTTGTATTTGTAGATTCAAACAGCTCTATCTCCGTAACCATTCAGAAGTAGATACATGTTCATATGAACTTTTTTCTCACAATGACCGATACTATCACCTCCCGAAGTATTGACCTTTCCTCCTGAAACACCCTGTGTATATATATATACGTATATATATTTTAACTGCAAACAACACTATAATTAATGTAAAGAACGACGCTTGTGTAGAAGAGCGTTCCGCACAAGCGACGTTCTTTACATTAATTATACTGTGTTGTTTGCAGTTAAAATGTATATATGTACGGCATGCGAAGGTGCCCCCTCAGGGCATTGGTTTCTGCTCGTATGTAGGAGAATTACGACTTTTGATTGATCGAGGTCCATGGTGTAGTGGATAGCATATCTGACCGGCAATCGGATGATCCCGGGTTCGATTCCCGGGTGGTACCTCATTTTTCATTTGTTCGTTCTCCCTCCTCATCTTGTGCGGAATGCTCTTCTACACAAGCGTCGTTCTTTACATTATATATTATAATTATATATATATATATATATATATTATATATATATATATCTCGAAAACTACGGTAAAATTATTGAATGCCGGTTAGGTTAATTGAATGCCAGGTTAGGTCAGCTGTACGCTTGACGATTGGTTAGGTTAAGTCGTGATATTTTCGTTAAAACTAACGAAAATATCACGACTTAACTAACCAATCGTCAAGGGCGTACAATTAACTTAACCGTGCATTCAATTAACCATTTTAGAGCAGTTAACTCCATTTTAAAGAAATCTAAAAATAAGCACCCTCGTTCGACCCCAATCCAAGAAAAAGCACCTTAAATTGATTTGGGGTGCTTATTCTTGGATTGCTCCTATAAGTTGACCAATTTATTATACAGGGTGGGCCGTAAGTTTCCATACATAGGAAAATTTAAATTATGGTCTTCACGTGCGTCGGTATTTGGATCAGCAGTTTCCGGATGCTTGGATTGGTCGGCGTGGTCCTGTGGAGTGGCCTCCCAGATCCCCAGATCTCACCCCCCTTGATTTCTATCTTTGGGGGCACTTGAAGGCCATGGTGTATCAGGAAAAGATACGAGACATAAATCATCTAAAGGAACGTATCACCAACGCCATTACAAGCATAACGTCAACTGTGCTAATGCGTGTTCATCAACAGTGGGGAACACGTACTGAAATGTGTTTTCAAAACAATGGCAACCATGTAGAGCATATTATATAAATAAAAATGGTTGTCCATAAAAAAATGTTTATTTTTCCTATGTATGGAAACTTACGGCCCACCCTGTAGTAAGTAAAATTTCGGAATTTACCAACGGTACTAAAATTGCGGATAAAACAATTAGTTTACTAGTTAAAGAGAGTTCACAGTGTGATCTTAACAATTTAGTAGAGTTGTCGGATCACCTGAAGATCCGGGCCCCCAGCCTTCTTTAGTTAGCTTTATTAGGCTAACTAATGAAAATATCACGACCTAACCTAACCAATCGTCAAGGGCGTACAGTTGACCTAACGATTGGTTAGGTTAGGTCGTGATATTTTCGTTAGTTAGCCTTATAAGGCTAACTAGAGAAGGCTGGGGGCCCTGATCTTCAGGTGATCCGAGTTGTCTAATAAGTGGCAAATGAAATTTAACGTTGATAAATGTGAAGTCATGCATATTGGTTATCACAACAGTAAATTTAACTACACTCTGAGAAATAGTGAGTTAAATGAAGCCTCTAAGGAAAACAGATTAGGTGTCATTGTTACAGAGGATTTAAAGTTCCCAAAACATCGGTCAGTCACGACAGTAGAGCTAAATAAAATATTGGGTTTGGTATCTCGTAATTTTGTTTTGACAATAAATCTAAAGATATTGTTTTGCCAGTATATAAGTTGCTTGTTAGGCCTCACTTAGAATACATTGTACAGTTTTGGTAGCCCTATATGAGTTAGGATATAGAAATGGTAGAAGGGTCTATCGACATGCAACAAAGCTTATTCCATCATTACGTGATAAAACATAAGAAGACAGACTGAAAGAGCCAAATTTGTATACCTTTGAAACTCTGCTTCTGAGAGGCAAATTAATTCAGGTGTACAAATTTTTAAATCGTTTTGATAACGTAAATTATGAGAATCTGCTTGCCCAAGACGATAGGAACATTATGAGAAACACTGGTTTTAAAATAATGGGCAAAAGATTTGAGACAAACGTTGCGATGGGATTTTTCACAAATAAGATAGTGAAAGGTGGACTATCCTTCCGCGGGGATTGTAGCGAGCACTTCGGTTAATTTTAGTAGCATAAATTTGCATTAAAGGGTGGGTTAATTTTTCACTTTTTTATTTAGTATAGGGAGTGGCCCGATTTTCTTTTTTATTTTAAATGTAGTATGAGGTGCTGATCGGGTGTGGTTGGAAAGCAGTAAGAGTTCTCAGATGATACTTCTTTGGTAGAGACGGGAAGAGTGATGGGAGTTCTTTACAGTCAAATCCTCGGAATAGCAAATTAAGTATGAAGGATGGCTACTCTTTAGGTATGCAGTGTTTATTCATTGAGAGAGAAGTTGTGATTTCCTTTCAGATGTAAATGTTGTTGTTGTTGTTGTTGGTTAGCCGATCAGCCCACCCTGATCGAGCAAGCCGGCGGCACGCAGGTAACCGATCGCCCTCTCCTGAGTGGACCAGAGGTTCAGCGCACTAGTGATGTTGTGTTGTGTTGTGTTCTTTGTTGTCCTAGAGCGGTACAGTCTGTCATAATGTGTTCAATTGTTTGTGGTGTGTCTTGGCACAGATGGCAGGTGTCGTCTGTGGAGTTGTCTAGTCTATGTTTATATGTCTGCAAGTTGGGGTGATATCCACATCAGAATCGTGCTAAGTTAACTCGATCCGATCTGCTCAGGCTGGTCTCTGACCTGTCAATGAGTGGCGGCTTCGCACCTAGGACCGCATTCAGACCGAGTCGTGTCAGTGCTTTGTGGGTTAGGTGTGTGTGTGTGTGTGTGTGTGTGTTTTCTGTACTGTGTGATGTCTGTGGGGCGTGGTATGGAATGGAGTATTTGGTTATAATGTGTCTCTGGTGTTACCTTAATGGTGTGAGGTGTTGGTGCATGATTGTACATGTAGTGGCAAGGGTGTTATGGGTTAGTTGTTGCTGCTGCCATGAATTGTGTTCCCCTCATGTCTAAATGTTCCCTAACTGTCGGTATTTTTGTTTCTGTGTGCAGGTCTTCTATTGATGTTGCTTGAGTATATCCTGTAATGATACGAAGTGCGTTGTTTTGTATTGTCTGTAAGGTGTTTATGTGTGTGTTTCAGATAATGGGTGCCCAGCATGAGCTAGCATAGTCCATAACTGAGCGAATATATTGTTTGTATATGAGTGATGTTGTTTCCTGCTGGTGTCCAAAGTTTGTGCCTGTTAGTATCCTAAGCGTATTAAGTCTTGACGTACATTTGTTTTTAATGTCCTGAATGTGGTTTGCAAAAGATAATGATGTGTTTATGTGACCCCAAGTATTTTGATCTTGTGAGTGTGTGGAATATTGGTGTTGTTTAGTGTAATCTGTGGAGTTATCTGGGGTTCTTTTGTGTTGCTTGTTAGCAAGGTGATGGTTGATTTTGTGGGCGCTACTTTGAGTCTATTGTGTATGAGCCAGTCTTGTATACTGTTTATGTATGTTTGTAGGTTATTTGTAGCGGTGTCGGTGTTGTTGTGGGTGGATGTTAGAGTGATGCCATCTGCATATGATGATAAGGTAAGCTTGTTATCTATGGGTGTTGGAATGTCATGCATGTATAAGTTGAGTGTTGGTGAGCGAACAGAGCCTTGAGGGACCCCGTTCGGAAAAAGCTTGTTTTTGGATGACTTGCCATTAAATGTGACATGTGAGTATCTTCCTGAAAGATAGTTGCTCAGCCACCTTTTGGTGTTATTGTGCATGTTTGTGTTGAGTATTTTGTTTATGAGAGGGGAGCGTGGGATAGCATCAAATGCTTTATTAATGTCTATTGTTGCTAATACTGTACGTTGAGCTGGTCGTCTGGAGTTGATGCCATCTATGATGCGCTGCGTGAGGTTAGTGAGTAATGTCGTGGTTGAGTGGTGAGGTCTGTATCCATGTTGAGTAGGTGATAGTGGTATGTGTGGGTTAATGATTTGTAAGATTAGTGTTTCTGTTACTCTGGAAGGTGCGCATAGTAAAGTAATGGGTCTATAGGAAGCTGGTTCTGTTGGAAATTTGTTTGGTTTGAGTAGTGTAATAATTTTACCTTGTTTCCATATGTCAGGAATAATACAGTGTTGGTATGAACATGTGCTGATGTTGTGAGAGCTAGTATTCCCTGTGGGCCCAAGTTTTTAAGGTGTATGTTAGATATGTTGTCTGGTCCAGTAGCCTTCGAATTCGTAATGTTTTTGATGATCTTGGTGGTCTGGTCTGTATTGAAGGGTGTAATGGTCGTGTCGAGTCTGTAGGTTTTCTTGTGTCTGGCTGTTTGTCTGTCTGTGTGTTGTGCACCTGGGTGTTAATAAATTAAATAATTAAAATTACTGGGCCCGAAGGCCCCAGCACCGCGATTAAACTACAGAAAAGAACGCAGTCGTGAAAATTTTGAGCTTCACATTGTGTCAAGATTTCTGAATCTTAAGATTTTCATGACTATAGTTTTACTGGACAAATTATATTATTGAACCCCCAATTACTGTCGGTTCAATTATTTGGGCAATAAAACTACAGAAAAGAACACAATCATGAAAATCTTGAGTTTCACATTGCCGCCCGTAATAATCTATACTATAATAAGAGAGCTGTCCGTCTGTCCGTCTGTCTGTCCGTCTGTCCGTCACACTTTCAGAAATTGTGAGAAAAAAATTCAGAAATTGTAAAAAAAATTCAGAAATTGTATTACGGGCGGCTATGTGAAGCTCAAGATTTTCATGACTGTGTTCTTTTCTGTAGTTTAGCAATGGGGGAAGGGTGGGGGTGGGGGTAATCGGGGATGGGGGGGTAATGGGGAGGGTGGGGGTAATGGGGGAGGGGGTTAGCCCCCAAGTTGTATGAATGGGGGTGAGGAGGTTTTGGGAGATACCAGATTCAGAAATGTTGACATAATGTGAAGCTCAAAATTTTCACGGCTGGGTTCTTTTTTTGTAGTTTAGTCTGTCTAACCGTCAGCGAAGCGGCGGGAACTGTACTAGTAATCTATAAAAGGATGCAGTTACAAACATGAAACTTCACACACACACATATATTGATTAGGTCCCGAGGTTGTGCACCTGGATGTTAATAAATTAAATAATTAATTTTAAAAAAAAATAAATGACGTCATCAAAATCATTACGTCATTACGTGGTGTGTGTATGTGTGTGTGTGTGTGTGTGTGTGTGTGTGTGTATATATCGAAACCTATGGTAAAATTAGTGAATACCCGGTTAGGTTCATTGAATGCCAGGTTAGGTCATCTGTACACCCTTGACGATCGGTTAGGTTAAGTCGTGATATTTTCGTTAGCTTTAACGAAAATATCACGATTTAACCTAACCAATCGTCAAGAGTGTACAATTAACCTAACCGGTCATTCAATTAACCTACCCGGGCATTCAATTAATCTAATCTGGCACTCAGTTGCCCTAACCTGGCATTCAATTAACCTAACCGGGCATTCAGTTTACCTAACCGGGCATATATATATATATATATAGCGTTCAACAATCAAGATCCACCCCGGCAACGCCGAGTCGCTCCGCTAGTTATTAATAAAGGTTATTCAGTTCTTCAAAAAACCTCCGAATAGACTTATTGATCTTCAGGAAAGTTACTTACCTAGAGTAGAATTTTAGTTTTAAATAGTGTGTAGTAGAATTTTGTTAAAAAATTACAAATATGTACACTGTCGGGGGATTCTTAAGATTGGGGGTGCTGGTGGATGAGCGCTCCCTTATCTACTGTAAGTAATTCATATGCAAAGGCAGAGCCGGATTATGGTGTATGCCAAACACGTACGTGTATGGGGCCCATGAGGGCCGCATAATGAATAAAGGTAACGTACATTATTATATTGATATATTCTCAAGTTCTTTAAATAAATTTAAACTATAACAATTAATTAGATTGTTCAAGTTAAGCTGTAGGTCCTTTCTGTCAATGTCTAGAAAATATCTTCCACATAAAATAGTATATTAATATATAAAATAAAATGGCGCCGACCTCTCACGCAACACGGCTAAAAGCGTAGAAAATGCATAAAATATATAAAATTTGAAAACAATAATTAAATTTTTTGAAAAATAAAACCACATTCCGCTGCCGTTGCACGATAATTGTAACGCCATACATACAGTACGGTCGACGAGCTTTAACCGACACAGTTAGCCTCCATTAGTTCATTGTTACATTACGTAAGGTCAGTCTTTACTTTTATTATATCTTATTCTGTATAAAAAAAAATCAATGATTTTCGGTTGTTTAGCACTTCCAATTCATTTTGAAATAATTTCATCATATGACATATGTATTTCTTAATTAGGTATCTACATCGGTCTATTAAGTTTGCTGAAGTTCTAAGTGTTATCCTGAAATTAGCTGAAATTAGGCTTATCATTCTCTTCCCTTTAAATTATAGGTACACAGCAGGATGATACTAATTTAGGCTTCATACTTGTCCACAGATGCAGTAAACTCCAATAATGGCTTTGAAACAAAATCGGGTGCCCGAAAGCGGAAAAAACGATGAGAGAGCAATAAGAAAGAGAAAAAGCTTCCAAAGGTAGGTATATTTTTTATTTAAATTAACGTCAGCAATTTTGGGAAGCAACAGGGAAGTGAAGGAAAAGCAAGCACAAACACTTCAGAAGGGACCAGGAGTGTCAGTATTGCACCACCGATATCGATACTCGAAGACATAGAACTGCCTGAGTCACCTACCCCAGTTACATACACAAAAGTGTCAAAGTATTCTAATAATAGCATTGAGTGGGTCGGAAATAATTAATTTTTAGAGTTCATCTCGTTAGTGGCCGAACTTTCTCAGCAGAATGACGTTGGAAATTTCAAGAAATCAGAGAGATTAATGTATGTCTAGTGATCGTCTCCATATTCAATATAAGGGCTCAGCGATTGCATCCTTGCAGTGTTTGATCAGTGTGGCATTCCATTTGTCCGGTCCTGCCGCCGAGTGTGCTTTTAGTTTCCTTATAGTTTGTGTAATATCATCTTTCGTAAAGTCCAAATCAGTTATACTTTCCACTTGTAGTTCTTCAAAGAATGCGTTTCTATCGCATATCAGCTTGTCAGTTTTTGGGATACTGAAAGATGATTCGTACTGAGCTCTTAATATTTCAGATACTTCTGTTAGATCATCAAATAAAGTATTGTCTTCATTTTTCAAAGGTCCGATAGTCGTGTGATTTTTCGACTTCCTTTTTGCAAAATTATAGAAGTACTTTGAGTTAAACTTTATCGCTTCTATAGCGTCGTCGTCTTCTTTTTCTGTATGCCTCTCAATTAGGTCCTGTATGAGGCAATCCATACTCTGCAGTTTATCATTTAATTCTGATGTTGTTGTCTTTGCAGTTATTTAATTTTGCAGTCACTCTTTTTCTCTTTCGGAACACTGACCTCTTTTGCCTCTCGAACCTGCTTCTCTTTCCTCTTTGTTGCATTTTTGGGACATGTCTTTCCACAATTTCCAGCGTCTTCTCCTCTAAGGTCATTAGCATCTCTTCCGTTGTCTTGGCCTTGAAGATGGTTTCCCAATCTATTGCTCCCATGCTGGATGCAACACCTTCCCAGTTTGTAGCTTTGGAGTGAAAATTAAAAATTTCGAATTTGCTTCTTTCTATAGTGCGTGTTTTTTCCTTTCCTGTTGCTTTATATTGGTTGTTATTTCAATACTGTTGTGATCAGATATTATAGTTGGGGATATTTTTATATTATCAATTATGTTGCTGTTGTTTGTGAATACCAAATCTATGCGGTTGTTTTTTCTTGTGTTTTCTGTTATTTCTTGTGTTAACATAAATTCATCGGCTAGAGCTAGGAGCATTTTTGTCTCCTCCTGGTCTTCCAGTGCGCCCCCTTTGTCTTGGTGTATACGTATATTTTTTCCTATCCTTTTATATTTCATCAATGAAAAATTAAAATCACTACAGCACTACATATATAGAGTATATGATAATTATATTGGCAGGAAACAAATCCCATATACAGGGTGATGCATGAATGTGTTTCATAAATCGCAGGGTGTATTCTTGAGCAAAAGTAAAGAAAAAAAGACCATATAAACATAAGGCGAGAAACCCCGTAGGTTTTGAGTTATAGCACGCGACAGAAAAATGAAACTCCTAAAGCTTTTTTACATTTTATGCAAATACACAGTGTGATACATTTACTTCATTAAAGTAATGTTCGAAATTTTTTCCTACTTCTTAAATGCATGCCTCAGCACTAGGGTGGATCGATTTTACATTTTTTTCGATTTCCATATTCTAATAGAGACAAAAACTTGCGCATGCATGAGAAAATAGCCTCTGCAAAATCTTAGCTTAATAGGTAATCATCTTCTGCCCCCGGCAGAGCGATGAAAATCATATTTTAGTAGTCAAAAACGTATTTTTAAACCCTAGCCTAGAGTCAAAAATTTTGCGTGTGTGTTATTTCATGCCTAAGCAACGATATAAATGCTATGGGAAATATATAAATGCATATTTAAGACAAAGAGCCGATCTGAAAATATGTATATTATACATATTTTCAGATCGGCTCTTTGTCTTAAATAATGCATTTATATATTTCCCATAGCATTTATATCGTTGCTTAGGCATGAAATAACACACACGCAAAATTTTATGACTCTAGGCTAGGGTTTAAAAATACGTTTTTGACTACTAAAATATGATTTTCATCGCTCTGCCGGGGGCAGAAGATGATTACCTATTAAGCTAAGATTTTGCAGAGGCTATTTTCTCATGCATGCGCAAGTTTTTGTCTCTATTAGAATATGGAAATCGAAAACAATGTAAAATCGATCCACCCTACTCAGCACGTCGCAAAATAGGATAGAGGAGAAATAGTTAAAGGGGGAAAATGAGTGAGTATGAACAAGTGAAGGAATGGTGTTTAGCGGTAGTTTAGATGAGAGAGAGAGAGAGAGAGAGAGAGAGAGAGAGAGAGAGAGAGAGTTACAAGGAGTTACAAGGAAAAGAAGTACCTCAAAAGGCCTTGCGGCCCATACCGAGGAGGTACCAATGACAACGAGTGCCATGAAAAAATTCCTACACCCTCAAATAGTGTGCAAGATTCGGTCTAACCTTTTCTTGAACGGATCCACAAAGGAACTGTTCATAACTTCTGAAGGTAGCCTGTTCTACGTGCCACAGATCTTATAGGTAAAGTAATTCCCACACAACACACACTAGTGCTAAACCATTTCAAATCCAACTTCCAACCATTGTTGCGAGTTGAGTTATCATTTAAACTAAACATGCTTCTAAAATCGATATCGTTGAACCCATGTAAGAGCTTGAAAACCTCGATGAGTTGACCGCGCAGCATCCGAGTTTCCAGCGAAAACAAATTCATGGCGCGTAAGCGTCAATTGTAGCCCATATGCCTAACGGAAGGGATTTACTTTGTGGCCCTCCCCTGGACTCACTCCAGCCTCTCAATATCTTTCCTGAGGGTGGGCGAACAGAACTGCACAGCATACTCTAGGTGCGGCCGAAACGGAATTGTACAGAGAGAGCACAATCTCCTTGTTTCGAAATCGAAATTGCCTCCTGATATAACCCAACAGCTTCTGGGCTTCCTTTTCCACCTCTACGCACTGTTTGGTAAACTTGAGGTCGCTGATAATTAGCACACCCAAGCAAGTTCTTTTCCAAATCAGTGGCCTCGATATTACTCCCCAACATGGAGTAGTCCGACTTGGGATTGACGTAGCCAATGTGCATGACCTTGCATTTACCCAAGTTAAAAAGAGAGAGAGAGAGAGAGAGAGAGAGAGAGAGAGAGAGAGAGAGAGAGAGAGTTATAAGGAAAAGTAGTACCTCAAAAGGCCTTGCGGCCCATACCGAGGAGGTACCAATGGCAACGGGTGCCAGGGAAAATTTCCTACACCCTCAAGTAGTGTGCAAGATTCGGTCTAACCTTTTCTTGAACTGATCCACAGAGGAACTGTTCACAACTTTTGAAGGTAACCCGTTCCACGTGTCACAGAGCTTATACGTAAAGTAATTCCCACACACACTAGTCCTAAACCGTTTCAAATCCGACTTCCAACCATTGTTGCGAGTTAGGTTATCATTTAAACTAAACATGCTTCTAAAATCGACATTGTTGAACCCGCGTAAGAACTTGAAAAAATCGATGAGTTGACCGCGCAGCCTCAGGGTTTCCAGCGAAAACAAATTCAGAGCACGTGAGCGTCGATTGTAGCCCATATGCCTAACGGAAGGGATTAACTTTGTGGCCCTCCCCTGGACTCGCTCCAGCCTCTCAATATCTTTCCTGAGGGTGGGCGACCAGAACTGCACTGCATACTCCAGGTGCGGCCGAACCAGAGAATTGTACGGAGAGAGCACAACCTCCTTGTTCCGAAATCGAAATTGCCTCCTGATATAACCCAACAGCATCTGGGCTTTATTTTCTACTTCTACGCACTGTTTGGTAAACTTAAGGTCACTGCTAATTAGCACACCCTTTAATTACAACCCTCTGCCGCCTATTCTTCAGCCAGTTTTCAATCCACCTACCTACTTTCCCACCGATACCCAGCGCGCACACTTTGGCCATTAGCCGGCGGTGAGGTACCTTATCAAAGGCTTTCTGAAAGTCGAGATAAAGTATATCAATCGCCCTACTCTTATCATACTCACTCAACATGACGTGGAAAAACTCGAGTAAGTTGGTAAGACACGACCTATGCCGTCTAAACCCTATCCGCTATTATCCTCTCTAATAATTTACCTACAACCGAAGTGAGACTAATGGGACGATAGTTCCCTGGACTTTCGTGATCCCCTTCCTTAAAGATAGGGGTCACATTGGCTTCCCTTCAGCCACCAGCACCTGGCCCGTCTTCAACGATTTGTTGAAGATTGTAGCCAGGTGGGGAGCTACCTGGTCGCGCACCTCCCGCAACACTCTGAGGAGGAACTGGTCTGGCCCAAGAGCCTTAAACGCGCTCAGTTTGTCTATTCTATCGGCAACGACTGTCGCGGTACACCGAACACTATCCAGGTCAGCACCTTCGTGCCTGACGCCTGGCTAGGGGATGACGCGGGTGTCCTCCCTGATGAACACTTCCGCAAAGTACTCATTCAGCACATTAGCGATGTCCGCGTCGGAGGTCCGCAGAACGCCGCTGGGGTCCTTTATCCTTCTAATGGGCTTTCTACTACTAACATAACTGAAGAACTCCTTACAGTTCCCTTTGCAGAGGCTTGCCACCCGGAGTTCTTCGTTACGTTTCGCTAGCCTAACCTTCGCCTTCACTTCTCTGCACAGGCGGACATACGCCTCAGTGTTCTCATGGGAACAATTGGCCTTCGCCCTCCTATACGCAGCTTTCCTATTTCGGATAGCCGAAGCGATGTCACGACTGAACCACTTAGGCTACGTTGAAGCAGGGCTGACCGGTTTTGAGGGTATGGCAGCAAACTGCAGCACCATAAACTGGTCCCGGAATGCACTCCATACTTCCTCAACATCGCCATCGACCTCTAACCCCATTTCACCTACGCTATCCCGGAGGCCAAGAAAGTCCGCCCGCCGTAGACCGAGCTTACTGCCTCTAGAGTCACTACGCTTCACCCGAGGGACGCAGACACAGAACCTAATCACACCGTGATCACTCCCGCCCAACGATTCGTCAACGGTGAGGCCAGTGACGAGGTTGTCTTCGGTCGTGAATACTAAGTCTAGAACGCTTTCGCCTCCTGTAGGCCCATTGACCCACTGAGTCAGGAAGTTCTCATCAGCAAAGTCAACTAGCCTCCTCCCTTCGGCATCAGCAGTCCTGCCTTCCCAGTTTATGCTGCGACAGTTGAAGTCTCCTAAAACTACACACACCCTGTCCCCTAGCAGGCTACGGAGTTCGGTGTACAGGGCTGTATCCTCCTCGAGGAGGAGATGCGGAAGTCTGTACACTAAGATTAACCTATAGTTCGTCCCTCCCACGTTCAGATCGACTCCAAGCAGCTCCCGTTCCGATCGGAATTGGCAGTCAACTGGACTCAACGTGTCCCTCACGTATATTAGTACCCCCCCTCTCCACAGGTGCGGTCTTTATGAAACATTCTATACCCTGGAATCTCGAACTCCCCAACGTAGTCCCTACGATCAGTATGAATCCAGGACTCGGTGATAGCAACGATATCCTGGTATTCTGATGCTAAGAGCGCCCGTAGCTCGCAAAAGTTATTCCTAATCGACCTAGCATTAAAAAGCACTGCACGGAGGGAGCCTTCCCTATTCTGACCGCCCCCTAGCACGATCTGTTTCCCGAACAGCCAGGGCTGTCGAGGGGTGAAGAACCCCTCACCAACGAGGGGGCAACTTCCGCAGGAGGCTGAGCCTCCTCCAACGGGGAAGGAGGGTCACCCACCTGTACATGGACGCACCCTTCAGCTGAAGGTACGTCCGCCACCGGCTCAACATCATTTCTCCCCGGTGGGAGCCCATCATCAATCCCCGGGCTTGACTTCACCATACGGTATAGGTGCCGGTCAAGCAGCGTGCCTAGCACACCTTTACCCTTGACATTGAGGTGGACACCATCCCTCTGATACAGGTCCCACCTACCCGAAAACGCGCCGAACGGGTCAACAAACCTCACGCCCAGTGCGACGCACAAGTCTTGCACCCTCTCGTTGATGCCAATGACCTTACTGAGCGCGTGGTCACTGACATTCATCCACGGTAAAATACCCATCAACATTCCCCTGTCTGTTTTAAGTTTTAGATCATCCGCAAGAGACATGATCTCGGTGATGATCCCTTCTGTCGAACCTACCCTACCGCCTTTGAGGAACAGGTTGTTGCCACCAGCGTGAGCAACGATCGCAGTCCTCCGACTAGCCACGCGCAGCTTCTCTAACTCCTTCCTTAAGTGCGCCGTTCCCGCCCGGGTAAGAGAAAGAGAGAGAGAGAGAGAGAGAGAGGGAGGAAGAGCGGGAGAGAGAGAGTTTCGAATATTTACTTTTATCAAGCAAATGTATCACACTGTATTTGTATAAAATGTAAAAAATCTTTAGGAGTTTCATTTTTCTGTCGCGTGCTATTGCTCGAAACCTACTGGTTTTTCAACCTATGTTTATATGATCTTTTTTCTTTACTTTTGTCTCAAGAATACACCCTGTGATTTATGAAACACGTTTATTCATCACTCTGTATATATAAGTTGAAAATGGCAAAAGGAAGAAAAAAATTTCAAAATTGGAACAAGTCGAATAAATGTGAAGAATGTTCTAAAATCAGAAAGTAGAACAAAAACAAATTATGCCTAATGGATTGTGCCACTGCATATGCCTAATGGATTGTGCCACTGCATATACCTGCAACTGCGAAAACGAAATTGACAAAACCACTGGCTTGAAATACATCCTCCGAAGTGCATTTAAGCAATGCGAATGCATCAGTCTGGGAAGAATGGTTAGAAAGGTAATGAACAGAACACCTTATAAAATTGCTGTTTTTTATGGTTACCTTTGCGTCAAGTGCATGGAGCTGAATGGAAAACTGTACACACTGTATTGAATAACCTTTATTAATAATAAAATAAATAAATCGTTTCAATTTACAATGACATGAATAATTTTGAAGCTCGACTATTTATTTAATTTAATTTGGCTTTACTGTACTGGATAATGCTGAAAAAAATGGAAGAGAAAATTTTCGGTGAGGAAATAAATACGCTGAAAATAATATAAATGTAGTACAGAACACTGAGGACAAGGCATTAGAGTGAAGTACAGAATAATTCTTAGACTAAGAAATACCTCCGATACAAGAGTGCAACACCATGAATGAAAACGAAAGCGCACCAAAGATTATAAAACCACTGAATAGGGCAGAGTTAGTGCTGTAAGAAAAGAAAGGAATTGAATCTCACAGATCTCATAAACGTAAATCAGAAAGCCTAAAGGAATCTAAGAAGGATCATATGTGAATACTGCGAAACAAAATCGTCTAAATATTACTCTAGATGCATGTATAATCGTCCTAAAAATATTTCAACATGATGAGGAATGAAATTTGCCGATAAGGAGCAAGCTGCTACTACTTTCAGTCTTTTATGTGCAGACTTTCCATCAGACTGAGAAAATCTCTAAGTATGGAGTGCCCTTTTTTTACATAAGGGTACACGAAGAAGAGAAAGGGAAAAGAACATCTCAAATCCCAAATAAAAGAAGTGACATTATTAATGAATGACATTTTTTTATAAGGAAATGAGAACGATAAAAGAGTTGTCACTCTTAATGAGAAAATACCAGACTTCGCAGATATACGTACCCTAACAGTACATGTACTATCCACCTGTCCAACACCACCCACAGTTAATTCAACGAACACAGTGGTATACCAAGGGCCACATCCACAATATTCTCAAGTGCGACAGTCCACCAAATAATACCGACCAGAAACCGACAAAACAGACCCGATAACGACCATCATCCAACACAACCGAACACCAAGACTATTACCCTCTAAATTTACTATATACAAATATACACGGACTGTATACTGACAAAACAGATCGCAAATTACAATACCTACAAAAATTAGCTCTGGAAACAAACAAATTTTATATGCTTAAGCGAAAGAGACGCATAAATGTGAAAAAGGCTATGAAAATTGCATGGAAGACACTGGAATAGCAATAAATGACTACAACATATATAGAGCGGATTGATTTCCTAAAAATTGAAGAGGCTGTTGTATTTGCATTAACCAGCAGTCGAAATTCTTATTTCAGAAAGAAGGAAAAAGAACTAAACTTAATCATTACGGACGACGTGTACAGACCACCAAGCATCACAAAAGTGAATTTCAAAACGTTACAAATGAATTAGAAAACACATTAAAAATCACTTAAAATCAAGCACCAAATATATTAATTTGTGGAGCTTTTACTTGCCATTCATAACATGGAAGAAAAATGGCGAAGTTATATATGTTGAGAAGTCTCACGGTAACATTATAAAAGACGACAAAACTCTGTGGAGCTACTAATCTTACAAATCACCAACCCACACATTCCACTATCGCCTACTCAACATGGATTCAGACCTCACCACTCAACCACGACATTACTCACTAACCTCACGCAGCCCATCATGGATGGCATCAACTCCAGACGACCAGCTCAACGTACACTATTAGCAACAATAGACATTAGTAAAGCATTTGATGCTATCCCACGCTTCCCTCTCATGAACAAAATATTCAACACAAACATGCACAATAACACCAAAAGGTGGCTGAGCAACTATCTTTCAGGAAAATACTCACATGTCACATTTATGGCAAGTCATCCAAAAACAAGCTTTTTCCGAACGGGGTCCTTCAAGGCTCTGTTCCCTCACCAACACTCTTCAACTTATACATGCATGACCTTCCAACACCCATAGATAACAAGCTTACCTTATCATCATATGCAGATGACATCACTCTAACATCCACCCACAACAACATCGACACCGCTACAAATAACCTACAAACATACATAAACAGTATACAAGACTGGCTCACACACAATAGACTCAAAGTAGCGCTCACAAAATCAACCATCACCTTGCTTACAAGCAACACAAAAGAACGCCAGGTAATTCCACAGCTTACACTAAACAACATCAACATTCCACACACTCACACGACCAAAATACTTTGGGTCACATACAACACATCATTATCTTTTGCAAACCACATTCAGGACATTAAAAACAAATGTAGGCTACGTCAAGACTTAACACGCTTATTGTACTAACAGGCACAAACTTTGGACACCAGCAGGAAACAACATCACTCATATGTAAACAATATATTTGCTCAGTTATGGACTATGCTAGCCCATGCTGGGCACCCATTATCTCAAACACACACATAAACACCTTACAGACAATACAAAACAACGCACTTCGTATCATTACAGCATGCACTCAAACAACACCAATAGAACACCTGCACACAGAAACAAAATTACTGAACGTTAGGGAACATTTAGACATGAGGAGAACACAATTCATGGCAGCAGCGACAACTAACCCACAACACCCTTGCCACTACATGTACAATCATGCACCAACACCTCGCACCATTAAAATAACACCAGAGAGACATTATAACCAAATACTCCATTCCATACCACGCCCCACAGACATCACACAGTACAGAAAACACATACACACACACCTAACCCACAAAGCACTGACACGACTCGGTCCGAATGCGGTCCTAGGTGCGAAGCCGCCACTCATTAACAGGTCAGAGATCAGCCTGAGCAGATCGGATCGAGTTAACTTAGTACGATTCCGATGTGGACATCACCCCAACTTACGGACATATAAACACAGACTAGACAACTCCATAGAAGACACCTGCCACCTGTGCCAGGACACACCACAAACAATTGAACACATTATGACAGACTGTACCGCTCTAGCACAACAATGAACACAACACAACATCACTAGTGCGCTGAACCTCTGGTCTACTCCGGAGAGGGCGATCGGTTACCTGTGTACCGCCGGCTTGCTCGATCAGGGTGGACTGATCGGCTAAACAACAACTTGAAACGAGAACGTTTTGGATTTAATTTTGACAAATAACAATGACATGATAATAAAGTCGTGAAATAATAAAGTCAGTGAAAGAATGTGACTTCAAAAAGACGGCTTAAATAAAAATATAGTGCAAACCAATTTTTTTTAATCGTAACATATTCGATATACAAACAAAGTTAGAAACCAGAAGGCCTAAACTCATCCCACCATGAAATATTTGAAGAATTACATATGAAATTAAAACTCTAACAATTAATTTAATAGTTATTCGCTTTGACCTTCGGTTGTTTGGCAATACTCTAAACTAGGTTACATTGCCTATGCTGTATTCACAGACACGAATTATTTCATACGGAATCGATGCTTTGAAATAAAAAACATGATTTGAAATTTTTAAAATTTTTCTTTCTGTCGTTTAACACAATAAGAAGCGAAGAATCTGCAGAAGATGGTCAGTGCATGACTGAGACGACGAGAAAAAATGTCGGAAATCTTATCTAAGATCTTCCAAGAGAAACTAAATAAAGTATTACAATCATTTAGAAAAATTATTATTATAGTCGTGCTTCTAATGAAAAATGCCTTAAAGAAAATCTGCTCCTTAACTGTACTAATATATGAATAAAACCACGAAGGGAAAAGAAACAAAGTGGTGCTCAAGCGCTTTCGTATAATGACATCCTCAGTGTTCCCGAGGATGTCATTAGACCAGTGGTTCTTAACCTTTTTACTACCATGCCCCCTCTAGGAATTGGTCCTTCCCTCCACGCCCCCCTTCAATCAAAATAACATTCTCAATAACTTCTCAATATTAGCCCATGCTCTCGTTAAGAGAATAACAAATACAATTAGAGAAATTCCTGTTTCTAGGGGGGCGCGCCCCCCCGGTTAAGGACCACTGCATTAGACGAAAGCGTTTGAGCACCACTTTGTGTTTCTTTTCCCTTCGTGGTTTTATTCATCCTAAATATTTTTCACGTGTCACTTTCGTGAAATAATTTATATATATATATATATATATATATATATATATATATATCAGGTCATCCCATAAGTAATGTCGTTTTTTAGATCGGAATTTGAAGGACAAAACAAATCTCAACTGAAACCTTTTAATCTAGTATATATTTTCCATCGGAATCAATGACACTCTGCCAACGTCCTACAAGCTTTTCAATGCCATGTTTATAAAATTCAAGCGGTTTTGAGGCCAAAACCGTACAAAGACTGGTGTGCAGGTCATCTAAAGAAGTATACTGTTTCTCGTCAAGATAGTTTTGCAGACTCCTGAAGAGATGATAATCTGAAGGCGCAAGGTCTGGAGAATATGGAGGATGTGGAAGTTTTTTCCACCCAAGCTCCTCAATTTTTGCAGAAGTGATCCGAGCGGTATGAGGACGTGCGTTGTCGTGGTGGAACACGATTCCTTTCCGATTAACCAAAGAAGGTCTCTTTTCTTTTAGTGCAGTGTTCAATCGATCCACTTGAGCGGTGATTGTTTGGTTGTGTGGTAAGGTTTCAAAGTGTATTACACTACCTTTATCCCACCAAACACTAAACAACACCTTCCGAGGGTGAACATTTGGATTTGGCTGTGGTGTCGCTGGTTCTCCAGCACAAACTCACTGTCGACGGCGCTTAACATTCTGGTACAGTATCCACTTTTCATCACCAGTCACTAAACGGTGCAAAAACGGATCTTGGAGTTCACGGGAATGAAGAGCTGTGCTAATGTTTACCCGCACTCTCAGAATGTCGACCGACAATTCATGTGGCACCCATTTTCCTAACTTAGACACTTCCCCGAGTTGTTGCAAATGTCGATGGATGGTGGACGGGGATGAATTGTGTTTCTGGGCCAATTCTTCGACAGTTGTTGAACAGTCTTCTTCAAGTGCGGCTAACAGCAGGTCATCATCAAACTCAGCAGGGCGTCCAGAGCGTGCTGCATCTGTCAAACAGCAGTCACCATTCCTAAACTTTTGAAAATATTTCCTCACATGCAGAATATTGTTGCCATAAACTTCCTGAATGTTTCGCGTTGCTTCAGTAGCACTATTCCCTTTTTTGAACTCGTAAAGCATTATATGCCTGATATACTCTTCTGATACCGCCATGTTTATGAGGGGTTCACATAAAGCAAAACACACGTCTTCACTGGTCAAGGTCTGTAAAGTATGTAGCGAAACACGATAGATCTCCTCTTTGATATAACCTTCGGAAAATTTATGCTTAAACCGAGTAGGACTAGTTTAAAGTTAATGTATCGTAAAAAACGACATTACTTATGGGATGACCTGATATATACACGAGTATATGAGGAGGGCGAGGAGGGGCGACAAGCTTGACCTTCGTGAAATGAGGAATCA
>JAJOZX010000297.1:1657500-1660804 GCA_023014485.1 Bathynomus jamesi
TTTAATGAAGGTTAGGTTAGGTTACGTTATGTTATGTTCGTTTTAGTGAAGGTTAGGTTAGGTTAGGTTCGTTTTAGTGAAGGTTAGGTTAGTTTTAGTGAAGATTAGGTTAACCTAACCTAACCTAACCTTCACCCTAAACGAACCTAACCTAACCTTCACCCTAAACGAACCTAACCTAACCTTCACCCTAAACGAACCTAACCTAACCTTCACTAAATTGACGGAAAAATAACCAACCTTTTATTGTGGCGGTGGATAAAGTTTCTCGATTTCTCGCAAAAAATAATGCAGGATAGTCTTCTGGTCTTTGTTTTTTTTTTTACCAGCTCTCAAAACCAGAGTTTCTCGGAAAATGTCAAAAAATCGTTAAAGTGACAAAAATCGATATCTCCCTCATTTTGTAAAAGCACAAGGTCTAGTTTTTTTTTTAATTCATCAAATCATATGTACTGTACTAACGACTGGTATGAATAAAAAATCTGAATTCGGAGGCCGTGCATCTCTTAAATATTGACCGAACGTTTTTCTTCAACCCTAGAAAGCCAGCGTGGCGTATTACAATAAAAGTACACTTGTTTTTCTGGAAATACGCTTTTTATTGTACACAAATTCATTTTTATTGTTGTTTAGTAACAATAAATTGTTTAATTCAACCTATAAATGTAATTTTCATCATGGGGTTACGTAGACTCCACACTATTCGCTGTATGCATGATCCCATACGGACCTCCTTCTGGGGTTAATTATTGTATAAAACTGAGGTATGTAGTAATTATTTGGCAACTGATGACCGAATTTATAGACTTCAATCCAAAACCAATTTTTACGTATGTAGAGATATACGAGGGTAATTCAATAAGTATCCGCACTTTTTATTTTCACAATTTTATTTTCACATCTGAATAAATTAAATTAAATAATGATGATGATCTGATAGATTATAAACACATCACTTCTCAACATAGTCTCCCTGTTTCTCAATACACTTAGTCCAGCGATCTACAAGCTTCCAAATGCCATCACAAAAGAATGTTTATGGCTGTGTGCGTAGCCAGTCATGCACCGCCTCCTTCAGGTCATCATCGCCTTGGAATCGCCGACCTCTCAAAGCGTCTTTTGGTGGTCCAAACAGGTAAAAACCCGAAGGTGCCAGGTCTGGACTGTAGGCTGGATGGTCGAGAATTTCAAATTTAAGTTCTTGAAGGCATTTTCTAGTCTGTGCAGCGGTATGAGGGCGCGCATTGTCGTGTAACAGAATAACACCTTCTGACAATCTCCCTCTCCGTTTTGCGCGAATTGCTGCTTGCTTTAACTCATTTCGAAGCATGTCAGAATACGATGCACTTGTTAAGCCGGGTTTACACGAGGCTAGTTTCACGATGGTGAGCACGCTTATTCCACGCTTTCGTAATGTCTTCGGTCGTGGTCTAGTCGTGAAAGTGTTTACACTATGAAGTATTCACGACACTGAAAATATGTTAGCGTTTACCATGGACTCAATGGTGTCGGACGCATGCAACATTGTTAGTGCATTATTAGCTCACGAGCTGCTTCTAGATATCTCAGGTGCAAGGAAACGACGTTGCAGAAGAAGAATATGGCAAAGAGATTGGATTTCTAGGCGGAATAGTTTAGGTGCCTCAGAAAATCTATGTAAAGAATTGGCTGTGGAGGATCCATGTGACTTTCGGAATATGTTTAGAATGAATTCAGATCAGTTGCAATATCTACTCGATCGTGTTTCGCCAATGATTAAAAAAAAGAGATACTAATATGGGAGAAGCTATTCCAGCGAAATTAAAACTTGAAATAACATATAAATCTAAAAACTTAAATGTTATGTCATCACTTATTTTTAAAACGTTTACTTTCACAGTGGTATTCATTTCTAATTATTTTTATGAATGATTTATCTATAACCAATCGCCGCAATTCACGATACACGACTGAAAATTTCTAACATGTTGGAATGCACACGAAACAGTCGTGAAGGAGTGTCCTTGAAAGCGTGGTCAACGATTGGGTAGTTTACACGGGGCGTGGCATATGAAAGTAAGCATCACGATCGTGAAACTAGCCTCGTGTAAACCCGCCTTAAAGGCGGGTTTACACGAGGCTAGTTACTGTAGTTCCACGCTCTAGATAATGTTCAAGGATAGGGCCTCGTGTATCCCAAAACAGTGTTAGCATAACTACCTGCTGACGGCTGCGCTTTGAACTTCCTTGCAACGGGAAATGTTGGATGCTTCCATTGCATGCTCTGTCGTTTGCTTTCTGGTTCATAGTGATGGATCCAGGTTTCATCTCCAGTGATAATGCGCTCCAAAAAGTTTTCACCTTCATTATGATACCGCGCCAAAAGACGAGAGCAGACGTCCATACGATTACGCTTGTGCTCTTCTGTCACTGTTTGGGCACCATCTTGCACAAATCTTGTGAAAGCCAAGAATGTCATGAACTATCGAATAGGCTGACCTTGACTGATGTCTAATGAAAGATGCAATTTCTTTTATTGTTAATCTTCTGTCATCGAAAATCATGGCTCTGGCTTCTTCCTGCTTGTCACCACTGGTTGATGTTGACGGTCGTTCTGAGCGCTGATCATCTGTCACACATGTCCGACCTCCCTTGAACATTTGAATCCACTCGTACACACTTCGCCGTGGTAACACATTATTCCCATACTGAGCACATAAACGCGTGTGAATTTCAGCTCCTTTCACACCTGCCCACAAAAAACGAACCACGAATCTCTGTTCTTCCTGAGTACAAATTGAAAGCGGCGCAGCCATGCTCACTACTCGTACGATATGTGACAGCTACGAGTAGCCTAAATAAGCCTATACTGTTGCTAGTCTAAATAAGCCTATAGATCTCAGTTTGGCTCGTTATTACGAGTATATATTATATATACTATATTATCACTAAAATGAAATGTGCGGATACTTATTGAAGTATCCTCGTATATTGTATTTAAACTAGTTTCTCAAAGTCGATGTATTAATATACGCGTAACACAGTCAAAATGCTTAACTTTACACTAAAAAACAATTAGAATTTAATTTTGCTTAAAAATATCTAAAAATGTGTACGAATTTTTCCCTATACAAACGATCATGTTTGTGAGCTTTGCCCACTTTCATAATGTGGCGGCAAAACCAGCCCATTAAACAGGTGTTTAAATAATACGGTGTCCAGCCTATCCCATATAGGTGTGTGGTTACTGCAGTATAGTTAAACTCTCGTTCCAACTTTTTTTTTCTTTTAGACTCACGGTAGGGTCGTAAAGGCTGTACACGTT
>JAJOZX010000298.1:0-252500 GCA_023014485.1 Bathynomus jamesi
ACTTTAAAACTAAAAAAATTCAAACAAATAGTTAAAAACTTCACTAATAAAAAGTTAAATGAAAAACGCAAAAGTGCACGAAGGGGGGATTTTGTCCTTACACGAAAAAACATTCAAGGTATATTTTCACAAAAGCAACCTTAAAATCAGGTGAAAATAAATTTCCTCACCACACTCAACACATTGCTTTTTCACAAGTGTTAAATTGCTGACTTTTATTTTTATTTTGAAAGGATAGCCCATGATCTGAAGGTTCTTCCACCGTTGATCCTATGATTTTGGTAAGGTTAGACAACATATTTCCCAATTGTCCATGAATTGTTTTTTAAAATTAAAGCTTTTAAGTTTTCTACAATTTTTCTGCATAGGGAGGACCGTGAAATTTAAAAAGCTGGGTGTAAATGATCTATTGTTATTACTAAACCAGATAAGGGTAGCGGTGTTTGTGGTTATGAATAAAACTGATTATATAAACAATGCTTGATATTCTTTTGATTCATTAAAATTTGTTAAGGTGAGAACAGGTTTCTAAAATTATTTTCAGCGATTGGAAGACAAGGTTAACCGTGTTTTGCTTAAGCTTAAACATGATTGTGTTATTAACTCCTCCACTTATGATGAATTGTACGTTTCAGGCTCTTATTTGGGCCTTATGTATGGTCTGCCTAAGGTTCATAAAGTCGGTGTCCATTGCCCAATTTTAGGTCTTATCCTTTGGCTAATTACAAACTTGCCAAATTTCTTGTCCCACTGTTATCATCATTTACTGTGAACTTGTACATGTTAAGGAATAGTTTCTTTTTGTGTCGGAAATTAAGAAGTTTAATATGAATTCTTTGTTTATGACAAGTTTTGATGTACTTCCTCTTTACAAATGTCCCCTTGGATGAGACCATTACAATTATTTTAAATAAAGCTTTTCCACAGCCGGACTCACTTTTTCACGGCTTTGGCAGAGCACAGTTTGAGCAGCTTCTGAATTTGGCTGTCAAGGATACTTTTTAGTTTTCAAGGGTAGTTTACCGTCAGTTGGATGGAGTGGGATGGGGAGCCCCTTGGGTCCCGTTTTTTGCGAATATTTTCATGTCTCATCTTGAGGAAAGGGCCTTCTGTGAGTGCCCCCCTCACTTTAAGCCGAATTTGTACAGACGTTATGTTGATGACACGTTTGCTTTATTCCAAACGGATAATCAATCAGTTCAGTTTTTAAATTTTTTGAACACACTTCATAAGAACATTATATTTACGCAGGAAAAGGAAGTTCAAGGTTCTATTCCTTTCCTTGATGTTTTGGTTTCCAATCAGGCTCAACTGTTTTAACTTCTACATACCGGAAGCCTACTTTTACGGTTTAGGTTTTAATTTTTATAGTTTTTGCGATTTTAATTACAAACTAAGTTCGATCGCACTTTAGTGCATAGAGCTTATAATATTTGCTCAAACTTTGCTCTGCTTCATATGAGTTTGAATTCCTTACTGATTTTTTCTTTAAAAATGGTTTTCCACGGGTTCTTGTAAGGTATTATTGGAAATTACTTAATATGTTTATTCCCCAAACTTATCCCAACGTATGTGTCCTAAGAATGTAAATATCTTGTTTTACCTGATCTACCAATAACACTTGTGGAAAAAGCAATTGTTGAGTGTGGTGAGGAAATTTTATTTTCACACTGATTTTAAGGTTGCTTTTGTGAATAATAATACCCTTGAATGTTTTTTCCGTTGTAAGGACAAAATCCCCCCTGCGATGAACTGTTCTGTCGTTTATTGTTTACCTGCCCCGGGTGTTCCCAGGGGAACTACGTTGGCAGCACAGTTCGTTCTTTGCAGGCAAGATTTTGCTCCCTATGGGTATTAGCCATAGGACAGGAAAAGTTTTATCTAAAAAGGAACAGTCTGCCATTAGAAATCATTCTGTTAAGTGTAAAGTTGATATTTCCGTTAATAACTTTAAAATTCTTAAATCATTAAAATGTCCGTCCTCTCTCCGTATTTATGAATCTTTGTGCATTAAATTTCTGAACTCCAGCTTAAATATTGATTCTAGCTGTTACCCCCTTTATATTAATTAGAATTCCTACCAACTAAATTTTTCTGTTTTTCCCCTTGACCCTGTCTCCTTTTCGCCTCAGTTGTTTGAGGATGTCAAGTGAGCATGGTATGTTTCGTGCACTTTGCGTTTTTTTCATTTAACTTTTTATTAGTGAAGTTTTTAACTAATTTGTTTGAATGTTTTTAGTTTTAAAGTTTTACTTTTATCATGTGTTATTTGTCATGTATATAATTTTTAATTTTTGTTTTTGGCTTATGCTTGTTTTACGCTTTTTAATTTTTATTCTTTAAGTGGTTTTATTCTGTGCTATGAATTAGTTTGTTTTTGACATTCGTATATTTTTTTTTTTTTTTGTCATGCATTAATTTTAGCTTTTTATTTATTAGGCCTTGAAAATGGGTAGAGTTGCCCGAAACGTCGGCTGCAGCCAAATATAATGACTTTCTTGCTCTACGTCTTCGTTTTTATCCTAAATATATATATATATATACTGTATATATATTTACACACACATATATATATATATTACACACTACACACATATATGTTCATATATCTTCAAACTCGGAAACAATTCCCTCCGTCATGTGTACTAACCGTTTAAACCATCTTCAAAGTGGGAAACAATTCCCTCCGTCATCAACCGTTTACACGCGCGCGCGCGCGCACACACACACATACACACACACACTCACCATCTATACGTTCATAGATCTTTAAACTCGGAAACAATATACAATAATAATACATGACATCCACTTATCCTTCGACAACGTTTCTTTATATAAAGACATGTTTGCTTCTTTCTCTCCTTTTCTCTCCTTTTCCCCGCCAAAAAGGCGATAAATATTATTTAATAACACGAAATCACTCCTAGATTAGTTAAAATTAACACGATACATCTCGTCGACAAGTCATTCTGGAGTTTTGAAATAAGTTTCTCTTTTCAATTCTCCATTAAAATTAATGTTTTTCGGGATAAACTACTGTTTTATCTGTCGTCCTATCACCCTAGTGGATGTTTTGATTCAAACTTCCTTTTCTGAATAATCCGTCGGAGATTTTTATTATCAGAGGTAAGGTAATAAAGCATTTTACTCCAATTTATTCTTTTAAAACACGAGTTGACCATTTGAGCCGATAATACCTGTCACGAAAAGTAAATCCCGAATCGGTTGTCACTAAACAACTTCTTATATATATATATATATATATATATATATATATATACAGTGCCCGCGAAAAGTATCCGATCACCCTTGAAATTTGTATTTTTTACATAAAAAACAATGTTTAAATGTATACTAACCTTATATTAGTATTTTGTCATCTGTCCTTTGGTTTGGATGACTTGTTCTAGACGTTTTGGCATGGATTTAATCAAGTTTTGACAAACTTCCACTGATATTTCCTTGCACCATACCTTTTTGATGGCCTCTTGTAATTTTTCGACTGAGCCAGTGTCGTGGCATTCAACCTTATTTTTTATTATTAGCCACAGATTTTCTATCGGATTGAGATCTGGACTATTACCAGGCCAATCCAAAATATCAAATTTATTGTCAGTAATCCATTTTGTCACTATTTTGGCCCTGTGACATGGTGCACCATCATGCATGTATGTTTTGTCCTTTGGATTGCCATTGCCATTGGAGGTTTATCCTGTAGCATTGCTAAATACCGTGCACCATTCATAGTTGTGTTCTTCGGAAGAAAATATAAGTTTCCACGCCCATAGTAACCGAAACAACCCCAAACCATCACACTTGGAGGGTGTTTCATTGTCTTTAGGGTGTATTTAGGGTCCATCCTATTTGAGCCAATAGGCCGGCGAACCTTTTTGGACAACTTCTGAATGTCAAAAATGTCGACTCATCGCTAAATAAAACCTTCTTCCAGTCATCAACAGTCCAATGAATGTATTTTTTACAAAATGCGACACGTTTTTTACGCATTTTTTCATTAATGAACGGTTTCTTAGCAGCATGGCGAGATGGTAATCCGAGTTCTTTTTGGAGCCGCTCCTGGATAGTTCGTTCAGAAACACCAGATAACAAATTATTCATATTAAATTTTATTTCTTTCGCAGTTATTGTTGGGTTTTTCAATACTAAACGTTTCATAAGTTTGTCTGTTCGCGAATTTGTTTTTCTCGGTCTGCCAGATCGTTTTCTAGGGACTGGCGTGGTTAGGCCACCATTGTTCTTAGCCCGTGAAACCCATAAATTAACGGTACTTTGGGATATGTTTAATTCCTTAGCTATCTGTCTCTGTGATTTCCCACATGCATGCAAAGCAACAATAGCACCTCGACAATCACTCTTAAGTTGTTTTTTAGCACACATTATATATAAATTTTATTTACACCACTTTCTGTAAAAAAAAAAAAAATCAAGAAATTTACACAAACAGTGAAATCTGACAAATTTGAGACACAGCCACCCGCAACGAAGGCTACCAGAACACTAATTTGAGAATGCGTTGGATAGCTCTCATATCAGCGAGCAACCTCAAAGTTACCAGATGTCGCTAGAACAAATAGAAAGTGAATTACGTGTCTCTGAATATCAAGGGAAAATATTGTATTTTCTTGAGTGATCGGATACTTTTCGCGGGCACTGTATATATGCATATATTAGGGTGGAGCGAAAATATGAATTTTAGAATATCAATTTGGAATACCTACGAAAAGTTATAAATGAGGCTAATTTAAATGTCCACCCAATTTGAACTAGCTGCTGTTTCAGTAAGAGGCTCCCCAGTGTCCTTGGAAAACCGTCACATTTTGAACCTTAGTCACTCAGTCTTCCTAAAGTGCGTGCAGAGACGAGATGTGTTACAGTTTAGCTTAGCCTATTAGAATACCTACTTAACCGTTTTTGCATGCATAAATATTTATTTCTTGTAATTATCTGATTTAATTGCATTAATTCTATTTTTTCAGAAATATTAAAATGGATAAAAAAATAAAGACAAGGCAGTGTAGTATATGCCCAGTTTTTGGCGCTGCTAAAGAACTAAATAGTAATAGGCTTCCAACCTATGAAGAAATGTTTAGACATTATTTATGGGTAACAGCTGACATAAAGTTCACTAATAATAACAAAGATCCTGCAGTCTCTGACGTATCAGAAAGAGTCGCTTTAGATATTGAAAATATTTGGGTAAAGGCCTCAATTCTAACAGTTTCTCACAAAAGTGTTTTGCAGCTTATTCGCTCCTATCATAATAAACATATGGTGTTGATAAAGCCATACAAAGAAAGAAAAGGAAACCCAAATTATCAAAACAAATTACAGTTGTTCAGAGAAAAAGATAAAAATTTATTTGATATTGCTAGCTGCAAATGTGAGTTTGATTCATGTCACTATGTTAAAGCTAAAACGGTTCCTCGCATTGAGCAAAAATTTCTCACTGATCAAAGAGGAAATAGAAAAATGGCAATTAGGAACATAGATAAAATAACTGAAAAACTTAAAAAGAATATGAAACGAAAAGAAGTGGAACTTTCTCGAATTAGCAAAAGCATTTCAACTAATGATGATGCTGTAGGCCGAGGCCTTGATTCTTCTGATTGGGAGGGTGACATTTCAGCTTGCTCAGAGAAAGAATCAAACCCGACCCAAACAAGAGCTGTTCATGATGCTAGACCGTCTAACTCGCATAAAAAATTGAGGGTTAATTTACGAAATGTTGCACAAGTTTGTGAGAGAGACGGCATATCTGACCGGGCAGGTGCATCTTTGGCATCTGCTGCCCTGCAGTTGGTCTAATAGGAAATGAGGAGACCTCCCTCGGAATTGACAGGAGTAAAATTAGAAGAGAGAGGACGAAAATACGGCGTAAAATGCAACAAGAAGATAATGAGGAACACTTAAAAGCTCTATATTTTGATGGAAGAAAAGATAAAACTAAATGTCATATCAAGCAAGGCAAAGAATGTTATTACAAGTCAGTCATTGAAGAACACATAACCTTAGTAAGAGAACCAGGGTCTTGCTATGTTGGTCATATTGCACCTGTCTCTGGTACTGCTCATGGTATTAAAGATTCGTTAATTCAGTTTTTATCAGAAAATGTTCAAAACATTGATGAACTGGTGGCTATTGGATGTGATGGAACTCCTGTAAACAGGAAGGCATAATGGAATTATTAGCCTCTAAGAATTGGCATTAGGTAGACCTTTGCAGTGGCTAATAAGTCAATTGCACGCTAACGAACTTCCACTTCGCCACTTGTTATATCACATTAATGGGAGCACAACAGGACCTGATACCTTCTCTGGAACAATTGGCAAAGCACTGAAAAATTATGAACAACTTCCAGTTGCAGGGTTTGATAAAATTGAAGCTCATATACCATACATAGCAAATGAAGACTTAAGTATGCACCAGAAGTATTTGCTTGAAATCTGTAAAGCTGTGTGCTCAGGTAAATGCACTCAGGATTTGTATGCAAAAAGTCCAGGAACTTTATCTCATGCAAGGTGGATAACTACAGCAAATCGAATTCTGCGCTTATACGTTGCTAAAGATAAATCATCAGAGAACCGTGTTGCTTTAGCAACATTTGCAATGAAAGTTTATGCTCCAATGTGGTTTACCATTAAGACAAAATCTTCATACACAGAAGGAGGAAGACATGTCTGGGAAACCATTTCAAGATCAAGATACCTTCCACTTGAGCTGAGAAACTGTGTATTCTTCAATACAACGCAACGCTTATTTTTCTCACCCAGAGAACCTATTGCTCTCCATGATCACCGATGATCAGGAGCACATCACAGAGCTGGCAATTCGAAGAATTATCTTGCAAGAAGCAAAACACAAAAGGAAATCGGAAAGTTTACAATACCAAAGCTGAACTTTGGAGCAAAAGAATACATTGATCTTATTAACTGGAAAGAAGAAGGGCGATTAAGTCCTCCGTTTTTGCAGCAAATAGTGGAGAAGGAATTGAGAGAGCTCGCTTCCAAACAGTCGGATTTTGGAGGCATACTTGGGATGCCATGTCACACACAGGCCGTAGAAAGATGTATTAAGCTAGTAACAGAAGCAGCAGCTACATTTTGTGGAAAAGAACGAAGGGATGGATTCATTCAAGTGAGATTGGAATCAGGAAACATAATGGCATTTTTCAATACAAAATCACAATATAGTTCGATAAGCAGGAAAAGGAATAAGACTTAGATAAAAGTCCATAATAAGTTTGGGTGGTTTGGATGGGCTAGGCTGGAACTCGATGTGTAGCTGTCTCCACGTGGTGAGTTCTGTGTACTTTGTTTATATATATATATATATCGTAAAGAACGACGCTTTGTATAGGAGACTTATCCGCGGAAGATGAGAGCGAAAGAACGAAACAATTGAAAAAATGAGGTACCCACCCGGGAATCGAACCCGGGATCTTCCGATTGCCGGTCAGACATGCTAACCACTACACCATAGGCCTCACCCAAACAAATGCTCGTAATTCCTCTACATACGCGCAGAAACCAATGCCCAAAAGGGGCACCTTCCGCATGCCGTAACATTTATACATTATAACTGCAAACACGCAGTATAATTAACGTAAAGAACGACGCTTTGTATAGGAGACTTATCCGCGCAAGATGAGAGCGAAAGAACGAAACAATTGAAAAAATGAGGTACCCACCCGGGAATCGAACCCGGGATCTTCCGATTGCCGGTCAGACATGCTAACCACTACACCATATGCCTCACACAAACAAATGCTCGTAATTCCTCTACATACGCGCAGAAACCAATGCCCCAAAGGGGCACCTCCTGCATGCCGTAACATTTATACATTATAACTGCAAACACGCAGTATAATTAACGTAAAGAACGACGCTTTGTATAGGAGACTTATCCGCGCAAGATGAGAGCGAAAGAACGAAACAATTGAAAAAATGAGGTACCCACCCGGGAATCGAACCAGGGATCTTTCGCTTGCCGGTCAGACATGCTAACCACTACACCATAGGCCTCACCCAAACAAATGCTCGTAATTCCTCTACATACGCGCAGAAACCAATGCCCCAAAGGGCCACCTCCCACATGCCGTAACATTTATACATTATAACTGCAAACACGCAGTATAATTAACGTAAAGAACGACGCTTTGTATAGGAGACTTTCCGCGCAAGATGAGAGCGAAAGAACGAAACAATTGAAAAAATGAGGTACCCACCCGGGAATCGAACCCGGGATCTTCCGATTGCCGGTCAGACATGCTAACCACTACACCATAGGCCTCACACAAACAAATGCTCGTAATTCCTCTACATCGGAAGATCCCGGGTTCGATTCCCGGGTGGGTACCTCATTTTTTCAATTGTTTAGTTCTTTCGCTCTCATCTTGCGCGGATAAGTCTCCTATACAAAGCGTCGTCCTTTACGTTAATTATATTGCGTGTTTGCAGTTATAATGTGTATATATATATATATATATATATATATATAATACATACAAAAAGTAGCGGAATGCTGCCAGAAATGTTCAAATTACGAAGCGATTTTTTGCCCTCGTTGGGGACCCTCAACAATTAATTCAAGGGACATCAAATTTTGAGTGAACTTTGACAGTAGCCCTTTGACAACTTTTGCAGGTATTCCAATTCGATATTTGAAAAAAACAATTTTTGTTGTCCATTTTCACTCCACCCTAGTATACAGGGTGAGTTAAAAGTCTCCATACATAGGCAAAATGGTCACTTTATTATGGAATCACTTGTAAGTCACAAAATATGCTCTATGTGGGCACCATTACACTTAATGCATATACGGATGCTTTCCTCCCAGTCATGGCAAACGCGCGTTAACACATCTAGTGTTATGCGTGCACACACATCACGAATGCGTTCCTTTAGGTGGTCCGTGTTTTGTATTTTCACCTGGTACACCATGGCCTTCAAGTGCCCCCACAAGTAGAAATCAAGAGGGGTGAGGTCTGGGGACCTCGGAGGCCATTCCACGGGACCACGGCGGCCAATCCAGTGACCCGGAAACTGCTGATCCAGCCACTGGCGCACGCAGATACCGTAATGGGGTGGCTCCCCGTCTTCCTGAAAGTACGCTGGAAATTCCCCGTCCTCGTTCAGCAAGGACGGCATGACTGTGTTTTGCAGCATGTTTAGATACATTTCGGCATTCAGATTGGTGTCAATAAAAAAAGGGCCAACAATTGTGTTGCCCCATATCCCGCACCACACCATCACTTTTCCAGCGCCTTGCGTCTTTGAGGGACTCATCCAGTGCGGGTTGTCATCACTCCAATAACATACGTTTTGACGATTAACCCCTCCATGAACATAAAGGTTGGCTTCATCTGAAAACAAGCTGCCAGCCTAGAACTCCGTATCTTCGTCCACTTTTGTTCTTGCCCATTCACAGAATTCCAGCCGCCTGTCCGGGTCGTCTTAGCTAAGATACTGCAACATTTGCATTTTGTATGGATGCCATCTGTGCTCTTTCATAATGCGGACGATACTCCTTTGGCTGACACCTCATTCTGCAGCTATCCATCGAGTGCTTTTTTGGGAACTCTTTGCGAACGCTGCCAGCACAATGGTCGCTGTGCCTTCATCGGTGGCTGTTCGTGGACGGCCACTTTTCGGTTGGTCTGCAACACTTCCAGTCTTCTTGAACTTCTCAATGAGTTTGGCAACGGTGTCGTGTGTGATGTGCGGCCGGGGGCGTGTCTCCTGTTAAAATCATCGGCAACTTTGCGACAGCTTCCTGGTCCTGCCAGAAGAATGATCTCTCTCTGCTCTTCTTGGGACAAAGGCATCTCAGCACATCACCTGCAAAAAAATAAAAAATAAATAATCATTTATTTATTATGACCATTTTGCGTATGTATGGAGACATTTGACTCACCCTGTGTATATATATTATGAGGGAAATTCAATAAGTATCCGCACTTTTTATTTTCACAATTTTATTTTCACATCTGATAGATTATAAACACATCACTTCTCAACATAGTCTCCCTGTTTCTCAATACACTTAGTCCAGCGATGTACAAGCTTCCTAATGCCATCACAAATGAATGTTTATGGATGTGTGCGTAGCCAGTCATGCACCGCCTCCTTCAGGTCATCATCGCCTTCGAATCGCTGACCTCTAGTCTGTGCAGCGGTATGAGGACGCGCATTGTCGTGTAAAAGAATAACACCTTCCGACAATCTCCCTCTCCATTTTGTGCGAATTGCTTGCTTTAACTCATTCCGAAGCATGTCAGAATACGATGCACGTGTTACTGTATTTCCACGCTCTAGATAATGTTCAAGGATAGGGCCTCGTGTATCCCAAAACAATGTTAACATAACTTTCTCTGCTGACGGCTGCGCTTTGAACTTCCTTGCAACAGGAGATGTTGGATGCTTCCATTGCATGCTCTGTCGTTTGCTTTCTGGTTCATACTGATGGATCCAGGTATGGACGTCTGCTCTCGTCTTTTGGCGCGGTATCATAACGAAGGTGAAAACTTTTTGGAGCGCATTATCAGTGGAGATGAAACCTTGATCCATCACTACATATTAACAAGGACATTATTTCACACACACACATATATATATATTTATATAAATAAACTAATGTATATATACATATATATATATATATATTAGTTATTTTTTGTACCAAGATTATGAAAGACCGGCGCCTCTACACCTGGAACTAACGAAACAAAACCCACCTTTGTGGAAGGTGACAGGTAAAATTTCGAAAAACACCTAACATCTGTTATTTTTGCCTTAAATACACTTCGATAAACGTCAGATTGCTCGACACTCAGAAAAACAAATTTTACTTTCCAAACAAAACTCTCTCTCTCTCTCTCTCTCTCTCTCTCTCTCTCTCTCTCTCTCTCTTACGGCCATGTTCCATTTCTGAAAGAAATCTATGGAATGAATAAGCCATATTTGGCAAAGATCTGCCCCCCCCCAGAATTCGCAGCTCGTCTAATTACAACCCAATGGGTGGGGCATGAGAACGAATCCAGTATTTTTGGCTGGCGGAAAACGTCACGTTAGAGTCACACCCAAATTCTCTGACAGCCAACAGGAAACTCGCGAATCGAATATTGAGGGTTCTGAGGGTTGAGCCAATGGGGCTCACGTATATAAAAGGGAACATTTTCAGCTGGATCCACAACAGTGATTTTATCCAGGTACCCTTTACTGCATTTTCTCTTATTGTAACTCCTTCTGGCTCTCTCTTCAAATATATATATATATATATATATATATATATATATATATATATATATATGTTCCTCTCTGTGTATTTTGGAGAAAAAAAATTGGTTTTTAATTATTAACCATTCTGTGTCTCTGTGGTTAATTCGTCATATATATATATATTAATATATATATTATATATATATATATATATATGGTGTGGATGTAATAATACATTTTCTCTTCATCAGATTTGTTGTAAAATGTTTCATTAAAATAGCAGGTATCTTCAGTTTTTAATTATAGATTAGTTAGCATTAGTACTGAGCTAGTCTTTCTGAATACAACTCGATTTAAGAAAAAATTGGATTCTAATTAAAAAAGATTCATAAAATGCATGAACTAATCTAGTTAATTATATTTCTCCTTATAGGTCTGATGCAGAACTCGATCGTGTTATAGCTACTTTTCGTGACAGCTTTGAAGAAAAGCAAATAGCCGACTGCGATTTGGAGGTTTTACAGTGCAGTCAACCCAGTAACCTGAATACGGAGGTCGAAGTATTGGCTCACATCCCGTCCAACAATTGCCATGTCGTTGGGGAACTAGTGGAAGCATTTTTTCTTTTGGTAAAAAATAAGACAGTGTGTTTTCATCAATTTATTAAATGTTGGAAATCATGTTTAATAAAGTAGTACAATTCAGCTTAAATTAGTTACAGATTTAGCATCCAATAAATAAGCTACAAAGCACAAGACTAACATTATTCGGGACATCTTATATTTTGCACAATATAGTTACAATTATATATATGTATATATGTACACACCTATATATATATATATACACACCTACATATATATATATATATATATATATATACACACACATATATATACGTATGTATATATATATATATATATAATATATATATGTATATAATATATATATATACACACCTCGGTGGTGTAGTGGTTAGCGTCGCTGACTACGAATCCATCGGCCACGGGTTCGAGACCCGACGGCAGCCTGCGTGCAGGAAAACCCAGCTGTTCATCCTTTCACACAATAAAGAAAGTAGTTAGTAGATAAATGGTTACCCTAGGTGGCCTAGTGGTTAAGACGCCGCGCTGCTGATGGGGCGTATTTCGGATTCCACGTTAAACTGTAGGTCTAAGGTGGAGTGAAAAGCTTGACCTTCGTCAGGGTGAACAATTCGGGCGGAAGCTAACCAAAGGTTAACCAAAGGTGTATATATATATATATATATATATATATATACACGCGTAAAACTTTAAACAATATATCGAGTGCGACAAATGGGAACCTTTCTTTTGTCTGCACGCACACCAATTCATCATTCGGCTCAATGTCGCACACATCGAATAATTTTTTAAAAAATTATAAATCCCTTTCCACGTGACATGTGCAGGAGAAATGAAATACAATACATCCCTCAAGTATTACTAAAATATCCTTGTAATCGGTGAGGATTCCATTCAATTTCAGGAATATGCAACTATTCGAGAAATTTTACAATAACAGGGTCACTCCAGGGATGAGTCGCCAGTGAATTAAAATAATACATTCTTTCCCTATCTTTAAAATAGATTGTAAACCAATGAATCCCTACGTCACCAACAATGTCCATGTCGTAGTTGGTAATTTCAATGTTTCATTCTTCGCAAACACACCGATAAATTTGGAGCGTATGATGCGGTCACTATTCATTACTCTCTGAAATGTATTCGCATCTATTATAAGTCAGTAACTACGTTCCTGAAGCTGTCGACCTCAATTAGGGCTTGTGACTCTATGTATACTAGTCCACTAATAGGCGCGTCTATCGGTTTGGCGAATTCCAATCTGACTGAGATGTTCCCACTTTGTTGTGGACTTAAGTGTGTATTTACACTAGCAGATAAGTCGGGTGACATATCAAACGGATAAAGGTTAAATTAATCGATGAATTCTTTCTGCGTTACCCCAATCCCGAGCCCATCACAATCACAAGCACCTGCAATATAGGCCAGATTCCTATAAGCTCTCGCGCAAAGCAGGAACACCACGTCTGATGAGTAGTCCGTATCCATAGACCCGCCAAACGCAATTCTATTGACGTATAGAGTTATATTTTTAAGGCCGAAATTCTCGAATTCAAAGGCGTTCTTTTTATATTCTCCATTCGTCGAAGCGTGATCCTGCATTCCAGTTAATAACCTTTTAGGTAGAACTTCCAGGGCCACGTTTTCTAGCTGCTTCGAGGCCAACACTGCGGGTACAGTGTATAGTTTGATCTGTACTCTGTTAATTGGGTATTTTACTGTTGCGTGTATTCAATTTTTTTCAATTTCTACATATTTTAACGAACTTAATTTCACTCGCCGTACGCGCAGATATGTTTCCACAATGTGAATCACAACGGGTTTTGCGCCCTCTTCTTGATCAGGTCCCAGGTTTATGCAGATCTCAGGATTCGTAGGGGTGAGCTTTAATTTCATATCCACCCCATTCGTAAGCCATTTCTCCTTAATGTGAAGTCTGTGTGCAGACGTCCATAGCATTCATATATCTTCTTTTTACAATTTTTAAATTTATCCTTTATATTACTTTCGTCTGTAGTCTGGTAATAGCCCTCGGCAGTTAAAAAGGTATCCTTCGCTTCTTTTGAAAAATTGAGGACATTTTTCAGATAGGCTCGTAGGTGATAATAACCCGTTTCAGCCGAAATGTTGACTTGGTGTAAATACACCTCACACTGACAGAATATGGCGTGCAGAAAGTTGGTTTCAGGATATGCAGAATAATTATTATCGCAGTTCGTTCCATCAGAATGGGCTATACGTAGTTTAGCGTACATTTGCATGCAGCTTGGATCAAAAATGTATGGGCCTGATCTGGGTATCACAAATTCTATAGGGGCAATCGGTGAACTAATTGTGTTTAATGGGTTAATTGTAATAAAGTCACTCTCCTCAATAAAAACTTGTGTTTGGGGCATATCAAAGAGGGACAGCTCCGATTTACATTGTGAGCTACACGGATGGATGAAGTGTGCCATGACGAGTTAGAAATAGTGCCACCTCTTTCGATAAGTAGTAATCAGCCTATGATTCGTGAAAGCAATGTCCTTAGCTTATATCAGTTAAAAAAATTATCAACCATAGGTTTCATTCGCTTAGAACACTTCTTGTTTGATGTCATTTTACATTTAACGCCACGTGTTGGTAACCCCTTCTTCCAGACAGCCCTCGACTTTTTCCCGCCAGTACGCATTTTTCTCTTTGTATCTTTGCTGATATCTCACCCCTCGATAGACTGTGAAAAGCCTTCGGTTCATTATAACTGAATGTGACGAAAGTGTGGCTTCAATGTTAAGCTCCCATCACCGAATGGGAAATTTTTTCTCTCAATCTTTCTTATATATATTCAGATATTTCTTAGTAGATTAGTCGCAACATTCACATGATGGGGCTTGTCATATGTAATGCTCAATCTCTTCCCTCTCCGGTTGGAAATGTATGCAATGGGCAGCAGACGCGCCTGGGTATCCCCAACAAATGATGCTCCACGATATTGCTGTAAATATAGCACCTGTCTGGGGATGGATAGCCATCACCCAATTTCCCCAATTTCAACTTATACATTAAGCTGGACAAATCTATTATCCTGTGATTTTAGGGTCAGAGCATGTGCAGGGGTTTCTTTGTTTACGATTTCGTATGCTAAATCAGCCGTAAGATTTGAGCTTTTTAAAATTTCGTTAAGTCTCTCACAACATCCTGGGCCGCACCATAACGACCCGGGGCTAGTGTTACTACTGTACTGTAATACAGTGCCTCTCCACTTCGGTCGGCACGGATGGTTTCATCCCTAATTATCCCTGCCTTTTCACACTCATCACGATTTCTAAGAACTGTAAAAACGGGTTCTTTATAATCAATATATAAGAAGCTGGTGGATAGCTGAATTTCGTATAGCCCCACCTCATACGAATCACGTTCCAATTCAATGGGCCCATCGAGTTCTGTTACAAAGTTGGCTAGGGTATTGTCAGGATGTACAGACAAAGAAGAAGAGGACGGGAGTGTGACATAGAAGTGGTTAGGCACCATGTTTTATACTATTTAAGCTTCATTATTGCATCAACTTTTATATAGGTGTTGAAGCTTTCTGGGTACCATAGCCATTTCACCAGGTACAATTTTCTCTTTCCTGAACCTCTGCTGCCTAACATGTTTTCAATTTTAAACACATTTTTTCCTAAATTAAATGTCACTTTCTTCAACTCTTCGCGGTAAAAGCCTCCTGCGATTTCTTCCCCATTTAAATCTTCAACGTAATGCAGCATTTTCTCACCTTTAGGTCTCATAGCCCTAACTTTAAAAATCTCACGTGTCCAGCCTTGCTCAAATCCCTTCGCGAATTTATTTCTAGAACGTGATAGCCTTATATAATCATTGATTTTGAAACGCGTAGAGTGTGGCATGGTTCTAGGAATATCTCTTCTCAGCTCACGACCTGTGTGCGTACCTCTTTCTAAAACCTCGTTAGGTGTTGTGCCAATCGCGCGATGGTGTGAACGGTCGTATGACTACACCAATGATCCCGGAATGTTTATATATCTCTGTGTGTTTTTATGTGTAAAATAGCGATGCATACGTTCCTTTATGGTACGTTGAATTCTTTCAGCTAAAGAGGCCTTATGTATAAAATTGCTAGTGGAGAGACTGATATTAAACTCTGCCAACCTGTCCTGAAAAACTCGGCCTATAAATTCTTTCCCCATATCCGTAGAAACATAGCCTGGAACACTGTTTTCTTTCAACATCAGCGATTTGGTAGCTTTAGCCAATGTTTCAGGCGATTTATTTTTCAGAGGAATTAACCACAGATATCTAGAGAATACATCGTTTAGGAATAGGATGAAGCGATAGCCATCATTATATACTGAATATCTTTGCATGTCTGTTAAATCAGACTGCCAAATTGAATCAATAGAAGGCGCTGTTGTCCTGGCTGATTTAAAACTTTTTCTCACCGGTTTATGAAGTGTATAAGCATCCTGCTCCCGCAAAAACCTCTCAACATCTTTTTTCCCTACTCCATCATTGTAAACACCGCCATAGGAGGCTGGGTTAAAAATGTCATAATAGCATTTTCTTAACATGTTAGCCATTTGTGTATTTTAGAGGCACGTGGACAGTGGCGGCCGTTGTTGTTTGGTCTCTTCTTTCTCCTCTTCAGAGATGCTACCGTTGAGGGTGATGGCGTATCAGTTGTGGCACATGCGAGACTTGGTCCAAGTCTTTTCCTAGCAATGTTTTGGGGACATTCATTTGTTGTAATATTGCTTTATGTTTCCATCCTGATGGTGAGGGCCTGTCCCACTTTCTCAACCGATTATGGACAATGTCGACGATATTCGAGCCCTGTATCCTTGTTCCCTCAACAATGACCTCACCTATATCGGCCCACTGTATGATGGGGTCCTCATTCAATAGATTATAAAGACTTAAGCCTTTATTCCTCAATGTATGTGGGAGACTGCTTTTTAATACATGCTCGATGTGTTGCTTTCCGTTATTCTTTGGTTGGTCATCTCTAACGTTGGCCTGAGGTCCTATGTCGCCATTCTCATGATTGCGCTGTGTCTAATAACCACGGGGATATCTGTCGGATACTTATAATCTTCGTACTCACGAAGAAATTTCTGCAGAGCCTCTTGGTATAAGATCCTTTTCTCATCAGGTGACTTTTCACTGTTTAAGAGGTCAATCAATTCGCTTTCCATTCTTTTAAGCCTGCTTTTACGGGGTTCTAGAACGTGTCTGGACTCTTTGAACTTTGCAGTGAAGCATACACCTCGTACGAAATCACTACCACTTACTTCATGATATTAATCTAGTCAGCAAGGGTCCCAAAACTGAAAATAAAATGGGGAGGAATGATCACCCTCTTTGTACATAATTCGTTTTTTCTTCTCCACATTTTGACTTTTACGAGCGAGCATACGTATTATGTTGTAACAACGTAGGCGAGCCTTCTGAGGGAATTTCATTGGTACATTACATTTCATAACATTAAGGAAGATTTCACAGATGCATTTTAAAAAGTCCGAGTCGATAGTTTTAACAAACATCTGCTGCAATGCTCGGAGCAATCGATAATAGATGTTTGTTAATTCACGGTTTCTTTAGCCTATTTGTCATTCTGGAATATACACCGTTTCAGGCTCGTTTGGGAATATATTCGTTCTTAGAAGCACCCTAAACGTGTTTCGCGGGTGAAGGTCACAAAGCAAATATCCGTAACTGACTTGTAGCTTCTTTATAAACTTCCAAAAACTCCTTACGCTGATTCGGGAACATTTGATTGGCTAATACCCCAATTTGTGACACATCTCTACGCGCGAATAAGACTAGATATTGTGTATTTAACGACACATCGCATGTATCTATTTTTGAAAAATAGATTCTGATTGATGAAGAATACGCTTATGTTAAGATGGTGGGAGAACACTGTAAATGTCTCGGCAAACGTTTTATCCATTTCCAACATGAGATCGTCAATTACAATGACTGTATCATTTCCCTTTAACGAATTAACGTCATATACGCCTTTGTGGAACAAAATATCATCTTGGTACTCGTTGAACACTGACTGGTACGTCGAATAGCACCATATTACTTTATGCACAAATTTTGAGAACATCTCCCCCTTATCGTTCATGATTTTAAGCATAAATACAGTTTTTCAACATCCTGTAGGGCCAGATATACATGTGGATGGGTTTTTGAACCAGAATTTTTCTACAAAATCCATCTCTAAGACGTCACACCCCTAAATGGAACATTTACAAAATATAGCAAAATTTAAGTGTTGCTCCTGATATTCTACAATCTTGTTTTTCTTCTCCCACAGAACCGTGAAGGACGATGAGGTACAGCACCCCATCATCGATATTATAGACGACCCCGATGAGAGTGTAGTTGTGGTTACAGGTTCCACCCCCGCTGACGAACACTCACCAGCGACACTTCCACCACGTGGCAATTCAAAGCGGAGGCACGATGATGAAGAACCTTCCACGTCAGGTATAAAACGTGCCAGGATTGCACCGATTGCTAGAACCCCAGTAATAGAGCCCCATCCTTCTACGTCTTACGAAACAAACTCCACACTAGTTCCCTCCTCAATTAAATTTGTACCCCCTTATTCCTGTTCAATTCTGGGTACATCCTCCACACGTGCAGCTTCTCCTGCTGTAAAGGAAGGTATAACATTCGAACTGGTGCGCACCGCTAACCCCACCCCTGCACTGACTAGAAATCGGTACGTGGTCAGGGTTGACCATGGAACCCTGTATAGCAACGGTGCTGAACACGGACTACGGCGCGTAGTAGAACGTATTATGGAGTTTGCCCTTCAGAACCGCGACGAACGTAAGTCCGGACGAGGTTGCCCTTCGGGTTCGGGTCAGTTGACGAGGATGTAGATGATTTTTCGGTAGTAATACCATTCAGACGCTTGGTCGATGTAGCTATACAATATATCTTGGGGTGTATAATGCAGGCCTCTCAAAGTAGTACAACCTTCAATATGGACAACTTCACGGTAGATATTGACAGAGTATTCCGGGTTGCGGGTCATAGTGCCACACCTTATACTCTTAATTTCAATTCTCCGGTTATTTACCGAAAACCTATAAACGTCGATCGTTGTTCCGGCATTATAACAAGTCTTACCTCATATGTTCACTGTGCTAAATATATAGACGCAAAAAATTTGGTTGCCTACGGTTGTGCAGCGTGCTCTTAAACTGGATTCAGATTGCAAGCTTGAGTTTGAGTGTAATATGGGCCCTGAAGATTAAGAAGGGTAGAGCAGGAAATGAATGTTCGTATAGTTGTATTTGGAATGGATGTCTTTGTAGCGGTGTATATTTTTAAAAGCTGTGTGAGAGATCGCGCAAGACCTCTACTTATTTTAGGATTGTCAGGGTCAACGTATCTTCCCATCCGTAATATAAGGGCTCTTTACGCTTGTTATAATAAAAGTCGAAAATATGGACGGCATCATGATTTGTGTAAGGTATGTCTCGAGCTCGTGGATGATATAGTGAAGCATTGTAAGGAATGTCACATGGTTTATGAGCAGTGTAAAAGCCCCAAATGTGAAAGTCGTGTAGTTGAAGCCGAGAAGAGGGACTGTAATGTGTGCAGACGTACACTTTTTAATAATAAATGTTTTGAGCTTCATAAGTCAATTGGCACTTGCAGGAAAATGAGAACCTGCGAATGTGGCATGTTTCATATGATGGATAATTGTGGGAAATTCAAGCATAAATGTGATAAAATTCACTGTCCTACATGTCATGAAAAATATAAGGCGGACGGAGTAAAATATGTATGTTATATAAAAGATGCTATGCCTAAAAATAAACCCTGTATAACCTTTTACTACGATATAGAACCAAAGAGGTTATCCCACATCTCCTCGTAAGCCAGACTATCTGCGATGAGTGCACGGAGGTTGAGTGTGATGAATGTCACAAATGCGATAAACGGACAAACGTTTTTAAAACGATCGCACACGACAGTCCTCTGAAAATCTTTGTATCCTGTACTGTGAAGTCAGCGGACAGTTTAAAAAAAATGACTGTGTATATTCTTGCCCATAACGGGGCAAAATTTGACACACAGTTCCTTCGTAAGAAACTGCTTGAACACGAGTCATCGGAGATATTTACAGGCGACTCCTTGAAAATGGGACAAATTTACAGAAATGCAGATAAGAGGAAATGTTCAGTTTAAAGATACTTTATTATTCACACCTTATAAATTAGCCAAGCTAGGCAAGGAGATGGGTATAGCCGCAGAAGTTTCAAAAGGGTATTTCCCTTACACTTTACTCACTAGCAACACTTCAAATTACTTAGGACTACCTCCCCCGAAACATTACTTTTACTACACCTACATGAGTGATAGTGAGCGTGAAGATTTTGTCCGCTACTACAACAGTTTTAATGAAGGTAATTTTTATAATATAATGGATGAATGTGAACGTTATGCTTGAATGAATGCGTTTCCAGGCCTTTAGAAGGATGTACATAGAACGTTTCAACTGCGATCCGCTGCAAGTCGCAACAACAATCGCCTCATTGTGCTTTACTGTGTTCAAGAACAGTTTCATGCCTAAAGACACCTTAGCCATCATTCACAGAAACAACCCTCGCAGTTATGGGCACAAGACTATTTACTGGCTTATACACATACAGCAACAGACCGGTGTATACAAAAAAAGCCCGCAACACGGGAGAAGTACCCATTAAGGTCAATGGTCGTGTTTTTTGGGTTGATGGTCTTAGTGAAGACAGTGCCACTGGTGAGAAGACTGAATTCCTTTGACGTTTGCTGGTGGCATGGATGCCTACGTCCTGAGTGTGGAATCGTATCCAAGGTAGATCTCCTGCCGATAGTCTTGTATTGACATGCACCCCCGATCAGTTTATAGGCTCCCAATTCACTCAAAAGGTTTTATGGGAGCATCAGTATGATGGACGGATGGAAACAGATGGACAGTACCGTGAAGAAATAAACACTATCAAGCGTCCAACGGTGTTGATTACTCTTAAATTGTTTGAAGGGCGTACAAACCTATTCAAGCTATACTTTCCGCGTACGGAGGGCGTGAATCTCCATTACTACGACTTCTGTTCTTTATATCCCTACGTGATGAAGAACAATCCGTACTCAGTAGGTGCACCTGAAAAACTGGTGGGACCTGACCTGTCCTCATCGAGGTGTTCTCAACAAATTTGAACAAGTACTATTTCGGTCTTTCTTTCGCAGACGTGCTCCCACCTCGCGATTTATGGATGCCGATCTTACCCGTCGTCATAGATCAAAAGCTCATGTTTCCCCTGTGCGTGAAGTGCGCAGAAGAGAATAATGGGACCTGTAATCACATAACCACGAGGGGTTGAGAGCGAGGGAGAAAAATCGGCGTATATTTAGCGTTACCTTGAACGTGAAGGGATACAACTTGACCGCCCCCAAATTGTTAAGAACGCTGGGAAGCGCTTTAGTGCAAAGTTATGCGTAAATAGTCTTTGGGGCAAGTTTGGGCCAAATGAACGTTCCCCTTACCTGTATTCTGTGCAAAGTTATAACGAGGTGTGGGATTAATCCAATGCCCCCGAAAAAGAGGTCATGGAGATCGTAGATGTTGGTAACACGTATATAATAAAGTACAACATCACCGAACTGGCCACAGACACCTCACGCGCTACAATCATACCTGTAGCTCACAACGGCTTATACACGCATCAAGCTTTGGGGACTACTGCACTCTCTTGGGCGGAGGATGCGATACGCTGACACAGATAGCGTAATATTCACAGAAAGGGAGGGTGAATACATGCCGCCTATTGGGAATTCCTCGGAGAGTTGACCGACAAGATCAAGGATGAGTATGGTATATGCTGACTCCTTTGTATCAACAGGGCCAAAAACTTAAGGGGGGAGGCTGAGGGTGGGGGAATAGCTGAAATATTTCGTGAAGGTGAAGTGCATCACGCTTAACCTGGCGAACCGACGGGTCGTTAAATTTCATTCGTTGAAGGAGCTAGTGTGCTTAGAAGATGAATGTGACCAACCACCCCAACTGACTGTAGGAACCCACAATTTTCGGCCACAGAAACTGGGGTTTGTAAAGGAACTTTGGGGCACAAAGGTGTGTCGTAACACCTATAGGAAACGTTACCAGGTGCCTGGCACCTATAATATAGTACCCTTTGGGTGCCGTAGTACCTGAATGTTATATATGTCTATTGTTAACGATATGTTTATTTTTTACCTATATATGAATATGTAAATGTTTCAATTAGGGTTTCATCTTCTCCTTTTTGTGTGTGTGCGCATGTACATGCAAAAATTCCTAAGCTCCGACCAATGTAAGGTCAATCAAATGGTTGCGTGACTCCTGCTACTACCTGGGCATTAGGGTGTATCATGCTCATTGAAGCGCGAATTTCAAGATTGGCAGTACGTATTCCTATGTAAAATTAAATTTTAGGAGGGGTTTGTTTTCTTGAACATTTGCTAAAAATCACGTTTAAGTGTTCAAATTTCCACTTTTTCTTTTTCTAGTTAAGTACAGAACAGCTGTGCCGGACATACACTGTAACAGGTGTCATAGGCTACTAGAGTTTCACGGTGATAATTTTCTATGTTTGAGATACAAAGCTTGGTGAAGATTGTGTAGCCACCATGGCTAAGCAAGGACGAAAGACCAGAAAATTTCTGGTTCAAAGCTGAGTGATCTGGTGGGTCCAGGCAAGCAGTTATTTCCCACAGAAGTTCCAACCTGGAGAGGTGTTTCAGAGAGGAATCCTCCTCCAGGAAGAGAAGCTGCTTCTGGATGATATGAAGAGAGCTCAGTACCCTCTGCAAGATTTGGCTAAGGACTTGGCATCACTGGTACTGGCACAGTGGCGCAAAAGCAATGCCAAGTTCACTCCTCCTGTGATCATTCAAGAGAGATCCATTGCCAGGAAGATTCTTGTCAGGTGGAATGAAATGAGTGACCTAGTGAATGGCAGAGTGAAGGCTGCAAAGAGAGAGAAGAGAATATCTAAACTTGATACATTGTTTGACATAACAACATGCAGACATGATATTACTCTGTGGAACTGAAGCATCTGGCTGCTCTGGCTGTGCTGCTAGAGTTCATGTCAACTGTGACTGTCCTCTGCCTCAGAAGATTCCAAAGCTAGAGCTAGAGTGGCTCCATTATCAGAGGATCAAAACCTCAGAAGTTTCTGGCTTCTGGATGGCATCTGTTGATGTGAAGGAAACAGTGAAGCAGGTGAAGGTTGCTAAGAGGAAGGAGGAAGAACAGAAGGCAGCTAAGAAGAGAAACAGAAAAGAGGAAGAAGAAAAGGAGCTACTGCTTAGAGATAATGATGGTGATGATGATAAAGATGAGGTGACTTCCTTGCAAGAGTCACCAAGCAGAGCAGCTCCTACTGCTGACACAGATTTTACCAGTACTGCACCAGTCACAAGCTCCAGTGTCAACACTGGCAAAGTCTCCACCTCTGCCAGGAGAAACTACATGGCTATCTCAAGCACTGCTGCGGCTGCAGTCAGGTTCAAGGTGGCAAACACTTCTGCAGTAGCCATTGCAACTGGTTTCTTGCAAGATCTCATCAAAGCTGGCCATTATCTGCGGATAAGGCATATCTAGCTGTTGACAGGATGAAGATGTGGAGGGGCAAGGAGTCTCTAATAGGTGCCCCGGTGGAGGCCCTAGAGAAAAGGACAGAGGGAAAAAGAGATCAAGGGAATTTTCTTTGATGGAAAACAAGATAAGAAGACAAAGATCATGAGGTACAATGAAGAAACTAGCCGCTTCCATCCTGATATTACAACTAAAGAGCACTATAGTGTTATCTGGGAACCTGAAGGAAAGTATCTCTTCCATTTTACACCAGAAGAACCTGAAGGAAATGAGAAACCTGCACTGAAGATAGCTCAGGCTCTGTTTGAGTGGATTAGTGCTCATGGTGCTAAAGATACTATTGTGGTCCTTGGTGGTGACTCCATCAACACAAACACAGGACCTGATGGAGGAGCCATCACTTACTTGGAGAGACTGCTAGGTCACAAGTGTCACTGGCTGATATGCCAGTTGCATATTAATGGACTCAGCCTCAGGCACATGATCATCAAGCATGATGGTCCCTACACGCACAAGTCTGGGTTCAGTGGCCCAATAGGAAAACGTTTGGAGAAGATCAATGACATCCATGTCAACTTTAGCTTCAAGGCTCTGCCAGGAGAAGATATAATTGAACTGCCAGAAGACATTGTACAGAACCTTAGCACTGACCAGAAGAACTGCAACCTACTGATCAAAGCTCTCAAGACAGGAGATTTAAGCAAGTAAGTTGCTGGACTGAAGTGTGGCCCACTGAATCAGTCACGCTGACTGACTACAGGTGAGGCTCTGTTGATGCTGTGGATGAGGCAGCATGGTCTGAAGGAGGTGGTGTTGAAGAAGCTGGAGGTGCTGCTGAAGTTCTGCCTGGACTTCTACTTCAAGATGTGTTTTGATATCAAGGTAAAGCACCACATGAGGTATGGACCTCACCATATTGTGACCGCTCTGGGACTGCTGAGAAGCCAGACCTCTGAAGTCAGGAACATAATCACTCATGTGATAGTTCGTGGAGCATATCATGCTCACGGTGAGAACCTCATTGCCTCTCTTCTGTGCAGTGAGGATGAGGAGGAGAGGGCATGGGGGGAGGGGTTGAGATGATCAAGAAGATCAGAGGTAAGTCTGAGTATGGAGACATGAGTCTGAGAACTCATAGAAACCCTAAACTGAATTTTGATGCCATTTCTCCAATTACTCTGATTAATTGGAATAAGGAGAAACTGTATGAGCCACTCTTCACTTGTAAGATGTGAAGAGGAGAAGTTGAGGAGCTTCTCAGGTCTCCATTTGAAGTTGAGAACTTCTCTGTTCACACTCAAAGCTGTGGAAGAGTAGTCCAGGAAGTTTCAGCTGCAGCTCATGCAGTGTATGGGCAAGAGAGAAGAGATGGTTTTGTTCGTGCTAGGATCGATCACAGAGAATTGTTGCCAGTTTTGAAGTCAAAGCAAGACATTATGAACATGTTTTAGATCTCTATAAGACCTGCTAGACAAATCAAGATGCTTTCAGAAGAAAAAATCTCAAAACATTCAGTTGACCAGCATATTATTACAAGCTGGGGGTGGAGGAGGGACTTATACAAATATTAAAGAAGAATTGCAATTACAAAGAAAAGGTTGAACGTCACAGCAGCTTGCGGAAAGGTTGGGGCAGCTGCCATCACACTTAGTGATGCCGAAAAGAAAATAATTAAAAATTGGTGGAGGCGTTTCTAAAAAAAAGAAAATTGCAAGACCAAGAAAGAAGAACAAAAAGATTCTGTCTGATGAAGAGAACAGCCGCGAAATGTGGTGTATCGGAGATTAAAAATCACACAATTCCTTAGTTTTGGGCCATTTTGGGTGATTTTGGTTATTTTAGGGGTTATGAACCAATTTGGATGACTTTAAATGGGTCCAAGCCTGCCCCTAGAAATGCTTAAGGGTGTATATGAACAATATGGAACATATGGAGGTCATTTCAGGCTACCAAGTTTTTTAAATTGGCTAAAAATCCCAGTTTTCGACAAAAAAGTGTGATTTTGAACACTTAAATGCGATTTTCGCAAAAGTTGCAGAAGACGAACCCCTCTTAAAATTCAATTTTACGTAGGAATACATACTGCCAATCATAAAATTCCAAGTTTTTCAATATTCGACCTGAGCTGATACACCCAACTGGGCATATCTCTACCCCTGCGTGCTCAGTTGGCCGCTGCATGCCCTGGATCTCGGACGCATATTTGAAGAATTTTCACGTAGACGAAAAATAGTGATGGCGACTTTTGATATTGCGTGTTCGACGTTTATTCGGTAAAGTCGGAAAATGTGGTGAATACTGAAAGACGGCCTAGCCCACGCTCCTTTGAGACTTTTAAGGCTACGTTGAATCGCGCGAAGCTCAGGGAACAACATGTTCTAATACTTTATAGATATTCTGACGAGAGCATTGCCGGATTTCGCGGCACAATCGATGTAATGGACTACGTTGTAGAGCTAAACTATATAAAAGCGTACATATACCGTGAGGTGAAAGAAACAACGTGTGCAGAAGAGAAGCAACGGGTATGGGTAGTGAGTCTTGTTGATGAGTGGTGTGACAGGTGGTATTATGTCATACTGCATCATACCGAGTACGCGTATCCTGCGACTGAGAATGTAAACCTTGTCATCATGGACAGTCTGAAATACTTTTACCACTACATTCATATATATCATGACGAGGTTCGAAATGAGGTTGTGGCTAAATGCCTGTGTGAGTTTTTAATAGAGTTTAGAGACGAGTATCGATTGTTATAGAAAAAATTAGATACGGGCACATGTTTCTCTCAAATAGTGCGCCGGATTGTTAATGTGTTTAGTTTGTGGAAATGAACGTCTCGTACGCATTCCGACCAAAAATTAAAACCAATAGTGACCCATGTATCGGAAAATTGTCCGGTGTAATGGATACAAGTACACGCATGATTCTTTCATGCTGGAACAAACCCGTACACGAAACATTAACACTTGGTATGACTCACTCCACCACACCTGTCCCCGAGCCAAACAGCTCACCGGTTGCTCATAGTCATCTCAGAGCTTGACCTGAATGGTTGTGCACTCTCACAACAGAAAACGATGGAGCGTCCTTTGAGCAGCATTCTCAATGCTGTATACGACGTCTCCGTGACGAAGTCATTGCAAGTATTCAGACATAAAACCGGTGCCATTAACTATGTACTTGAAAAGACTTGTAGACAAGCAAACTCTGGTAAATGTAATGTAATGTTTATTTAAATGTTGAGGAGATGAATAGAGTCTTCGTGATAGTTGAGAAGTCGGGTGAGGATCGTTATAAAATACCTGCAGGTGTAGGTACAAGACGAGAAGAGATTAGTGATACCCCCTCATTGCCATTGTTTGTACGTTGTGTATAAATAACGATCAGCCATGCACTGATATACGACTGATGTGGAAGAGTGCATCTGATAATAACGTTCTTGTCCCCACGTGAAACCGTTTCATCCTTCATTGAATGTTTGAAATCGTTGGTTTCAGCAAACTGAGACCTATATTAGACGCATGTGTTACGGATATGGTTTATTTTGATACGGTTCTTGAATACGCATACACCACTCTGCTCGACGGGTTTATCGAATGGAGGAATGAACATGGCGAGAATTGTCTAGAGCTGGATGCTTATTTAAAAGGTTTAGACTCTTCGAAATATCATGAACTTTGGTACAAAGGACTTGAGCGGTACAGGGCAGAGCTCGTCTACACTGTTCACCCTGAAGAGTTGTATTTTTATATCATGAGCAGCTGTCGTTACGATTTAGAAGATTAATTCAATTGCCGCTATGCGTTGGAAGATGAGTTCACGATTGAAAAGCTCCGATTGGTAAAAAAAAACTCGATTGGAAAGGGGTGTTCATAAACTTGTACTTAATAATGATGTTTTGGCTAACGACGCCCTCTTTGTGCGTGCTTTTGGCTGTATCCTGCACGTGTTTAAAGATAATTTTCCAAGCATTTGTAAGGTGGGCATAAAAATAGTATTGAACGAAATGAAGGCCCTTTACATCGAGTATAGGCACCCGCACACCTTGAGTGGTGAAATATTGCTAAATCGTACTTATTGTACAGTACAAAGCAACAATGCTTTAACTGTAGACTCGATCACGTGTGAGTTTAGTATTTTAGTTAATAAGCGCGGTAGAACATGAAGTGTATTTATTTTGATTTTATATAAGTTTTGCTGTTTATATACTATATATATATATATATATATATTAATGGGTATATAGTTTTATCCTGTACTAGTACTATTTTTTATATAAGTTTTGGTGTTTACTTATATAAGCGCGTATTTGCTTGTACATAGATAAATGGTTATATAGTTTTATCCTGTACTAATATTATTTTGTAAGAATGTATATATATCCTTCACTTAATGTGTGTATTTTTGCTGCATATTATTTTTGAATGTATATTTATTTCCTCTATATTTCATGAATTATTTCCCGTAACTCGTATAAATAAACAGAATGATGTAATGGTGTTTTATTTAATTCTTTTGGTTGTATATATAAACGATATTAAGGAATAACTGGGGAGATGGGATGTGTATATATATATATATATATATATATATATATATATATATATATATATATATACCAAATGGCTGTTTACGCTTTCTAAGCCGACTGACGGATTTCTAAGCCAACTCGCAAGAATATCTGAATAGCGCAATTTGGCAGCTCAAACGTTATATATATATACACACACATACATCTGCCATTTACGCCTTCAAAGTTTTCTAATCCAAATGGCTGATTAAGCCAACTGCCAACTGGCTGATTAAGCCAACTGGCGAATTTCGAGTTCTAAGCCAAGTGATGCTACTCTGAGCTTCCATTATGCGTCTCTGTCTCGCAGATGTAGGAAGCTTTGTCTTCCTCTCTCTCTCTTCCTCTCTAACCTTGCTCAGCTAGGGAAACCCCTTTGGGGGTGAGGCCGTCCCAACTTCTCCCCCATTCTCTTCTCTCTCTCTCTTAGGTTAGTTGGACTCCCCCTTTTTTTCCTTTCTTTTATTTTATACTCTGTGGGGTGGGGACGTCACTGGGGGAGAGGGAAAGGGGGTAGCACCTTTCCACAATGGGGTGGGGGTGGTACCTTGCAACATTTTATCAACATTGCAATTGCTCTGCACTTTCTCTTTTTGCGGTCATACTACTCATTCTATTAATGCAAGAGTGTTTATGATGACGCTTAACTAAATTACTAACATTTTTTAATGAAAGTATACACAAGTACAATAACGAATACTGTAACTGTAATTAAAGGTCTTATACATAATACAAACAATACAGAACATTTCCCACAAATTACAGTGTGCATGTAATGTAAATGCCCGTAAATACAATCCAAGCAATCCAAAATAGACCAGCTCTTTTCAAGTATCTTCGTTATACTGTAAGTGCTCAATTCACTATGAATTCACTCCAAAGGATCTGCCTCAATTTCCATAGGGAAGACTGATCTTCCGCACTCTTTGCGTATGCAAATATTTTTTACGAGTTCAGTTGTCGTATTTAACTATATTTTGATTGTAAATGTACGAGTCTTTACGGACAATGACGTCTGAGTAATCAACAATGTGTTACGACGTGCTCTTCACTCGTCTTAGAAATGAGTTTATGTATTAATTTTTATTCACAATAATAACTGAGAATGCGTGCATTTCAAATACTGCAGCTCTATTTAATTCTATCACTATTGCATTTACAGAAATTACATTAGAACTACAGTAGAATGATATTATTATTTATGTTAAATCCAGAAAAATGTGTAGTGCATTCAGTAACTGGTATTTATACGATAAAAGCTAATAACATAAAACAATTAACAGTCTATTTCATGTAGTATTTAGAAAGGTTAATTACCAGCTGACACCAATTTTTTAAAACAATATTCTATTTTCGAGGATCAAAATGAGCAATTTACTTCATGAAAGGATTTCATCATTATTATTATTATTATTATTATTATTATTATTATTATTATTATTAATTTACATGCTAATTTCAAGCCAAATACAGGTCATACACAAAGTCCTGTTCCGGTTTTAAAATTTTATCACAACAAAACCAAGAGATAGAATAATGCAGTTTTTGCATTTTGTTGCTTAACTATGAGCGTTTTTTTCTTGATTTACAGGTTGTAATCCGAATGTCAAATTGCTATTGATAGAAGCTCGAACGAAAATGGCGACTACACAAGAGAAAGCTCAATGTGTAATCTGGTATAAGCTAAGCTTTGATATAAGCTAAGGACATTGCTGTCATGAATCATAGACTATTTACTACTTGCCGTGAGAGGTGACACTACAGTATTTCTGACTTGTCATAGCCCGTTTCATCCATCCGTGGAGTTCACAATGTTGTAAATCTGAGCTGTCCCTCTTTGACATGCCACGAATACAAGTTTCTCTAGAGCATAGTGACTTTATTACAATTAATCCGTTAAAAACCATTAGCTCCCCAAGTGCCCCTATAAAATTCCTGACCCACAGCTGAGGCCCTTACTTTTTCTACCCAAGCTGTGTGCACAAGTACACTAAACTACGTATTGCACATTCAAATAGAACGGATTGCGAAGACAAATACGTTGTATTTCCAGCAGGGCTGTGGAGCTGGCACCAAAATCTTAAGCTCCGGCTCCGGCTACAGCATTTTCAAATTTCTGGCTCCAACTCCGGCTCCGGCTCCAGCATTTTTTTATGCCCAGCTCCGGCTCCGGCTCCGGCTCCAGCTCCTCTCACCATATATTAATGATTGATAAATCTCTTGAAATTGTACCTTGCTACTCATAGGCCATAGCAGGCAGCCACACAAAACATTTCATCAACATCACATGATTCATCAGGCTACTTTTTAAAATTTAGACCAAAGCCTGTTGCAGCTATTAATCTAAATTCTAATGACTATAGCTATGCCTTTGTGGCTTTTTTTTATCATTTATTAATAATATTACCTACACCTTTCATGACAAAAAAAAATGTTTTACAAAAAGACAAAAAAAAAACCTTATTCGTTTGTATTATAGAATGTTTATTTGGAAAATGTAGCCTTTTAAAAAAATTGAAATAATTTTTATTACTTTTTATACATCTTCATTACATGCCTGTCCTCAGAAATAAAATGGCTTCTGCTAAGTCATCCTTCATTGATGCTCTTAAATCAGATTTCACTATTCTCAGTGCTGAAAAGAGGCGTTCTACACTGACTGACTTGTGTGGGTGGTAGAGCTGATACAATACTAGCTACATTCCTTATAATCTTTGGATATAAGGGTATGACATCGTCAACTGTCAGTTTAGAGGAGCGGTTGTATTTTTCTACTTCCTTTAATTCAGCATAGAATTCTTGCTTGAATTTGGTTATTTTCATCTGTGGAGGATTCTTTAATTCTACTTTGAGACGTTTTGCATTTGATCTATCTATTCTGTCCAAATATTTTGTGAAATCTTCCTCATCATTTGAAGAGGATGATTGGTTGGTAATGCTGCTCTCTTCTTCATTCTGGGCGTCTGGTTTTTCAGATACCGGCTTTTCCATGCGCAATGCAATGTCATAGAGGGCCTCTTTTCCTTTAGCTTTTTGATCTTCATTTAATAGAACTCTGTTCATTGGGTCTATGTAAACAGCAGCTAATACAATTGCATTTTCTAATAGTAATACCTCTCTTTTCTTCATCGAAGAAACAATTCCCTCAGCAAGTAGTCCTCCTGTTTGATTGAGACGAAATATTAATTCTTTCCATGCCAACAAGAATTCACCAGAAGTTAATTCTTCTGTTTGAAACTTTTTAGTGACAGCAAAAGGGTAACGAAGCAGAACTTCTAATTGGGTCAATTGCATCCATTCATTTTCAGTTAATGAGACATTTTGATTTGCCAGGTCTTCAAGATGTGGTTTCAGATCAAGCAAACGCTTAATCATCAAATAGGTGCTGCCCCACCGAGTATCTTGATCTAAAATAGCTCCCATACCTGAATGTTTCTTCACAATGGAGTCTATTTTTGGTGTTCTGGCTGCAGTGGCTACCTGTCTGAACTTGCTGATCATAGTTGCTACATGTCGTTCTTTTAATCCATCCCTTATCGCTAACTGCAATGTATGCACAACACAGCGCATGTGTTGAATATGAGATAGCATAGTGGCTTCTTCAGCAATATCATCTAGAACTTCATCATCTTGTTCTGTCACTATCATTTCATTTGCAGAATCAATTTCAGAAATGTCATCTTCATTTTCCATTATTTCCTTAGTAACTGTCCCTCTATTTAGTTTTTCAATAGTGCTTAGCATATTCGAAGCATTGTCAGTGACAATACATAGAACTTGTTCTTTTTTTATTTTAAAATCTTGTAAGACAGTTTCGACTAACTTAGAAAGATATTCACTGGTGTGATGTGCATGTGTATTCCTTACTGCCAGTGTCCGAGTCACCTTTTTATTGTTGTCATCTATATATCTCACATTAATGGCAAAATAATTAACTCTATGGCGAGTGCATCCATCCATTTTGAGGAACACAAAGCGCTCCTTAAGAGTTCTTTGAAGTTCCTCCTTTTTGTGTGTGGCATCTTCACTCACAATCTTTCTAATGCTATTTCTATCCAAAGAAACTTGGAGTTTACTGGCCATTTCTCCATTAAGACCTAAAAAAGCTGGTGTTGAGAAAAAAGATAAACGTATACTATTTTTTACCACCATTTCTATGATGTACTTCTTGAATTTATCTGAGGTCATATTTACAGTAACTTTATTACTAGGAAAGAAACTTGTTAATGGTGACATTTGCAATTGTCCCCCAGGACAAATTTTACTTTTAGTTGAGGTGGATGCTTGACTTGCTTCACTGTCTTTCTTATTAACAATTTCTAAAATTTTTGGATGAAATCGTTGTAGATGTCTTTTTAAATTTGATGTCTTGCCAGTCTGGGTTGGTACTTTTGTATCATAGCTTGTACAAGAACTAATTTTAGTTTCACATAATTGTTCATCATTATTTTCTTTCTTACAGTGACAAATGAAATATTTTTCCATCTGTAGAAACTGTGAAGTATTCAAATAATGCGGACTTTGTTTGACTTTGAGATCTAGTTGTCATTATGAAAAGGCTCAAAAAAAGAAGAATGAAACTTAATATTTTCAATTTTTAAAAATTAAGCTTACTAGTTTAAGTTTCTAAAAATTAACACATTTCCTGAAAAAAATTAAGTCCAATTAGAAATCATTCAAAATAAAAAAAAAATAGCATAAAAAAGTTTGTATCTAAATATGAACTCTTTGTATTTGGCTGGAGCCGGAGCTGACACATTTTTTATCAGCTCCAGCTCCCTCCAGCTCCAGCTTCCCAAAAATAACTGGCTCCAGCTCCAACTCCAACTCCAGCTCCACTCACCAAAATTGCTTCAAGCTCCAGCTCCTGGCTCCGGCTCCAGCTCCAGCTCCACAGCCCTGATTTCCACAAACAAACTTTCTACACTCCATGTTCAGAGAGTGTGACGTGTCTTTAAATCAGGTCAACATCTCGGCAGGAACGGGTTACTATCACCTACGAGCCTATCTGGAAAATGTACTCAACTTTCCAAAAGAAGCGAAGGATACCTTTCTAACTGCCGGAGGTTATTATCAAGCTAAAGATGAAAGCAGTATAAAGGACAAATTTAAAAATTCTAAAAAGAAGATATATGAATGCTTCGGACGCCTGCATACAGACTTCACATTCCAGGAGAAGTTGCTTGTGAATGGGGTCGATGTGAAAATAAAGCTCACTCGTACGAATCCTGAGATCTGTTTAAATCTTGGGGCTGACCAAGAAGATAGCGCAAAGCCCATGGTGATTCATGTTATGAAACAGCTTTTGGAAATGATGCTCTCAGTGTAGCTAACGTTTACAAACGGCACAAAAAGTTTAAAAATGGAGAAACATCGCTTGAAGACAAGGAACGCAGTGACCGCCTTTCCACTTCTCGTACGGATGAAAATGTCCAACAGATTCGATTTCTGGTACGAGCAAATGTTTCTCCATTTTTAAACTTTTTGTGCCATTTGTATTAGCTACACTGAGAGCATCATTTCCATAAGCTGTTTTAATAATTTCGTTCGTCTCCGAATGCGCGTTGTTCCATTTCAGAAATTTGTAGGTACTGCAAAAACACACGCTCCTTTTAAGCGCTCCAACCAACTACTGACTCATGGTAGCAGATTTTGCTTCAGACTGCAGACGCCCGAGGGCAGGAAGACTCACATATGTAAACGGTTATTTCTTATGTGCATTCATTTGTCCGTAGCAATAAAATTATCGATACTTTTTGATCACTCCTCGTACATTAGTAGGAGTTTATAAAATGTTTCTTTAGTGAGTGAAACGAAATTAGTGATGGTGCTTCTCTGATGTTTATGGGTATAGCGTTCCAAATCTCTGCCCTTTTATAGGAAAGAGCATTTCCTGGAATTTGCATGGAATAATTTGGTTTATGTATGAAATCATTGGGAAGTCTTGTATTATGATTATGGTCGATCTAATGGGCGAAGTATAGTTTCTGTTGTAAGTACTTTGTACATACTGATACCGACAGTAAGTTTATACAGGTCATTTAGTTTTAGAATATTTAAGTTTCTGAACATTTGAGAGGTATGAGATCGTCTGTTATCATTGTCTGAGAGAGTTCGTAAACATTTTTTATGGATTACTTCTTGCGGATATGGTATATAATTCTTTGTACTACCCCATGCTGTGACTCCATATTGCAAGAGTGGATTCATAAACGAGTAATACAGTGTGAGGAGGGCATTTTGGGAATTGTGTTTTTAAGTTTAAACATTATGTAGAGAAATCTAGATATTTTTCATTTGATATGTTGCGTGCAGCTTTTGAGATTTAATTTTTCATTTTACTTGATGCCAAGAACTTTGATTTCATTTGCTTTCGCAAGGGGAGTATTTCCAATTATAATTATTAATGGTGTGTGCACGACTGCAGTTTTATTAGTTACAATAATATATGATGTTCTCAAGTTCAGTAAAAGCTTATTTGCACACATCAATTTGTAGACATAATTTAATTGCCTGTTCACTTCATTCATGAGGGAGTTGATATCGTGGTGTATAGAAGTGAGTGTTGTATCATCTGCATGTGAATACAGTCTAATGTTGTTGATCGATAAAAAACATTTACATTCATAAAAAAGAGTAAGAGTCCAAGGATTGATCCTTGTGGAAGCTCACTTTCCAATATAGCATATTCTGATGAAATGTCATTTACTTTAACATACTGGTGACGATAAGAGAGCTATGACTTCAACCAATTTAGCATATTTTCCCTTATACCATATGTGTTTAATTTGTCTGGTAAGATATCATGTGAGAGCGTATCAAAGGCTTTCGACAGGTCAAATAAAAATAAGATTGTGTTTTTTGTACTTTAAGTTTTCATAGATATTTTCTAATAGCATGTTAATGGCGTCTTCTGTGGTGTGGCCTTCTCTAAACCCAAATTGTGTTTTTGTTAGGATGTTGTATTTAGTTAAGAATTTCATTAGTCTATTGTATACGATTCTTTCAAATACTTACTCAGAGTTGGTAAGACGGAGATTGCTCGGTAACTGGATGGAGAATCAGGGCTGCCTGATTTGAATACTGGACAAATCCTGGCTATCTTCAGGTGATCAAGGAATTCACCTTGTACTACTGACTCATTCATAAGTCTTGTGAGTGGGGTTTTATATCATCAGATATGAGTTTATATATTTTCACTGGAATTATACTGATATCAGCGCTTGAATAAATATTGAATAAATATTGAATAAAGAGCCAATGAAGGAGTTTTCTCTGCAATGTATAGGCGGCAGACACGATTTCCTAATGTCAGCCATCGAGAATGGTTCATTAGTCCGGGTTTTGTATTTTCCAAATCTTTTGGGACATTCCCACTTCTTGTAGCCACAATAATTTTGTACAAATACTGTTGATCTTGGCTAAGATCATCGATAACCTCTTCTCTAATTGGTTTGAAATTGACTGCAGGTATTTTTTCACATTCTTTCACTGCTACTCCGAATTTTCCAGTGAAACATGTTGGACCTTTTGTTTTGCCATCAAAATGTTCAAATAAATGTCGAAGGAGAAGTTCATTTGTATGCAGCATACAAATGCTCTAATGTAACGGTTTCTTTAGTTTTTCTTCTATGAGGTGGATGATCCCACCCTTGGCACCTTTGTTAGTATTTGTACTGTCACATCCTATGAGACGAATGCTCTCATTAATAGCTGACTCGTGAAAGAAGGAGAACAAACTATTACCTATATCTTGAGCTTTACCAGAAGAAGGAACTACATGGGTTAAATATTCATTTCCTGGCTCAGACACCAAAACATAGTGTTCCTCTCTAATGGAGTCTCCGTACCATTTGTTTCCTTTCTTCACCTTCATCAAAGTCTTGTCCTTTCTTCCGTCAAAAAATATAGCAGATATGGCAGCAGGATTAGCTTTACTCTCCATCACCAAACTTTTTCTCATTTTCTCTCTTTCCCGTCGGATTTTGTTCTTGTCAATCAAAAGCATACTATCTTCTTTAGTGATTGCTCCATAATCAACTAAAGCAGCTGAAGCCAAAGCAGCTGCTGCTCGATCTGAAATTCCAAATCTATCAGCTTCCATCGCTACAATAGGCAATAGAAGTTTCATTTGACCTTGTATGGCAACTGACTCATAGTCTGATTCACTCTGATGTGGGTCTAATTCATATTGTGTGGAAGTACTCTCTACATCTGAAAAACACTCTATTTCGGTTAAAATATGAGAGTCCTTCATTTCTCTTCTTCTTTTAACCATTCCTTCTTATGTCCGCAATTCCCTAGACTGCATTTTTTGAATTCTTTTTGCCATGACTTTATCAATGTACTCGTCGATCGCTGATCCTGTAAAAACAGAAGCTCTTCTTTTGGTACCTCCAGTTCTTTTCGAGAGGTGCAGCTTATGTGAACATCTTCGCAGCTCTCAGGACAGCCAAAGCTTTGATGGGAGATAAAAGGGCATTTACAGGAACTGATATCGAATAATTGTTCCAAGGTGTCATTAAAATTTTCTCACATTTTGACACTACTTTTTGATCTGCTAAGATCGTTTGCTTTGTCGATGAACCGCTTTAATTTGATATAAACTGATTTGTCAGCTATTGCAGGAATTGAAGCTTTTCTCCAAATACAGAGTATATCTTCAGTAATTTTGTTGAAAATATCAGAGTTATGTGAAGTCACTGAAGTAGCTTCTTTTAAAAGAACATGGTATTGGCCCACCTGTTTATTTGTTGGCAATGTTGTAAGGGGAAGCTCTTGTGCGGTTCCAAGTATAAAATGTGGTTTTGATTGACTCCTTTTAGTTCTAATGTTTGAAGCAGAAGCTATATTTGTTACTAATTATCAGAAATTACCAATTCCAAATCCAACAAAAACCTGAAAAATAAAAATTTTCATTAAACATCTGAAACATTTATATGAGGTAGAAAATGTGAAATAAACAATTTTTGCTTCAGCAAACGTTTTTGTAAAAAGAATACTTTTCGAGTTATGAAGCGGATAATGACTGACTGGCGGCCATGGTGGAAAAATGGGGTACTTAGGATGAATTGAAAATTTATTAATTCTCATATTCTTTTTTATCACCCTTCAATTCACCTTATTACCAGTGAAACAATAGTTGAAAAATTTTTCACTTACAGACAAATGAATAAACAAACACATTCCCTCCGTCATGAGTCATTCACAAGAACTTTACAGCTCCCCGCAATTGTTTGAAGACGGGGATTTCTATGCAGGGGCTACGCTCCACCTTTTTACTGCGGCTGACCGGAATGATCTTCTCTCCACACAAAACGTTAATGATATCTGCACAGATCCTCCGTTTGAACCAGCAGAATACTCTACCCTCGAGATGTGAGTAATTACGTAATAGTTTAATTTGTGATTCGGGCTATATAATATATATATATACACATATACATATATATATATATATATATATATATTTATATATATGTCATTCAGTGCTTAACCCCTGCAAGTGTTAGTTAATTTATAAAAAGCCATAATAAACGAAGTGAAAGGATATCGGCCCAGGGATTCGTTACCCGGTGCTGGCAGATGATGCGTAGTACACCCAGCTAATCTCCCTTTTTAGCCCAGTTAGGATAGCTGCTTTGTGTTTATTATTTAATCCGGTCGCCCTAATAGGAATTTTATCTTATTGTAACTCTCTCTTCCTCTCTCTCTCTCTCTCTCTCTATATATATATATATACATATTTATGGAAGTATATGTTAACATCTCGGTCCCTGGTTCGTTACCCGGTGCTGGCAGATCATGCGTAGTACATCCAGCTAATTTTCCTTTCGATCCCACTTAGGATAGTTGCTTCTTGTTTATTATTTGATCCGGTTGCCATAATCGCCATTTGATATTATTGTAACTCTCTCTTCCTATATATATATATATATGTTTATGGAAGTATATGTTAACAACCCGGTTAGGCCAACTGCTTTCTGTTTATTATTTGATCCGGACGCCGTAATCGGCATTTTATCTTATTGTAACTCTTCCCTCCCATATATACATCGGTATGTCCTGACATATAAATGCATGTTTACTACAGGATACAGTGCTAGGCTTTCTGTAATTAATGTATTCTATTAAGTATTTAGAGAGTGAATTTTCACAGTTAAGATAAACGTATTTCCAGCGCTGTAAATTAGTGTACTTGTAACGCCTTGCAGCTCTCTCTCTCTCTCTTCATATATATATATGGAGGAGGAGTGTTCGTACCTCACGGAGGAGTGTTCGTACCTCACGCACGTCGTCTGCAGCAAACATCACGGCGGAGGTGCAACAGGACATGGAAACATCTGTCAGCACGTCAACTATTCGTAGGGAGCTGCATAGACTTGGATTTCATGGCAGGGCAGCCGTGCACAAGCCCAATATCACCGCCACAAATGCAGAACACTGAGTGGAGTGGTGTCGTGCTTGATGTTCATGGGCTCTAGAGCAGTGGCAGAGAGTGGTATGGAATGATGAATCGCGCTACACATTGTTTCGTTCTGATGGACATGTGTGGGTGTGGCGATTGCATGGAGAACGCTTCTTACGGGACTGTATCGTCCCGACTGTAAAGTTCGGTGGAGGTTCTGTGATGGTATGGATGGTATGGGGCTGTTTCAGCTGGATTGGACTTGGTCCGTTAGTAGTCGTGCCGAAAACCATGAAGTCCAAGACGTATCTGGATATTTTGGATAATTCTGCCCTCCCTACGCTCTGGCAGTACTATGGTAATGGGCCCTGCCAGTATCAGCACGACAATGCTCCATGTCATACCACAAAGTGCATACAGGACTGGTTTATGGATAACAATGTCGAGAAGTTGGACTAGCCGGCTCAGAGTCCGGACCTTAACCCCATTGAACACCTTCGTTAAGAATTGGAGCTCCCCATCAGACTTCGGCCAAATCGGCTTCCTTCCAAACTATTTCTGGGAGCGGCTTTGCAAGAGGAATGGTGGGGTATTCCGATAGACACCTACCGGAAGTTGGTTGAAGGTATGCCAAGGAGGGTTGAGGCGTTAGTCAGGCAACTACCTATGCGTGTCCGAATACTTTTAGTAATATAGTGTGTGTGTATATACACAGTATATATATATGTATATGTATATATATATGTATGTATGTGTGTGTATATATATATATATATATATATATATGTTCCTCTGTGTGTATTTTGATGAAATCAATAGGTTTTTAATTATTTTCCATTCTGTCTCCCCTTCGTGGTTATTTCGGCATATATATATATATATATATATATATATGTGTGTGTGTGTGTGTGTGGTGTGTGTGTGTGTATGGTGTGGTTGTAATAATGCATTTTCTACTCATCACATTTTGTTGTAAATGTTTCTTTAAAATAGCAGATATCCTCAATTATAGATTAGTTTCCACTAGTACTGGGCTAGGCTTTCTGAATACAATTTCATTTATAAAAAAAATGGATTTTAATTAAAAAAGATTCAGAAAATGTATGAACTAATCAAGTTAATTTCTCCTTAAAGGCCCGATGCGGAACTCGATCGTGTTATAGCTACTTTTCGTGACAGCTTTGAAGAAAAGCAAATTGTCGACGGCGATTTGGAGATTTTACTGGACACTCGATCCACTGACATGAACACCGAGGTCGAAGTATTGGCTTACATCCGGTCCAACGAAAGCCAGGTCATCGAGGAACTAATGCAAGTTTTTTTTTTGTTAAGAACAAGACATATTGTAGTTTCATCAATTTATTAAATTATAGAAATCATGTTTTAGTTCAATTCAGCTTACAGAACTAGCGTCCATTAAATAAGACTAAAATTAATAGAGACATTTTACACAATATAGTTACAATTATATATACACACATAAAACTTTACACAATACAGCAAGTGCGCACAAATGGGAACTTTTTTTTATCTGTCTGCATACCAATTCATTCATCTCAGTGTCGCACAAATCGAATAATTTTTAAAACTTTATAAATCCCTTCCCACGTGAAATGTGTAGGAGAAATGAAAGACAATACACCCCGCAAGTATTACTAAAATATCCTTGTAATCGGTGGGGATTCTAAACAATTTCAGGAAAATGCAACTGTTCGAAAAATTTAACAATAACAGTGTCACTCCTGGGATGAATCCCCAGTGAATTAAAATAATACATTATTTCCCTATTTTTAAAATATATTGCAAACCAATATATCCCCTCGCCCCCAACAACGTCCGTATTGACGATAACCCCTTCCCGCAATTTCTCGTAGTTGGTAATTTCAGTTTCATTTTTCGCAAACACACCGATAAATTTGTAGCGTGTTTTTCGGTCACTTTTCATTACTCTCTGGAGTGTATTCGCGTCCATTTTAAAAGTCAGTGACTACGTTCCTGAAGCGGTCGACCTCAATTAGGGCTTGTGACTCGAGGTATACTAGTACACTAATAGGCGCGTCTGTCGGGTTGGCGAATTCCAATCTGACTGAGATGTTCCCACTTTTGCTCTGGACTTAAGTGTGTCTTTACACTAACAGAAAGGTCGGGGGTGATATCAAACGGGTAAAAGTTAAATTGATCGATAAAATTCTTTCTGCGTTTCGCCAATCCCAAGCTCATCACAGCCACCAGCATTATGGGCCAGATTACTATACGCTCTCGCGCAAAGCGGGAACACAGCCTTTGATGAGTAGTCCGTATCCACAGTCCCACCCAACTCAATGCCATTGACGTATAGAGTTATATTTTTAAGGCCGAAATTCTCGAATTTAAAGGCGTTCTTTTTATATTTTCCATTCGTCGAAGCGTGATCCTGCATTCCAATTAATAACCTTTTAGGTCGAATTTCCATGGCCACGTTTTCTAGCTGCTTCGAGGCCAGCAACGCAGGCACCGTGTATAGTTTGATATGTACTCTGTTTATTGAGTATTTTACTGTTGCGTGTATTAAATTCTTTTCAATTTCTACATATTTAGGCGAAATTAATTTCACTCACAGTACGCTCAGATATGTTTCCACAATGTGAATCACAACTGGTTTTGCGCCCTCTTCTTGATCAGGTCCCAGATTTATGCACATCTCAGGATTCGTGCGGGTGAGCTTTAACTTCATATCTACCCCATTCATAAGCAGTTCCTCCTGGAAAGTGAAGTCTGTTTTAGATGTTTTTAGAGCTTCTTTAGGTTTAGCTCCACCCATTATGTCTTCTACCGCGTTAAAACCTGAGTGTAACGCTTTCCTCCCGAGGTATCTGGCCCCCACCTTTTCCATAATGGGACAGCCGTGAGTAGTATGGGTGAAAAATGGATCCAAGCTCACTCCCACGCTGATATCTCACCCCTCGATAGACTGTGAAAGGCCTTCGGGTCATTAGAACTAAATGCGACGAAATTGTAGCTTCACTGTTAAGCTCCCATCACTGAATGGGAATTTTTTCCCTCAATCGTACTATATATATATATATATTGAGATATTTCTTAGTAGATTAGTCACAACATTCACATAATGGGGCTTGTCATGGTTGGGAATGTGTGCAATGCGGACCAGACGCATCTGGTCATCCCCAAAGAATTGATGCTCCAAGATATTGCTTTAAATATAGCACATGTCTGGGGATGGACAGCCTTTCAAGAACAATTTCATGCCGAAAGACACCTTAGCCGTCATTCAAAGAAACGACCCTCGCAGTTATGGGCACAAAGCTATTTACTGGTTCATACACATACAACAGCAGACCTGAGTATACATAAAACACGCCCGCAATACGGGAGAAGTACCCAGTAAGGTCAATGTCGTGTTTTTTAGGTTGATGGTCTAAGCGAAGACCGTACCACTGGTGAGAAGACTGTGTACTCTTTTAACGGTTCCTGGTGGCATTGTTACCCACGTCCTGAGTGTGGAATCGTAGGAGATACCCACGGTAGATCTCCTGCCGACAGTCTTGCATGGACCCGCACCCGCGATCAGCTTATAGGTGCCCAATTCACCTAAAAGATCTTGTGGGAGCATGAATATTGAGTATGATGTACGGATGGAAACACGATCAAGCGTTCAATGGTGTTGGATCCTCTCAAATGCGGTGATAGCTTGTTCGGGGGGTGTACAAACAAATTGAAGCTATACTTTCCGCGTACGGAGGGCGTGAAACTCCATTACTATGACTTCTGTTCTTTATATCCCTACGTGATGAAGAACAATCCGTACCCCGTAGGTGCACTTGAAAAACTAGTGGGACCTGACCTGCCCACCATCGAGGTGTTCTCAACAAATTTGAACAAGTACTATTTCGGTCTCTCTTTCGTAGACGTGCTCCCCCCTCGCGATTTATGGATGCCGATCTTACCCGTCGTTGTAGATCACAAACTTATGTTTCCCCTGTGCGTGAAGTGCGTAGAGGAGAATAATGGTTCCTGCAATCTTACAACCAACCAGCGTAAGAGGGTGAAAAATCGGCTTATATTCAGCGTTACCTTGACCGCGAAGGGATACAACTTCATTGGGCCCATGTTGTTAAGAACCCTGGCGAGCGCTTTAGTGCAAAGTTGTGCCTAAATAGTCTTTGGAACAAGTTTGCACAGAATACAGGTAAGGGGAACGTTCACCTAGCCCAAAGTTATAACGAGGTTTGGGATTATGCCACGGCCCCCGATAAAGATACCTCACGTGTTACAAACGTACCTGTAGGTAGCTTCACAACGGCATACGCACACATCAAGCTTTGTGGGCTACTGCACTCTTTTGGGGGAAGGGTGTTGTCAGTGGTGTAGTGCTAAATAAAGAAGTGAGGGAACGCATTTTGAAAGTGTTACTCAGATGCGGGGGGGACAATGGCGAGCGCGGCGAGCCCAAACAGCTGGGGGTCCGGGGGCACTGTAAGCCCCCCAGGAAATCTTTTGAAATCTGACCAATTTCAGGGATACTTTGAGGTCATATGCACTGGATATTAGGATATATTCCAAGGTTGAAGATGCAGTATTTCCAGTGTCATTAGATATACGACATCCAGTACGATCAATAAAAATAGCTAACAACTGGAATGATTAACTAAAAAAAGTTAACAACTGGTACGCCGTGGTGACTGTTTCACCAGATCTTTATAGGCTAGCATTGCCTCAGTCGAAGCTAAAAGAAATGAAGCAGTTAATGATTCTTTCTCATATTTCTTCTAGGGGTGGGAATTAAAATTTCATGACGTTAGAGATTTGTAAGTTCGGATTTATTTGAAATAGTGAGGGAACGCCGTTCCGTCTACCAAAAAAAGTAAGGGAACGCCGTTCCCACGCGTTCCCACAGCACTACACCACTGGATACAAGTACACGCGTGATTCATGCTAGAACAAACCCGTACACGCTTCAGCAGCTTATGGTGTGACTCATTCCCCACCTCCCCCCGTCGAGCCGATTCGTCCACCCGTGACTCATATTCATCTCAGAGCTTGAACCGACTGGACGTGCACTTCTCGATTACGCTGGAACTTCCTTTGAGAAGAATTCCTAATGCCGTGTACGATGTGTCCGTGACGAAGTCATTGCGAGTGTTCAGGCGTGAAAGCATGCCATTAACTATGTACTTGAAACGACTTGAAGACAAGCAAACTCTGGTAAACGTAATGTTATTTATTTAAGTGTTGAGCAGATGAATAGAGTCTTCGTGATAGTTGAGAAGTGGGGTGAGGACAGTTATAAAATACCTGCAGGTGTAGGTACAAGAAGAGAACAGATTAATGATGCCCTCTCATATGCCATTGTTTGTACGTTGTGTATAAATAACGGTCAGCCATACATTGCTATGCGATTGTTGTGGAAGAATGCATCTGATAATAGCGTTCTTGTCCCCACGCGAATCCGATTCATCCTCGACAGAATATTTGAAATCGTCGGATTCCGCAAGCTGAACACTATATTAGACGCGCGTGTTACGGATATGATTTATTTTGACACGGTTCTTGAATACGCATACACCGCTCTGCTCGACGGGTTTATCGAATGTAGGAATGAACAAAGCGAGAATGGTCTAGAGGTGGATGCTTATTTAAAAGGTTTAGACTCTTCGAAATATTATGAACTTTGGTACAGGGCAGGGCAGAGCAGAGCTCGCCTACTCTGTTCACCCTGAAGAATTGTACCTCTATATAAGGAGCAGCTGTCGTTACGACTTAGAAGATTATTTGAATTGCCGCTATGCGTTGTAAAGGTTAAGATTGAAAAGCTCGGGTCGGTAAGAAAAAACTCTCGAATGGAAAGGATTGTTTATAAACTTGAATTTAATAATGAAGTTGTGGCTAACGACGCCCACTTTGTGCGTGCTTTTGACTGTATTCTGTCCGTGTTTAAAGACAATTTGCCAACCAATTGTAAGGTGGGCACAAAATTAGTATTGAACGATATGAAGGCCCTTTACATCGAGTATTTGCGCTCGCACACCTTGCGTGCTGAAATAATGCTAAATCGTATTTACTGTATAGTACAAAGCAACAATGATGTAACTGTAGACTCGATTACATGCATGCGAGTTTCGTATTTTAGTTAAGCGCGGTAGAAAATAAGGTGTATGCATTTTGATTTTATATAGTTTTTGCTGTTCATATATTTCTATTAATGGGTATATAGTTTTATTCTGTACTATTACTTTTTTTATATAAGTTTTGCTGTTTATATATATAATATATATAATATATAATATATATATATTATATATATATATATAATATATATATATATATATATATAAGGGCGTAATGTGTGTATTTTTGCTGTATATTATTTTTGAATGTATATCATATACCTATATATTTCAGGAATTATTTCCCTTAACTCGTCTAAATAAACAGAATGATGTAATGTGATTGTATTTATTTCTTTTGGGTATAATATTAAGGAATAACTGGGGTGATGGGACTATACATACCAAATGGGTGGTTACGCGTTCTAAGCCGACTGATGGGTTTCTAAGCAAACTGTCAAGAATATATGTATAGCGCAATCTGGCAGCTCAAACGACATATATATATATATATATATATATATATAATATATATATATATATATATGCCATTTATGCCTTCTAAGCCGACTGACGGATTTCTAAGCCAACTGTCAAGAATATCTGAAGAGCGCAATCTGGCATCTGAAAAGTTAATTTATGTATACACGGATTTCGAGTTCTAACTTCTAAGTCGTGTTGCTGCCTGAGCTCTCATTAAGCTTCTGCCTCTCGCAGAAACTGGATGGTCTCTTCCTCTCTCTCCTCTCTCTCTTAGGTTAGGTATGCCCCTTTGCGGGGTGAGGCTGTCCCACCTTCTCTCCCAAAGATGTTGTTAGGTGGACTCCTCCAGCTTGCTGGGGGAGTTCCCCTCCCCCCCTTTTTTTGCACCCTTGGGGTTGGCACTTGGGGAGGGGGTTTTTGCAAGATGTGGGGTTGGCACTGGCACTGATATGATCAACATTGCAATTGCATATGCACTAGGGTGTGTCAATTTTGGGGGTGAAATGACTAAATTGAAAATCATGTGATTTGGTAGCAATTTAATGTAATCATTTGGCATACAAAATAATATCCTTGCTTCAAAAAAAAATAAAAATAACTCCTACCTACATCAATTTTAATTAAAAAATTCCATTTTTCTGTAAATTCGTAACAAAATAACAAATGTGCGCAAACATCCTATCAACATTTAAAGAGGCAATAAGGTATCATTCAGAGTCTTTATTTGAAAGTAACCAATGCAGTCATGTCCTTTTTGCTGCGGTTCCTTGACATCAGCATTCGGCTTGCTACTTGCGCTTTGATGTAGCCTTCTCGCCTCTCGTGACTGTAAACTTGACTATCTGCTTCTGTGACCATTTTCACACATCTCTCCACACTCTGAGTGTGAGAAGGCCACTTTGGCACTTGCATTGGGGCCTCTTTAAGTTGTGTTAAATCTTTGTTTGTTATACATGTTGTCAGTGGTGGCTCCAAAACTTCCGAACTCAAGTTAACTAATTCTGACAATTTCGTGGCATTGACGTTTATCGGAGGTACCTTCTTTGTCTGAACAGAGCAGTCTCCCAGCTGGTCATCATCTAGTGATGTTCCTCTAAGCTTTAGAATGATTTCCACAGCCTCAGTTCGCTCTTTGGTACATTGGCTGCAGAGTATTACTTGCAAAACTGCCTCTGGCCTAGCATACCAAGCGGACCTTCTCACCACAGGTAACACGATGTCCACCACTACTTTCCTTTGGGTTGTCAGTAGCTGTAATTGAAACAAGATGTGGTTGGGCCCCTCCATCCACATTGGATTAAGTTTTACATTGAACCAGTGAGGAAGATAAAACCCAATAATAAATTCAACAATCAACATCAAATTCTGTAGCATTTTGCCCTTCAGTACATGTTTGGAAACCCAAATCCTGCAGAAACGAATCGCTGTAGTTAACCAACGACGGTGACTTACGGGTCCAATCTCCAAGAGAGCCAGATTTTGAGGCAACTCTCCTGATCTGATTGCTTGAACAATACGGTAAGCGTAAGATTGATCCGTGCTGAGGTCTTTGATAACTTCTTCAGAAAACACTGGAAGGGGAGGGCCTACTTCGACCTTTGGAAATTTTGTATTTATTTTTAATTCCGTTGCTTCATCTAGTATGTTGCCAAGGGGGCCTGACCACTTGTTGTTGCTCTTTGTAGGACCATCAAGTTCATGGATGAGACGAAGAAGAGGTAGTTCCCCTGTGTGCGAATCACATACAATCCAAACAAGCCTTCTTCCAAGTTTTTTCTCTAAATGCGTCATAACACCGCCCTGCCATCCAGTGTTTACCGTAGTTGAGTCTCCACCAACGGCCTGCAGTGAACTGTCAAGTCTTCTTTCTTGAAGCCAACATATTATTTGATCAGCAATTGCCTCTGCATGTTTCTTGCCTTCTACTTCTGCTTCAGGAACAAAGTGAAACAAATAGCGGCCACCAGGTTCGGAACACACAGAGTAGTGTTCTTCTTTGATGAGGCTGGGAAACTTTCTGTCCATTTCCTCTACCTCTAGGAGAACTTTTGTGTCATCTCTTCTTCCATCAAACAAAAGGCAAGAGAGACCTTTCTCCTTCAAATCTTTTTCATGCTGATCAGATATTTCCTTCATTATTTTTTCTTGTGCTCTTCTTATCTTATTATGATCTATCACTAAGGTTGTATCCTCTCGGCTGATGAGGCCTGCATCTATCCAAGCGGCAGTGGCAATCTCTGCAGTCTCTCGTAGCCCCGTATGGTGGCGAATACTGGCAAGGGCAATGTTTGAGATGTCTTTAGTGTTGTATTCCATTCACTTCGGCGAAGGTTCAGATGGCATTTTGGAGCTATCATCTGATGTTGCTTCTTTCTGTTCATCTGAAGAGCTTTCAAAGAAGTGAGAAACCTCTTGATAGAGCTCTTCATCTCTTTGGGTGGCTTCTTCACTCTTCTTTTTCTTCCTTTCTTCCCTCTCTCGGATTTTCTCTTTTTTCTTTGCAATAACAATCTGTTTTTTGGTTTCTGAATAATCTGCCGAGCCAATCTGCATACTTCCTCGGCCTCCTGCCTTTGTTCTCTGCGCCTTTATGAAAGCCAGCTCCAAAACAGGGATCTTCTTCTCACGAGGACAGCGACAATCAATGTGAGGGTGAGGTTCTCTTCTGCAAAAGGGAGAACAATTGGCTTCAGAACACAACTCTATGGGACACTGGCAGTTAAAAATGTCAAGAAGAGTATCAAGTGTGTGCAGAAATTTATTTTTCTTTGCTAGTTTTCCTTTACCAAGTGATGTCTCAACTGCTTTGTGCCACAGCTTTGTTAATTTTAGCTCAATAGTTCTATACTGATTGAGTACAGGTGGTTTGAATAACATTAGCTTTTTTCCACTGATGCAGAAGAGGGGGAATCATGTCCCTTTTGAGCTCTTTCTCTGTGTAGTTCCTTCTATCCTTCGTATTTTGTTCACGAAGGAGTAACCCTAGTCTCAGCATGTCTCGCACTGTTGTTAGTTCTGATACGGGAAGCTCCTTGCCTGTACCGACTAACAGGCTCAAGTGGCATGACGACTGACCTCTTGTCTTCAATTTTGGCATCTTAGGAATATCTGAAAAGAAAGAAAAACATTTAAGTATTTTATATCAATTACGATATTTCAAAGTTTAGTCATTCGATGTTCTAAAATTTAATAAAAAAATATTTCATGGGATTACAACATAATTAGACAGAAGAATATGATAATAATAAATAATTGTAATAATCAATAATCCATACTTACAGTTAAACTGTAGCATTCGTCTAGTAGAATAACTATGAAGTAGGTACAAGAGCAATAACAGCAAACCACCGTCTATGACATCTAAAAGGCAACTGAGGACTGAGAGTGAGGGACAGTTCTATTCATGTTGTGACTTGTACATTGTACAACAACTATATGACCTTGAAAACACTCCATATGTGATCCGTGGGATAATTCTGTGACAGATGAATAGTTAATCAATTTATGTCCTATTATTTAGTAAAAGAGTCAATTTCTGAAACTTTAAGATAAAATTGATGTAGGTAAGGGTTATTTTATTTCATTTTGGTTGGCCAATTTCAAGTTTTGACATGAAAAGACACTATATTTTCACTACCAAAATTGATTTGAAAAAAGTTGACAAAATTGACACACCCTAATATGCACTCTCCCATTTTGCGGCCATACTACTCTTACAATGAGGGCTGAGGTGATCCACTGATTGTTATAGTTCTTTTTTGACAAGAGTTTCGACTTTTTAGGAAAATTAGTATTAAATATATCCATTAATGTGTTTGAGAATGTTTGAAAATTTGTTTATATTTCACAGTTACTTTCACTTATTCTAGACCAGTCAAAACTTGATATCTCTCTGATAAATTTCAATTTATTATTATAGATGTAGGGTTTATAGTCAATTTTTATTCTCTCCTGAATTTGTAAATGGTTAATTAGCATTGTGTATGTGGGCAGATGGTCCGTAATGTGTAATAGGAGTATACCTGACTACAGTCAAGCGAAGATCGCACCCAGATTTGGTCAAATAAAGTGGAGTTTTCTATGGTACTATGTTGGTGTAATTATAGTTAAATTAATGCCATTGGCGGTAACGAGATTGTAGAATAAGTTAGCACTATTATTAGAGTTTATTTTAGCGAGATCGATGTTTAAATCTCCCGCAATGATCCAGTTATTGTTGATATGATTAGAAGTTAAAGTTTTACCTGTGCTCGCAATAAACGTTGGCAAGTTTCCATTGGTGGTCAATAGATGCCTAATATTGAATAGGAAATACCTATACACCTCAACTGCTAGGGTTTCAGAATGATCATTTATGCCTGTTAATTGCTCAATACTTTTACTTTTATGATTAGTGTTTATATAAATGTTTACTCCGCCGCCTCTGTTATTATTTCTACATAGGTGGTAGCTCGTGTAGCCTGATATATTAAAAAATTACGTCTTATTTTCATTTAACCAGGTCTCAGTCAATATAATACATGTTAATTTATATTGTAACAATTTTAGATTGGCCATCAACTCATCAAAGTGATTTGGAAGGCTTCTGATATTTAAGTTCAAAGTAGATATGTTTCCTTTACTGTGTCGCTCGTTTAAGAAGACATCCACTGTCACATAGTTCTTATTTATTGTATTTTGAGACTCAGTGCTTTCATTCACAGATCGAAGAGTACGCAAGTGTTAATCATAAAGTTAAGAAAAGAGAAAAAATAAAAACGAATATACAGCCCAAATACAGACATATATGTACACACGCACACACACACACACACACACACACCCATATATATATATATATATATACACACACACCGGGTGTCCCATTTGAAATGAAACAACTTTGAAACCTTATAATTTTTTATTGAATGATGCAAAGAATGTAATATTCACACAGTAAATATTCAATGTCATAAAGTTTCATATGATATACTGTATGTGAATTATAACAGTTAGATATATTAGATACACTAGATACTGTACATTGTGCATAGCATAATGTTTCCTTTTGTTAAGATCTTCACATGTTTTTTGCTGAACAATATGAAGCTTATATGGACAGAACTGCAGCCGCTTGCGCACGACTCTATGCACAATTGAACGAGGAATCTGCAGTTCGACACTGGCACGACGGATGGACTTTCTCGGGCTACTACCAAAGGCGCCGCGTATTCGTTCAACATCTTCTTCCGATCTTGTTCGCCCTCCAGAGTGTTCCTTTAGAACACTGCCAATCTCCTCAAATTTCTTGGTCCATGCATATAGGTCTCTTCGGGTGGGTGGTTTCTTGTGAAAGGTTGTACGGAATCGCCGTTGCACCAGAGTAGGGGACTTCACCTCAGCCATCTATAACACACATTTTGCTTTTTTCTTGTGGGGTAAACGTAATTCAATCTGAAACAAACAAAAAACATCATGACAAAAACTTATGCATGTGGTGTGGTAACTGGCAAAGTTTCAACATTCTAACACTAATCCTTAAAAAATTAGAGTTTCAAAGTTGTTTCATTTCGAATGGGACACCCGGTGTACACACACACACACACGGTTGCAGTTAAAGCGAGAACGAAGAATCTGATATTATACATGTATATGTATAAACTGTTTAATTTTTTTAATTTTGTATTTTTACTTTAATTATAGCCGCTTCGGACTTATGGGCCATACTGTAGGTATCATAAAGATTCTAAAATTCATTAAACCAAAATTAAACTTCGATTTTTATTAAGCTGGTAGTTCACTTATGAAGACATTCGCTCTGAAGGAGGATTTTCTGAAGTCACTCAAACTTTCCTTGTGAAGGTAATTATGTGCAATATCATAAAATTAATTGTACACTTGAATTCTGGTCAAAGAAATATGGTATTCACGAATCTTTATGCGCACAGATTAAATGAAATATAATATAGTTGATTATTGTTTCGTTCGTGTATAAGTTTCTGTAAATTAAAGAGTGTTACACTTTTAAGGCTATGGTCCATTTTAGACAATAAAACGTTTTTCTTAACCAATATATGTTCACTAATTATGATAGTATATATTTGAAACAGGAACTAATATTACTTTAAATATTTGAACTCTTATAACCCTCAAAATGCCTGCAAATCGGAAAAAATATGAGTTGACTGAGACCCTCCGCTGCCAAATTTTTGTTGTCTCCAGGAAGAGATGTCTCACTCTACCACTTTTAATAGAAGATGGGCAAGGGGGCATTTTCCACGGGCCTCGGGTTCAACACGGGCCAATGGGCCTCAAACTCAAACTGTTTCTTTGGTATTAACATCGTCATAATTTCTAAACTCTTAATACGGGTATATAACTTTGCTTTCTATCAGGCATACATTGATGAAGTAAAACTTTCATGGACAAACTACAAAACACAAGCGAACCATTTCGAAGGCAAATCGTCGTAGTTGTCTTGCATGGGCAAAACAAAGTAAAATCGACATTTTAGCACCGATTCAACATCTTTTGATCAGACGAATCCAAATTTAATCAATTAAGAAATAATGGTCAAGTGTTTGTTCGTCGTCACCCTGGAGAAGAGTACCATCCTGACTGTATGGTAAAGATTGTAAAGGGTTGAAAAGAATCAGTCATGGTTTGGATTTACTTCTCTGCTGGAAGCCAGGTACAATTCATTGTGCTACGAGGAATTATGAACTCCATACAGTGCGTCTCTATCTTAGAACAAACTTACTGCCCTTCCGCAGCTTTGATGGTCATTTGATATTTTAACAGGACAACAAGACACAACAAGACACAAAATCCTGGATAAAAGAAAATATACTAAAAATCTTTCCTTGACCAACGTTGTACCAAGAGCAGATTGTACAGCACTCTACTCGTATTCCCGATCGCCTTGAAGATAGGCCCAACATTCTAGATTTTTTTCTTACCTCTCATCCTTCTTATTTTGTCAAACCTTTTTCTCCGATGGGTTCCTCCGACAACAGTCTTATATCTGTGTCCTGTCCAATCGCTCCAATTCTACTTTTGAATTCTGCCAAGAGAAGACGCCATTGGCACTGTGGCGCCGCTGATTGGGAGGTCTTTAGGCAGTACTTCTCTGATTTCCCATGGAATGATTACTGCTTCCGTGAACGGGAACCATCCGGGTGTGCTGAGGGATCGCGAAGGTGATTCTCTCGGACATGGAGGAGTGCATTCCATATTCTATTCCTACTACTAATGCAAAAAAAACCTTTGGTTTAACTGTGATTGTTCTAATGCTATCTGCAACAGAGAGGAGGATTTCAAAAGGTACCGTCGCCATCCAACTCCTGTCCCTCACTTAGCTTATATTTCTGTGCGGTAATCGTTCAAAATCTGTTCTTCGTCTCACCAAAAATTCCTTCATCAGACAAAGATGTGAAAACCTATCCAATTCTAATTCTTCTCGATCCTTCTGACATATAACCAAGAACCTCTCCAACAACTTTACAGACGGCTCAGATGCCGTCTCTTCTCCTGATAAAATTGAACTCTTCGCTCAAATCTCCTCTTCCCTATTACTTAATTATGTCAGAAATTAGAATCGCCAAAGATGTTCTTTCTGTCATATTTGGACAGAAAGATGGTGTATGGAAGGCGTAGGAAGGCGTACGGTCCTGATGGTATTCCTCCTGTTGTTCTCAAGAATTGTGCTTCTGTGCTGACACAGTACCAAGGCAAACACTTTCGTCTTTGTCTTTCATCTGGTTCTTTTCCTTTCTGCTAGAAATTCGTTTTCATTCAGCCTGTCCGAAAGTGTGGTCACCGCTCTCAACCCCCCCAACTATAGTCCAATTTTTTTTAGTTCTTTTCTTCAAAAGTTTTTGAATCCGTCTTTAATAGGAAGATTCTTTAACACCTCTCTTCCCACAATTTTCTTTCAGATCGTCAACATGAGTTAAGAAGGGACGTTCTATTGGCGATTTCATGAATATCTCTGACTATGATGCTCGTCCTTTCAGGATTTTGGAGAAACATTTGCTATTGCGCTAGACATATTAAAATGTTTTGATAGAGTCTGGCACAAAGCTTTAATTTCCAAACCGCATCCTTTGGTTTCTATCATTCTCTCTGTGCTTTCATCTCTAATTTCCTTTCTGTCCGATCTATAGGTGCGTTTGTAGATACCACTGTTTTTCTCCTAAAGCTATTAATAGTGGTATTCCTCAGGGCTCTCTCCTATCACCTACTCCTTTCCTTTTATTTATCAATGATCTATTAAATCCCACTATCTGTCCCATCCACTCCTCTGCCGATGATTTCACGCTTCCTTCTCCACCCGCTTCACAAAGCTCTCCTCTCAAAAGTCACTCCAAAAACGTCCCTCACAAAAGTCACACCTGATCTCTGATCTTTCTACGATTTCTGATTGGGACAGAGAAAATCTTGTGGCTCTCATTGTCTCAAAAACTTAGTTCCTACTTCTGTCTAATTGTCACAATTTTCCCCACGACTATCCCCTTACCTTCAACAATACACAAATCTATCCTTCCTCTTCTCTTAACATTCTTGGCGTTTCCTTTTCTCGTGATGTTTCGTTGAAAGATCACATATACTTTCTTTCCAGTATAGCTTGTAAGAGGTTAGGAGGTGTGCAGTACCGGCTGCGCAGTTTCTTCACCCTGACTCAGTTGCTGTCTTTGTACAGGTGTCTTGTTCACCCCCACATAGCTTGTAAGAGGTTAGGTGTGCAGTACCGGCTGCGCAGTTTCTTCACCCTGACTCAGTTGCTGTCTTTGTACAGGTGTCTTGTTCACCCCCACATGGAGTACGATTCTCATGTGTGAGGTGGCTGAACCCACACAGCTCTACTTGACCGGGTTGAATCACAGACTTTTCGCCTCATCAATTCCCAGTCTCTTACTAACTGTTTTCAATCCCTCTCTCTTCGCCGCAATGTTGCCTCACTTTCTCTATACTATAGCTATTATAAAGGAAATTGATCTTCTCTATACTATCGCTATTATAAAGGAAATTGATCTTCTTCTCTATACTATCGCTGTTATAAAGGAAATTGATCTTCTTCTCTATACTATCGCTATTATAAAGGAAATTGAACTTCTTCTCTATACTATCGCTATTATAAAGGAAATTGATCTTCTGAACTCTCTAATTGCACGCCTCCTCCTTTAAGGGAAGAACTCAGTACCAAACTTTCGACACATTCTCAGTCCTTTCATGTCCAACTCTCTAAAACAAGGGTTAATCAATATTTTCAATCTTTCATTTCTTCAACTGGTCAACTCTGGAAAAATCTTCCTCAATCTTTCTTTCCCCTGTCTATGATCTCCAATCTTTCAAACGTAGTGTTCATGTACCTCGAAAACCCTGGCCTTGATTTTGTCTCTCTTCTTCCTCTATGGGGGAGCATTTTTACGGGCTACGGGCGTTCTCCCTTCGTCTCCACTTTCCTGCATGAAAAGAACGCCGAATTTAAACCAGGTAGGACATCTGTTGGAAGATGTGAACATAGCAATGAAAGAAAAAATGGCATCCAACATTGAACAGTTACTGGAAATTTGTCAACAGTTGGAAAAACATCAGTGTTGAAAGATGCTTGGACTTGATGAACTCAGTTCCCAGGGATTAGCAAATCATGTAATAGGTACAGAGTACATTACATTAATGAAAGGTATATTTTTTCATCAACTTTCAGCTTTCTAGTCCATTAAAGTTACAAAATAGAAGAATTATTTAGGTGGCTCCCTACTTTTGTCCATGACTGTATATATCACACACTAGAAAAATCATTTATCGAAAGAAAGTGGTTTCGACAGTCATGAGTTGAGTTCAGAATGTAGGTAGATAGACTAAAATAATGGCAGAAACGTGTGTACAAAGTTACAAGGGAATGGATTTATCTTGACTTTCAAACTACGCAGGACAAACTGTAATACATTGGAGAAAGGAACCGCTTATACCTCGTAACGTCGTAGCAGTTCCGTGCATTGGTCTCTCTTCACACAAAGGTGAAGCTGGTGGCCCTACCTCTTATATATATATATATATATATATATATATATATATATATATATATATATATTATAGGGAATCTGTGTAACTAGGGATTTCATGAAATCCCTAAAATGTTCAGGGATTTCATGAAAAGTTAAGTAGTGATATTTTCATTAAACCTACGGGAAAATTATTGAATGCCCGGTTAAGTTACTTGAATGCCCGGTTAGGTCAACTGTACGCCCTTGACGACTTGTTAGGTTTAATCGTGATATTTTCGTTAGTTTTAACGAAAATATCAGACCTAACTTTACCTGAAATCCCTGAACATTTTAGGGATTTTATGAAATCCCTAGTTACACAGATTCCCTGTAACAGAAGTGATCTGTCACCCTTGTTGAGAAGTGATCTGTCCTCCCTTGTTAGCATACGTGTTTTATTGAGTGTCCAGTGTTACCAATTGAATAAGCGGTTTCAGTCAAAGTAGCTTTAAAAAAATATAGTGTTCGGTGGCTTTTTAACCAAATTACCACCATTATTAATTACTCATAACCAAATATATTTTATTTATTGACTTTATTTATTATTATATTTACTTGATTAAACTAAGGCTAGTGCATATAGCTTGTTTTTGGTTTTTTCGAGAAGTGTGAAAATCTAATCTTTTAGAAAACGTCGTCTAATAAGATTCATTTTGCTTTGTAAGGACCATCAAGTACGGTGTGGTCACCCTCCGTGGGAAAAATCGGCCGAGTAGTGGGCAGGTAAGTTATTTATTTATTTATTTATTTCTTTTTTCTTTTTTGTTATTGTTCATAAATTGCCTAGTATCTTTATTCTTCTTTATTAATACTTTTCCTTTTGCAGAACCTTCGTCAGTAACTTTATATATATATATTCATATTAAGTGCTCTTTATTTATTCCCGGAGACTTACGTCGTTATTAGATTACTACTAGTAACTCACGATTAATTTCGAAACAGTAGTAATTTAATTAGTTAATAGCATGGCACCCGTTTAATTTAGCTAATAATAATGACCACTTAGTTTCAGGTGGTGCTCGAACATGGATTTGCTGAAGAACGAGCTTCGGTGTGAGAGGGAGGCCAGAGTTAGGCTTCAAGAAAGGGTGATGCTCCTGACGGCGAAATTAGAATTCCTTGGCCTTTCTGAGGAGTTATTCTTCAGTTGCAGCCTCTTCTGCCTCAATTTCTACTGATGGTATAAATAATTCTAATTCTCTTCCCCAAGTTCCCGAACCCATTGAGACAACCTACAGTAAGACTTGTCTACCAGTATTAACAAAAAATAAGTTTTTGTTTTAGGTTTTTAAGACGTTGATGAACCGGAAATACGATTCGTTGGTAATTCCATTGTTCGAGGGCAATCGAGGAATTCTGTGGAAGAAACCCTGTCGTTGGCACCATTACTGCTACCCTAGTGCAAGGGTGGAGGATATAACGAATAGTGTTGACCATTTTACAGACGGAACCTCTGAGGACGCAACATATGTTATTCATGTCGATACTAATAACGATCTAAATTTTAGATCGAAGAGCTAATGGCTAGTTATAGGGACTTATCAGAGCGACTAAAGGAAAAAACTAATAAGATTGTTTTAACAGGTATACTTCATCGAATTATACAACGTAACGAGTTCTACAGCAAGGCGACCTATATTAACAATAACCTAAAGTCTCTTTGCTAACAGGAAGAAGTGCATTTTGCGAATTTTTGGAACAGTTTCTACAGCAGGAGGGACTTGTTCCTTAGAGATGGACTTCATCTTAATGACGTTGGAGCTGCACGTTTAGGAAGACTATTTCATTATACTGTCTCTTCTTTTCAGGCTGCCGTAATTCGAACGGTCCTGGCGTAATTTCGTTAAATTTACCTTGCGCGCGCGAAGGTAACGCGATTTTAACAAACAATTTGAAGGTTCTATCCTTAAATGTTCGTAGCCTACGAAATAAAATAAACGAATTTTTTTCTTTAATTCCTTTGCAAAAACTGATTTAATTGCGATAAATGAATCGTGGCTTAGCAGTGAAACACGTGATTTTGTAGGAGAGTATCAAATTAGAGGTTACAGATTTTTTGTTGAAAACTGAATATGTAGGCGAGGAGGAGGTGCTATGTTCTATATCAAAGATAATATTGCGAACGCTATAGAATTAAAGCACAGAATTCCAGAACCGATAGATTCGACAATAGCAGAACTTAAATTGAACATTTCAAACTTCTTGTTGCCATTATATATAAGGCCCCGAATCAAACAACTGATACGGACGAAGCGTTATATCTTGAACTAAAGAGAATAATAAATAACGAGCAGGCCTTAATTATGGGTGACTTTAATTGAGCTAACTTGAATTACGATACAATGCAGGGAGACGCGGAAGGTAATCATTTAGTTAATTTCTTTGACGATAGCTTTCTCATTCAAAAGGTTAGGGAACCTACGAGGTTGGACAGTATTTTAGATTTAGTAATAACTACGGATGAGCAATAGAACCGTTAATCAATAGCGATCACAATATGGTAGAGTTTGTCATCTCAGTAAGTCACTCGAAAACAGCTAACTCTACTAAAATTCCTAATTTCCAGCGCGCAGACTTTTGTAAATTTAGAAATGAATTGTCACACGTCAATCGGGAAAACGTAATGGGGACCTACAACGCAAAAATAATGTGAGAATCATTTGTAACGGTGTTTAGTACTATGATATAAATGAGGAATGTGTACCGTACAAGATTAAGCGTGCGAAAGTAAATAACAAGAACTTCTGGTTTACTTCTAGAAGTGGGGATATTATGAAGAGTAGAGCTATGGTTTATACGCTACATAAGTGCGAAAAAGACAATTTGTGGTTACGAAACAACTATATATCTCTGACGAGTGAAGCGAAAAGCGTAATAAAAAAGTTGAAGCGCGAATTTGAAATATTCATAGCTCGTGACGGCAAAGAAAACCCCAAGCGTCATTTTCAATACGTCAATAATAAGAACCCAGTAAAGAGCATCTTGTGACCGTTCAGAAATTCTGACGGTGAGCTAGTTTCTGAAAACAAGCAAATGGCTACTCTGGTAAACGATTTTTTTACGTCAGATTTACAGTAAAAGATGTAACGAATATCCCTACGGTCATAGACATAATACCTTTTGATAATGGTAATACTTTAGATAATATTTTGGTGAGTGAAAGGAAGGTACTGCATTATATTTGTAAAATGAAAATGCTTAAATAACCGTGGCCGGGTTCCATATATCCCATACAACTCAAACAATTAAAAGAAAGCATTGTTGTGCCGCTAACAAAGTTTTTTAATGCATCTATTTCTGAGGGATGCGTACCAAATAATTTCAAGTTAGCAAATGTAACACCTATTTTTAAGAAAGGCGATAAAGGTGCGGCGGGAAATTATAGGTCAATCAGTTTAACGTCTGTTGTAGGTAAGCTACTGGAATCAATAATTAGGGATCGTATAGTTCAACACTTACAACTGCATAACTTGATTAGAAATACGCACCACGGTTTTAGACGAAAGAAATCTTGTTTAACTTAGAAGTTTTCGAAAGCGTGGTTGAAGTTTGCAATAGTCATCGGGCGGTAGATGTAGTGTATTTAGATTTTCAAAAAGCTTTTGACAATGTACTGCACAAAAGACTCATTGAAAAAACTAAGGCTCATTGAATCAGGGGTGTAGTAATAAATTAATAGAAGAGCGGTTGCGAGGTAGGAAACAGAGAGTGTTCTTTGATGGGGCGGAGTCTTGGGCTAATGTAGCGTGCGGTGTTCCTCAGGGTTCTGTATTGGGCCCCTTGCTTTTTCTTATATATATTAACGATTTAGATGTCGGCCTAGTAAGTACAGTCTCAAAGTTTCCGGACGAAACGAAGTTGGGTGGTAGGGCGATTAATGACGAAGATAGAGGTAAAATCCTGGAAGATATGAATGAAATCGTTGATTGGTCAGAAAAATGGCAAATAAGATTAAAATTTTACATATAGGTTCCAGTAACGGTAATTTTGCGAATAGTATGTCAGGGAAGGAGCTTGCAAGCGTAGAGCAGGAAAAAAATTTAGGAGTTATAGTCACTGGTGATTTAAAAGTAGCGAAACAAGGTACAGCAGCGGTCAATAAAGCGAAGAAAGTGCTAGGTTTTATTACTCGGAATTTTGAGTACAAATCGCGCGATATTATTGTTCCTCTTTATAAATCATTAGTTAGACCCCATTTAGAGTACGCGATCCAATTTTAGAATCCGCATATGCGAAAAGATATAGACAAAATCGAAAGAGTTCAAACACGAGCAACTAAGATGATTCCGTCGCTTCGGTCGAAGTCGTACGAGTATAGGCTTAAGGAGTTAAAATTGACTACACTCGAGACTAGGAGGATAAGGGGTGATCTAATCCAGGTTTTCAAAATTATGAATGGGTTTGATAACGTAGATAGAGATAGCTTTTTCGAAATATCTCAATATAACAGGACTAAAAATAACGGGTGTAAGTTGACAAGTAGAGGGTTCGAAACAGCAGTTGCCAAAAACTTTTTTACGCATAGAATAGTAAATAGCTGGAATAGTTTGCCGGTAGAAGTAATTAGCAGCACGTCTATAAACATGTTTAAAAATCGATTAGATGTATATGTTGATAGATTGTGTCTAATTTCAGGTAGAAAAATTAAGGCCTTGTGGTTCGGAACCCACGTAAAATTGTAGGTCCTCTCCGCCACCACGTAGGACATGCGCAATACACAATTACGAACAGAGTTAGGTAGACCAAATTTTAACGATTTAGATGTCGGCCTAGTCAGTACAATTTCAATGTTTTTTGGATGACATGAAGATGGGTGGTTGGGCGATTAATGATGAAGATAGAGGTAAAATCCAGGAAGATCTGAATAAAATCATAGCTTGGTCGGTCACATGGCAAATGAGATTTAACGTCGATAAGGGCAAAATTTTACGTATAGGTTCGCGTAACGGTAATTTTGCGTATAGTATTTCAGGGAAGAGTTGGCAAGCGGAGATAAGGAAAAAGATTTAGGAGTTACAGTCACTGGTGGTTTAAACGTAACTCAAAAGTACAGCAGCGTTCAATAAGGCAAACAAAATGCTAGGTTTTATAGCTAGGAATTTTGAGTACAAATAGCGCGATATTATTGTTCTTTATATATCATTAGTTTGACCCCATTTGGAGTATCGACCCAATTTTGGAATCCGCATATGCGCAAGAATTTTGAGAAAATCGAAAGAGTTCAAAGACGAGTAACTAAAATGATTCCGTCGCTAGGAGTTAAAATTGATTGTACTCAAGACTAGGAGGCTAAGAGGTAACTAATCCAGGTTTTTAAAATTATGAATGGGTTTAATAACGTAAGTAGAGATAGCTTTTTCGAAATAGCTCAATATAATAGAATTAGAAATAATGGGTGTAAGCTGAGAAGTAGAAGGTCCGAGATAGTAGTTGCCAAAAACATTTTTACGCATAGAAGAGTAAAGAGTTGGAATAGCTTGCCGGTAGAAGTACTGTAATTAGTAGCACGTCTGTAAACATGTTTAAAAATCCTACCTACCTACCTACCTACCTACCCAACCACCTACCTACCTACCGACTCGCATCAACACATGTCAAACAAATCACTCAGTTCTTTGTTTACTCTTACACGCCCTATTTCCATTATAGGAACTTTTCACCACATTCATGAGTCTACCGTCAATCCCTTACATACTGAAGACCTGCCACTGCTTCTCTATTCACTATCACATAGGCTTTTTCAAGATCCATAAAAAGTCATATACAGGGTGTCCCAAAAAAAACTATATACTCTTTATAGCATCATATATTTTATAATTAAAAAAAAACCCAAACAATATATTGTTATAGCAATTGCCAATGAAAGGTAAATTAGTAATCTAAGTGATCAAAATGTTATAGCGAGTTGTTTGCATATAAAATTTAATTAACCACGCCAAGTGTTCAAAATGTTCTCCGGCGGCATGAATGCGCTTTTGAATGCGTCGACTAACTGATTCGCAGACATGGACTAACGTGGATGTTGTGATGGTCCCGCACTTTTCCCTAATTGCATCCTTAAGGTGTTCGAGTGTTGCAGGTCTTGTACCACAAACTGTATCCTTCAGGTAGCCCCACAAGTAAAAATCAAGTGGAGTCAAGTCCGGTGAAAGTGGAGGATACTCAACGCTTCCTCTTCGTCCTATCCAACGGTGAGACAACGTTTCATCGAGGTACCTTCTGACATCACAATGATAATGAGGGGGGGGGGCTCCATCTTGTTGAAAGTAAAAGTCGTCGTTTCCAAACAACTTCCGAACTGCAGGTATAATTTCTGTCCGCAGCATGTCGAGATATACGACACCGGTAACTGTTCCATTAAAGAAAAAGGTTCAACCAAACCCCTGGATGATAAACCACACCATGCTGTTAATCCTGATAAATTAACATGTTTATCCACATAAACGTGTGGATTATCAAGTGACCAGTACCTGCAGTTGTGTCGATTTACTGTGACATTCAGCTTGAAGGTAGCTTCATCAGACCACACGATTTTGTTGGCAAACTGTACGTCTTCGGCTTCCATTGACTGAAACCATTCACAAAATTCGAGTCTGCGATCAGGGTCATCTTCAGTCATGGCGTGTAACAGACTTGGAATGTAGCTTTTCCCTTTTGCCGACTTTAAAATCCGGTGAACACCTGATTTGCTGATTCCGGTCTCACGGGCGCATTGCCTAACTGATTTCTGTTTTCATCACTCGCACTTGATTTGCGTCGTCCAGATCTTCGCTTGTGCATATCTTGAGCAGATCCCTCTGCCTCAAACTTGTCACGGATGCTTGTAATGACGGGACGTGTCGGTGGCTTTGTACCAAATTCCCGGATCCATTGCCGCTGGACTTCGGACACATTCTCAAATTTCCAATACCATTTCAGAACACTTTTTCGTTGCTCCAGTGTCAAACGTTTACGCAACATGGGTTCTTTTGCTGAACTGAATAAAGTTGAATGTTGTAGAGTTTGTATCGTGGAATGAGTGCGTAGGCTAAGTCCGAAGCAAGCTAGTGAGTGACTAGACTACGTTCGGTCGATAGGCTTCGCCATTACAAGGCCTTTGATAAAACAAGGCCAGGCTTAGTCAACGCATTCAAAAGTGCATTCATGCCGCCGGAGAAAATTTTGAGCACTTGGCGTAGTTAATTAAATTTTTTATGCAAACAACTCGCTATAACATTTTGATCACTTAGATTACTAATTTACCTTTCATTGGCAATTGCTATAACAATATATTATTTGGGTTTTTTTTTAAATTACAAAATATATGATGCTACAAAGAGTATATAGTTTTTTTTGGGACCCCCTATATACTTTGCAATCCCTTTCATCTGCTTTCAAATCGCTCCTCTCACTGCAAACATTTGACCCACCCGGCTTTTTCTTCTCGGAATCCTCCTTGCTCATCATTCACCAAGCATTCTGTAGTACCACGAATCCTTTCTATCACTATTCTACCATACACCTTTCTAACTATACTCAACAGATTTATACCTCTGTAATTCTTACATCACTATTCCTTTTACCTTTCATTTTGTACAAAGAAATAATTATTGCTTTCTTCTAGTTCTCAGACACATTCCTATATGTCCATGTGCTCTGACTGAGTTTTTTATTTATTTATTTAGGGCCCTTCAATTATTACGTAACACTCGAGGTGGGGAGGGGGTGTCATGGTATGTGTTACACTTTGTTATCATGGGCGAGGGGTATAACTGAGTGTTATGTAATATAATCAACAGTTCTAATGGAAATAAAACTCTTTGATATGATCATGCAATTTAATCTGAAACATATCACATGTTTATGTATTACTACAGTATACTGAACAATCTATACATAAGATGCATGCTTTACATATACACATGTAGTTCATACTTCCTCCCACACAGGGGCACGTGCTGTTACTGAAATTACATATGTCCCACCTTCAACAATAGTGCAGACAACCCCTCTGTCTCAACATCATCTTCATGATGCCATTCCAGCTCCTCGAGTAGGGTGAAGGATGTATTGCCATTTTCCACTCTGGTAGCTAATTAATGTACGTAAAATATCTGATTGCTTAAAGGAGCACAATAAAATACTAGAACTCGTACAAACATAAATATTCGGCATTAATTAGGCCTAGGTGAATTACATATTTTCCTCTGAGATACTGCATGGTTTCCATGATGGGATAACCAACTCTTTCCCATGCAAGGTCTCTGAGCTTGAATATAATAGTCCGGTGACAGCCACAATAAAATAACCTGGCCCAGCCAGAATAAATTAGGAAGTTACCTATGATAATTAAAACCCACTCTAATAGACAGAGTTTATTTCCACAACAGTTTCGATGCCCACTGGCATCCTCTTCGGGTGGATACAGAAAAACGAATGAACCAAAAATAAGAGGGAAAACAGTCCAGGGACCATTAAAAAATTCGCACCTAGTTTAGATCCCGTTCTCCCGACACTAGAAGGGCATTTTTATTAAAGGGACCCCCTTATAAGTACATTCGCACAAATTTAAAACTATCTTCTTGTTCTATACATACAGATTCTATTATTTTTTTACATAATTATTACATTTATTATTAAATTTAATATTGCATTATTATTTATTACAGAAATTTTAAATTTATTATTACATTGATTATTACACTGTTGTTTATTGTAGAGAAATTGTAAACCGAAAAACGAATGAAAAAGGCGAGAAGGAAACAATCCAGAGACCATTAAGGAATTCGCACCTAGGCTAGATCCCGTTCCCACGACCCCAGAAGGGCATTTTTTTATTAAAGAGTTCCGCTTATAAGTACATTCGCACAATTTAAAACTATCTTCTTGCTCTATACGTACAGATTCTATTATTTTGACATAATTACTGCATTTATTATTGCATTTACGTTTTTTAACATTTATTATTATTATTACCTTTACACTAATTATTACATTTATTTTATGACCTTTATTATTACAGTTATTGCATTTATATTTATTTCCACATTTATTAATCCCATTATTACATTTACTTTTACGTTTATTATTCCATTTACATTTTACCGAAAAAAAACAAAAACGAATGAACCAAAAGTGAGTAAGGAAACAATCCAGAGACCTTTAAGAAATTCACACTTAAGTTAGAACTCTTTCACCCGACGCCGTAATGGATTTTTTGACCAAGAATCTCATTAAAGGTTCCAACTTATAAGTACCTTCGCACAAATTAAAGCGGGTCCCTTTAATAAAAATGCCCTTCCAGTGTCGGGAGAACGGGATCTAACCAAGGTGCGAATTTCTTAATGGTCCCTGGATTGTTTTCCCTCTTGCTTTTGGTTCATTCGTTTTTCTGTATCCACCCGAAGAGGATGCCAGTGGGCATCAAAACTTGTGGAAATAAACTCTGTCTATTAGAGTGGGTTTTAATTATCATATTTTGACCTTCACCTACAAAAAAGTGAAGTTTTTTGCATTTATTAGGAAGTTACCTGCTGGGCGTTGGCTACGTCGTGGCCAATGTCGTAACACCGCTTTCCGTCGATTAGAAAAGTTAAGCGGCATTAGGACTGGGGAGTAGGTACATGGGGGGACTGTTCTCCGCGTTGAGATTACATAGTGACCCGTCGTTCGGATCCCACGTAAAGCTGTAGGTCCCCACCGTATATGTCTTAAAGGTTGCGAAACAGGTTAAATTGCTCCATCATACATTACCTGGTAGACGTTAAAAGTGTAAATTTTTAATAGGTACAGTGCGACTTATCTGCATGTTAATACTGTAATTAGAAGAAAATAAAGACTGAATCTATCCGTGCGTCTTCTTTTGAGCAATGTATTTGATTATAAATTTCAGGGATATCTATTGTAATAGCCCAAATATTATAGGGTAAAATCGTGGCCATTTAATAATGTTTATAAAAACTGTTAAAGGTTACCTCCAGATTCACCTGACCAATATATCTTTGAAATTGTTTCTGCCTTTAAAGTGAAAATGAGGGGTCCCGCTTCTTAAGGTACCTAAGCGCCAAAATTAAAATTCGTCAGAAATCGCCTCCAAAGTTTAGCAATATTGGCAATAGTATCTCTGTTATTAATTGAGCTAGAACGTTCATTATTGGCTAAATTAGAGTTTTAAGTATGCTAATGAAGATGTTGATGAGTTTTTGGAATAGATTTTCATATTTTATATTATATATATATTTTTTTTAATTTTTTTATTTTCTTATTATGCCGAACTTTGGGTGAACTTTTGGCTGGCGATAGTGGTGAAAAAAGTAGTTCGCTTCATAAGGTTTTCAACCATACTTCTAGTGTCGTAAGGTCATTATAACCCAAACCACGCAATAGAGGAAGGGTGAAAATAGTGATATCCATCAAAAACACGTTCTCGCCTGTGGTGGCGCTTAGGTACCTTAAGACGTGCGACCCCTCAAATGATTTTACAGAAATATATTCATGAGATTATTTGCCCGTTTTCGTGTGTGAAACCTATTATAAATTGGACATCAAGATTTGCATGCAAGGGGGTCGTTTAGTTCTTGAATGCGAGTAATGAATTTGCATTTCTGGGAAATTTTCACTTATGCAATAAATAGGCTTTTTTTAGATAAATTACAACTCTGAATTTTAATGCAAGAAGTTAGTTAGGTATTTTTCAAGTAACTACATAGTCTAAATATTTTATGAATCAATTATTTTGAGTTCGGTTTGGTATATAGATATTCCATTTCTGTCATTAATTTAGGGTTAGATTTTAATAGTCCACTAATTGTCTCTAAGCCTTCTTGACTCAGACTTGCAATGACTTCCTTTTTTCTCCTTTTAATAGGACCATGAATTCTGTAAACAAAAAGTTGCATTGCGACCTTATAACATGCATGACCACGAACCATATCACTTTCGTTGACCTAATCATATTCATTTGTATTTTTTATGTAAGTGAAATTTAGATTAAAATTAATTAAGAAGATTTTCAAAGTTGAAATCTATGTTAATTTAATGTTAAAAGAAATTTTTCAGAGAAAGCGGAGTTTTTAATATTTTTCTTTTTTTTTTGGTGTAAGTAGCTTTGGATGTTAATAATATGCTCCTGTGTGTACCACAATTAATTAAAATTAAAGTTCCGTAACCTCACTCTGCACCCGACTCCATAAAAATAAAATTAATCAAGAAAAAGTTTGGAACTCAAACTTTATTATTTTAATAATTATTTTAAAAGTTCATGAAGTTGTGTAAAAATTCATCTAGTTTCTTGGATTCTACAAAGAGGGATTCCTTACATGGGATTGCAACCTAGTCATGTCTGCACGTACAAAAAGGGAAAAGTGGGGGGGGGAAGAGATAAAAGAGTGGAAAAGTGGAAAAGGGGTAAAAAGGAAAATTTTAACGCTGGTTCACAGCTATGTAAACATACAATCTCTCAAAGTGGAGGGAAGGGAGGATGACAATAAGGGAAAATTAAATAAAATATATATACTCGTATGTGTGTGAGTGATGTCATACCCACTAGCGTAGCTATAGGGGGACGGAGGGGGCCCGTCCGCCCCGGGCGGCACTTTTTGAGGGGCGGCACTTTTGGTCTACTGCAATGAAAAAAAAAGGTTTTTTTTTATGTCGGGACAGTAGGATACAAGACGCCAGACACAATTTTATTTTTCCACGAAAACACTGCTTACTTCGTTAATTTCCGACAATGGTAAGGATTGTGTTCCCTTGAAGTTGGCCTTATTGACCATCATACCTATTTAAGCGCTTAGTTGTGCTTAATTAATAATAGCATTGGTATAAATGCATTTATTTCATTAAAAAGGGAAATAACCCATAAAGTTCTGTAAATACGTTATAATCTATAAATATACGTTTAATATTTATAAATAATCAATATCAAAATGAATATGCTGGTATTAGTTGTAAAATGATAATGGTAATCCCAGGATTCGGCCGAGAAGGAATTCGAGAAGAAATACTTCAGAAAGTTGAGGTAAAATGCTTTCCGATGGGCGGATCGGGAAGCGGCCAATCGCGAAGCGAATTCTGAGACATTGATAGGGAAGAGTTCCTCGTTGAGAGAAAAAGACTTCAGCATTTTATTGCTGTTGCTGCTACGCAAGACGAAACAGAGACGTGGAAGAAAGGCCCCCTTGAACTTTTGCAGTTTATTCAAAAGTATAATCTTGGTAACTCGGTTCCAAATATTGTAATACTGCTGCGGATTTTTCTCACAATTGCTGTTAGTGTTGCTAGCTGTGAGAGGAGTTTTTCTAAACTAAAACTGATAAAGAATTACCTAAGATCTACTATGAGCACCTTGCGGTTGAGAAATCTTGCCATACTGTCTATAGAACAACAATTGACAGACGAAATAGACTTCGACAATGTCATCGAAGATTTTGCTAGCAGAAAAGCAAGAAAAATAACTGTGTAGAATGTTGTAGTTAATTTTTTCACTTCAGAAGTAAACATGTTGTCCTAATATTTTTCACAGGTTTTTTTCTATACGTCGTTTTCACTTTTTGTTTAAGTATGTTTGTTATGTGTATTGTGTTGTGTTTCAGGGGGGCAGCAAACTCAAGGACCGCCCCGGGCGGCACAAACTCTAGCTACGACACTGGTCATACCCAATGTTGGATGGTGATAAGGGGGAGGGAGAAGTGGATGATGGTGATAAGGGGGAAGCGGGATGGTGATAAGGGAAAAGAAAAAAAAATATATATATATATATATGTCCGTAATATCATATGAACTTCAACGAAATTTAATATTATCACATAAACAAACAAATGCGCATGCGCTTGAGTTTTTTATTAGTTTTGTAAATTACAAATAATGTCCAAATAGTTAATGTATATATTTCTTTTTAGAAATAATAATAATAATAATAATAATAATAATAATATATACATAACATATATACATAATATTTATTAACGTGTTAAGAAATTATTTTTTTTATCAGTATAGTAAACTCGAAAATAATAGTGGAAATAGTTACATCCTCATTGCTTTATATCATACAAGCAATTTCTTTTTAGAAATAATAATAATAATAATAATAATAATACATCACATTTACATACAATATTTATTAACCTGTTAACACTAGAAGTACTAAGTGGTCATTTTTGAACGCTTTTAGTTTTTAAGTGTGTGATACATTAACTACAGAAAAGTTAGCGATCTGACCTTTTATGACTTTTCATAAATTTCTGCCATTATTATAATACTATATTTGATTTTTCTTTTTTTTATTTCCAAAAGATTTTGTAGGTTACTACCTATAAGTACTAAGCGGTAATTTTTGACCGCTATTAGTTTTTAAGTGTGTGATACATTAACTACAGAAAGGTAGCGGTCTGACCTTTTATGACTTTTCATAAATTTCTGTCATTATTATAATACCATATTCGATTTTCTTTTTTTTTATTTCCAAGAGATTTTGTAGGTTACTACCTATAAGGACCACGCGTTCAAAAATGACCTTTCATTCAGTTTCTTTCCTCTATTTCTTTGGAACATTCTAGAAGATAATTGAGATGTGGCATCTTAGTTTTGAACATTCTAGAAAATACTTGAGATATGACAACACTGTATTAGTTTGCTTGTCAGCCCGAAGCCACTCAAATTTTAAGTTAGTGTGCCTTTTCCCAGCATCATAAAAGGAGGCGAGTGCTTGATTTATGGATCTGTCGTGACATTTGTTTCAGTCTGCCGATAGTGTTACTATAAATATATATATATATATATATATATATATATATATATATATGTATATACATATATATATGTACAGGGTGTCCCATGAGTCGGGCATTATAGGAGAAATTCATATTTTTCTCTTTTTACAGGCCATAATGTCTGTGAAAAAGGAAGAACGAATCCAGATAATTCTACTCATAGGAAATCGGAGTCAAAGAGAGGCCGCTGCTGAATTTAACAGACTGCATCCAGACCGCGAGCCAATAACACAGAGTTGTGTTAGCAGACTTGTTGCAAAGTTTAAAGAAACAGGATCCATACAAGATAAACCACGCAGTGGACCTTCAAGGAGGTCCACTGACGATGATACAGCGACTGCTATCCTGGCTCATTTTAACAGAAGTCCCAATAAGTCACTTCTTAGATTGTCCGCCGAGACAGGAGTGTCGAAAAGTAGCATCCATCGCATTCTTCAGGCTCACAAATGGCATCCATATAAACTTCAGATCCTACAGAAATTAAGTGAAGATGATCCCGACCGGCGGATGGAATTTTGTGAATGGGCTACGGAACAATATGCTCGGGATGCCAATTTCACGTCCACCATTCTCTTCAGTAACGAGGCTGTTTTTTATAGAAATGGTGAGGTAAATCGACAAAACACCCGCTACTGGTCTCAAAACAACCCTCACTGGTATACCTCTTCAAAGGAACAAGGTGCATCTCGGGTGATGGTATGGTGTGGCATTTGGAAGGATCGCATCATAGGCCCCCTCTTTTTCGATGAACATGTCACTGGAGGCACCTACCTACGTATGCTGAAGGAAGAAGCATTTCCCAGTGTCTTGAACGAAGAAGGAAATTTCCCAACATGGTTCCAGCAAGACGGTGCTCCTGCACATTACAGCACCCAAGTAAGGGAATACCTGTACCAACAATTCCCTGGTCATTGGATAGGACGTCGAGGGCCTGTAGAATGGCCAGCTAGAAGCCCGGATCTCACGCCACTAGATTTTTATCTCTGGGGCCACTTGAAAGCGCTGGTATACGCAGAGAAAATTAGGAGTGTTGAACATTTGCGGCAGCGCATTATTGGGGCATGTAACACCATTACTCCTGACATCTTTCACCGTGTGCTTGCTGACTGGGTATCACGTCTGAATTTGTGTATTGAAAACAATGGTGGACATATTGAGCACGTTCTGTGAATAAAAGCTTTTGTTTTGCCTTTTTTTATTATTTTTCCTATGATGCCGGACTTATGGGACACCCTCTATATATATATATATATATATATATATATATATATAGTTCATTTTACAGATAAAATGGCACAGTGTTATAGAAATAAAGGAATTGAGATTGAAGAAGCTCTGCGTCTTCTTCGGGAAGAACTTGCTTCAGATGATTCAATGGATGAAGAAGACGATGCCGTCGATCAACTGCAGGAGGCAATACGTCCTATCGAAGAAATGAATGATTCTGATGAGACGGAGGAAGATGAGCCTTTAGTTCTTGAAAATGAGTCTCCATTCAGTAGCACGAACAACTTTACCTTCTCGTGCGGGTGTCTTATGGACAAAAATTATAGGTGAAAGAGAGAGAGAGGAAGGCAGAACGCCTGCTGAAAATGTATCGAAGCAGAAAAGTGGTTCTACACCATATGACAACCAAGGTATTGCAGAACATAGACCTCTTAGTGCATTTCGAATGCTTATTGATGAACCTATGTTACGAACAATTCGAAACTACACTGAAATTCATGGGAAACTAAACGACCCAAGTTTCAGCATTCTTCTTGAAGATTTAGAAAAGTTTTTAGGCCTCATATTGCTCGTGGTGTTTTAGTTGCAAAGAACACACCCGTGAAACAATTATGGAATCAAGACTGGGGTCCACCTATATTTCATAAAACAATGAGTAGGAATAAGTTTGAAATGATCATGAAGCACATGAGATTTGACAATATTGCCAGCCGCAGAGAAAGAAATCAGGCAGATAAATTTTGTCTAATTTCTGAAATTTGGAACTCTTTCATAATAAACTGTCAAAAGTGCTATGTACCAAACTTTGATCTTACTATTGATGAACAACTCTTTCCATGCAAATCTCCTCGATGTCCATTTATTTCGTACATGGCATCAAAGCCAGATAAATTTCGAGTAAAATTTGGCTTCTTCTGGACGCAAAGTCGAAATACCTTTACAATGGAAAACATTATTTGGGTAAAGATCATACTCGTAATGCTGCTGCTGCTGCTGCTGCACATGATCTTCCAGCTGATGTTTGTTTATCACTCATGAAGCCATACTTGAAGAAAAGTTATCATATAACCACGGATAACTTTTTTACCAGTTTACAATTGGCTGAGAAATTCAAAGCTAAAAAAACAACTCTTCTTGGTACTATCAGAAGACAGAGACGGGAAGTTCGTGATGGAGAAGCTATATTGAAAGGAAAGCCACTTTAGTCATCTGAGATATATAAATCACCATCGGACTGCACTTTGAACGTTTATTAAGGTAAGAGATCCAAAAATGTTTATCTTCTTAGTTCAATGCACAAATCCGTTGAAATAGATGAATCTCCCCGCAAAAAGCTACAGTGCAGTACTATAATTCAAGCAAAGTAGGTGTAAATATTCTTGACCAAATGGCCCCGGTACCACACCAGCAAAACTGGATCTAGGCGATGGCCAATGGCGATTTGGTTCAATATTCTTGACTTGGCTTGCATAAATGCATGGATTGTATACCGTGAAGTTACTGGATCCAGAGTCTCACGCCGACAGTTTCTGCTTGATCTAATAACTGAAATGTGCAAGAAAGGCAGCCGTAGGTTATGACGAAATGGAGCTTGGCGAACCAGAGCAAGTTGCTCAGAGACCAGCGCCTAAACGCCGTCAATGTCAAGTGGAATCATGCAGAAACAAATCCACGTACAAATGCAGAGCATGCGTCAAGGTATGCTGCGGCACTCATTCAGGACAAAGAAAACGTCACTGTTGTAAGGTGCACGAATTGTATGTAAAATGTTTCAAATAAATGTTCTGTTCAAGTGTACCAATTGTCAGTACAATGTTCTAAATAAATGTTTTGGTTGTAAAATGTTTCAAATAAATGTTCTCTTTGTAAAATGTTTCAAATAAAGCTATGATTCTAATAAAAATAAAAATAAATTAAAATGAATATAAACAATAAAAAATAAATAAATAAAAATAAATAAAAAATAATAAGTAACAAAATCCTGCTTAGCGGTCAAAATTGACCGCAAGGTCTTTCTAGGTAAACGGAATTCATGGTACTTCTAGTGTTAAGAGATTATTTTTTTATCAGTATAGTAAACTCGAAAATAATAGTGGAAATAGTTACATTCTCATTGCTTTGTATCGTACAAGCAATTATTTCTATAAATAACAACCCCGTTTAATGTATGAGATTTTCCCTACTCGATATAAAGAGCTCTATGATCATTTAGGATTATTTTTTTCCAACTTTAGAAATGGATGTTACACTGTCATAATTCTTAATCTTCCAACATATACTGAATATTCAAAGCATGTTCAAGTACACGATCGTTTATTACAGCATTTTAATGAAAGTTAACGTACATTCAATGTGTTCTAAGTAATCGTTTATGCTCTTTCATTTGTTTTTTCAATTGAATACTGTTCAAAGTTCATAGCGATGCATAAGGAATTCATCTAAATTGTGACTACAGTTGGAGCTTATATATAGAAATGACTCCTGGATGAACGGTGAAAGCGATGGTGAGTTTGTAACGCTCTAGCCCAGCATCCTAAAGCAACTGGTACTTCTTGGGAGAAGTGTCTTCTAAATATTTTGAATCAACAAACCCTTCTCACCGTGTTCCTCTCTATACTTCATAAAGCCATCAGCTAAAAATGTGTAGGCATCAGTGGCGGATTATCACCGAGGCTATTGAGGCCGAAGCCTCAAGCTCCCATGCCCGAGGGGCCCCGCAATCAACTGAGTTTCGATGATATAATTCGAGATTTCGCAAACTTCTTTGATTAAATATGACAGAATACAGAAACTGACAAATTCCCTGTTTTATTTTATATTTTATAGGCCCTAAAGTAATGTTTGTTTAATACTGTTTGGCTTTGGCAAACGGTAAAATACACTGTGTTAAGTTTCTTTTAAGGTTGTTTCTCAATTAGCCTGAGCACCGTACATATAATTCGTGTAAATGTACTACGTACTGTACATGTACATGTATTGTTAATAAAAAGCTATAAAAAGGGCCCCCATATTCTTCATTGCCCCGTGGCCCAGAGGTGTCTTAATCTGCCTCTGGTAGGCTTGCTCGGTTACGGTGTCAAAATAATGCATATCATCAGTGCCTGCATTTAATAATGTTTTCAGGTTAAGGAAGGCGGCTATTTGAAGTAGTCTATCGAGGATGCATCGGTAACGCGTAGGTACTAGTCCGTTATTAACATTATTTTTATTGAAGATATCAGTAAAATGGCCGCAAAATGGGAGAGTGCAATTGCAATATTGATCAACGTTGCAATGTTGCAAGACCCATCCCCTTGTTGCAAGACCCCCCTTACCCCTTGTTTAAAGGACCTTCTCTTGCCCCCTTGTAGCAAACCCCACCCTCAGGGTGCCAAAAAAAAGAAAAGAAAGGAAGCAAGGGGGATTCCCCCAGCTGCCACAAGCTGGGGGGAATCAACCTAACCTAAGAGAGAGAGAGAGACCATCCTTCGCCTAGCTCCGCCAGACGTACAATGAGAGCTCAGGGTACCAACATCTGTTATATATGGAGGGGTTGTCAAGTGTTTATTTTAATTATTTATATATGGAGGGGTTACCAGAGAGCACTATTTTAATTATTTATTTATTAAAGGCAAGAAAGAGATGTTCTCAATGCTTAGAGGGGGTTGCCAGATAGTATTATATAATTTAATTATTTATTTATTAAAGCCAAGAGAGAGAGATGTTCTCCTCAATTTTCAATCTATTAACTAAAGTACGAGAAGCACTATTTACGGAAAAAGTAAATTTTCTTCAGGAACATTATTTTATTAAACATGTAAATTAAAATGGAATCAAATTTAATTAAAAATATTATAAGAAATACACAAATTGAACGAGGAACAGTTAAAAACCTTATAAATAAATTAGCTTGGAAATATTAGGATTGAAAAGGAAGGTGGGGCCAGTGAATCTCATTATTTAGATATTCTTGTACGTAAAATAAATGAATAATTTTCCTGAACATAATAAGTATTATCATTATTCTAGTTTTTAAAAGAATTTATGAACAATTAATTATTTTTAACTCCAACTTTTTTAAACTATACGATGCGAAGAAATAAATTCAGTTGGCTACATCATAATGTTTCCAAGTCTGACCTTCTTATTATAAGTAAGTTGCCCTAAGCAACACCATCTGCCACTTCGGAATGCTGACAATTCTGACTGTCCCACTTTCTGTCTGAATGATTGTTTTGCGCATATCCTGTATGTATATGTATATTATATATATATGTTAAACACAGACCGGGCATGGAACAAGGAACTCTTCTGGGGAATTACATCCACTATAGTTCGAATAAGTAATGATAAAAGACAAATACTATAGTTTTTCTTTTTCATGATGGAAAGCCCAACGTGGGCACCGGGTTACTCGCAAAGAGGCCCCAAAATATAGCTTCTCTCACCAGCTATCCGCAAAGCAGATAGGATCCAGCTTTGGGACAGGATCTAGGATTTACAGCTTACACCTAGCCTACTACATTCAGAACCTCAATATACGCAAGAAACTCGTTGCATTCACGTCGGATTGAATACATCAAAGAAAAAATGGGTATATTAAGGAAAGGAACAGATATATATATATATTATATATACGAGGGCGCGTATTGTCGTGTAACAGAATAACACCTTCCGACAATCTCCCGTTGCAAGGAAGTTCAAGGCGCAGCCGTCAGCAGGTAAAGTTAAACTGACACTGTTTTGGGATACAGGAGGCTCTATCCTTGAACATTATCTAGAGCGTGGAACTACAGTAACAAGTACATCATATTCTGACATGTTTCGGAATGAGTTAAAGCAAGCAATTCACACAAAACGGAGAGGGAGATTGTCGGACGGTGTTATTCTGTTACACGACAATGCGCGCCCTCATAACGCTGCACAGACTAGAAAATGCCTTCAACAACTTAAATTTGAAGTTCTCGACCATCCAGCCTACATTCCAGACCTGGCACCTTCGGATTTTTTCGTCTTTGGACCACTAAAAGACGCTTTGAGAGGTCAGCGATTCCAAGGCGATGATGACCTGAAGGAGGCGGTGCATGACTGGCGACGCACACAGCCAAAAACATTCTTTTGTAGTGGCATTAGGAAGCTTGTAGATCGCTGGACTAAGTGCATTGAAAAACAGGGAGACTATGTTGAGAAGTTATGTTTATAATCTATGAGAATAAAATTGTGAAAATAAAAAGTGCGGATACTTATTGAATTACCCTTGTGTGTGTGTGTGTATATATATATTATATATATATATATACACAGAGTATGTTATATATATTATAATTTATAATCGAAGTAAAGCCGCGCCCTGATGACCATTGTCTTAAAGTAATTTCATTCATTCAATAATTCCACAGCTATGTATGACTCGTTTCCTTCCAAACGGAATTCACACGCAGTGACGCAGACGGTTTCTTTGATTTCAAGTGGGAAAAACAGTTGTTAAGAAGCTCGGTTCTACAATGTTCTCAGGTGACGTCAACCGCTTGCGTGATGGCGTAGCCAGGTTCCGTTCCTTTAACTATATAAGAAGGGAATCAGCACCCTTATGGTAGATTGCGGGGAGAGACAGGTCTCCAGGCTGAATTGGGGTTTTCGGTCCGTTAACGGGAATTGCTTTTGGAAATTGAAAGATTCATGGGGTTTCAATTTAAGTCTGACTGTATAGAGAAAGAACAGTAGCTTAACAATTGATTCATATAAGCTTGGAGACTCAGAACGGACAAGGGTGTCTTAGAGGGGTCTCTGGTTTATTTCATATCTTACAATGTAAAAAAAGTAACTATTATAATTATGAAACTTTTATTGTTATTATTATTATTATTATTATTATTATTATTATTATTACTATTATTATTATTATTTTCATTATTGTTAACTCTCTGTTCTGTATAAAAGAAAAATTTGATTCACACTAATCAATTATATTTATCTTACCTATATTCAAATTAAAAATCATGTAAACTGTTGTGTTTATTTTCTACTCTTTAAACTTTGATAACTGGGAAAAAGAAAATCACGGTCCCACACTGTACTCCGCGATTGTAGAAATACGAAGAGTAAACTATTTCTGCATCCAGGATTTCTCTCGAGTAACATCCTGACCTTGCCTGAACTCGGGGAGAGACGTAATTACATATATATATATATAATTATATATATATATATATATAACGTAAAGAACGACGCTTGTATAGGAGAACATTCCGCGCAAGATGAGAAGAGAGAACGAACAAATGAAAAAATAAGGTAACCACCCGGGAATCGAAACCTGGATCTTCCGATTGCCGGTCAGATATGATGACCATTACACCACGGGCCTCACTCGAACAAATGCCGTAATTCTTCTACATACGCGCAGAAACCAATGCCCCAGTGGGGCACCTCCCGCATGCCGTATATATATATATATACATTTCAACTGCAAAGAACACGCAGTATAAATAACGTAAAGAACGACGCTTGTATAGGAGAACAATCCGCGCAAGATGAGAAGAGAGAACGAACAAATGAAAAAATGAGGTAACCACCCGGGAATCGAACCCGGGATCTTCCGATTGCCGGTCAGATATGATAACCATTACACCACGGGCCTCACTCGAACAAATGCCGTAATTCTTCTACATACGCGCAGAAACCAATGCCCCAAGGGGGCACCTCCCGCATGCCGTATCTATATATACATTTCAACTGCAAAGAACACGCAGTATAAATAACGTAAAGAACGACGCTTGTATAGGAGAACATTCCGCGCAAGATGAGAAGAGAGAACGAACAAATGAATAAATGAGGTAACCACCCGCGAATCGAACCCGGGATCTTCCGATTGCCGGTCAGATATGATAACCATTACACCACGGGCCTCACTCGAACAAATGCCGTAATTCTTCTACATACGCGCAGAAACCAATGCCTCAAGGGGGCACCTTCCGCATGCCGTATCTATATATACATTTCAACTGCAAAGAACACGCAGTATAAATAACGTAAAGAACGACGCTTGTATAGGAGAACATTCCGCGCAAGATGAGAAGAGAGAACGAACAAATGAAAAAATGAGGTAACCACCGGGGAATCGAACCCGGGATCTTCCGGGTGCCGGTCAGATATGATAACCATTACACCACGGGCCTCATGATAACCATTACACCACGTACCTCATTTTTTTTCCGCGCGTATGTAGAAGAATTACGGCATTTGTTCGAGTGAGGCCCGTGGTGTAATGGTTATCAAATCTGACCGGCAATCGGAAGATCCCGGGTTCGATTCCCGGGTGGTTACCTCATTTTTTCATTTGTTCGTTCTCTCTTCTCATCTTGCGCGGAATGTTCCCCTATACAAGCGTCGTTCTTTACGTTATTTATACTGCGTGTTCTTTGCAGTTGAAATATATATATATATATATATATATATATATATATATATATATATATATATATATAATAGAAACAGAAAAGGAATTAATCCTTCAGAGTATTTTTTATTTCATTTCAACTATTATTACTATTATTTTGAACATCCTTGATGAATTATATTGCCTTTTAATATATTATTTGCGTTTTTAAGATAATCAAATAAATAATTTGTACTTTCATGATAGTGTACTAAAATTGACAATTAACATTATAAATGTTCTATGAGAATAATATTTATTTTTCATCGTAATAATGTCCCTATAAATCGGAAGACACGAAATTGTCTTCAAAAAAACAAAAAAAATAACTTCTCTTTTTATTCCAAGAAATAATAGTTCATGTTTCCAGAAAAAAGTAAATCTCGATAAACCTCCCCCCCCAACACACACTGTCAGGAATGGTCAAAAGCGAGTAATTCATTTGACCCGAATTAATTTAGCCTCAAGCATCAGTCCCTACCACTTTGGTATGTAAACAATTCTGAGCGAGTATTCGATTTGACCTACATTACAAATAGGTGAGATGGTAGCTGGAGGCGATACCAACGCCAGGAACGAGAGATGTCACACACACGCACACACACCTTATTCTTGTATATCTTTAATTTTTATTGTATTATTAAATAAGTCTTACCGTGAAATATTTGAAAAGATAAATTTTAAAAATTATAAAAATAAAAGATATGTAAATTTCTGTATGAAAATTTATATATTTTTTTAAGAAATTGTATACCCAAAACACAAGGATCTCTTTCTCTCTCTCTCTCTCCAGGCAACAATATAAGCATCCATCACAGAGTCCATTGTTAATAATTAAAAGAAAATCGAATTATTAAGGGTTCTTGAATAAAAATATCACCCTTTACTTCTGCAATCAGGTTTGGAGGAGATATGAAACGCGGTTCGGATTCCATTTTGAAAAGTAGGTCTAAGGTGGATGAAAAGCTTGACTTTCGTCAGAATGAACAATTCGGGCGGAAGTTGTATGAGGGCTGGTAATTGTATGAGGTGCAAAGAGACCAACAATATAAACCTCTTTCACAGATTCCATTGTTAATAATCAAAAAAATTCGAATTATTAAGTTTTCTCGAATAAAAAAATCACCTCTTACTTCTGTGATCATGTTTGGAGGCGATATGGAACGTGGTTCGGATTCCATGTTAAACTGTAAGCTTAAGGTGAAGCGAAAAGCTTGACCTTCGTCAGAATCAACAATTCGGGCGGAAGCTAACCAAAAGTTAATCAAAGGAAATGTGTATATATATATATATATATACAGAGAGAGAGAGAGAGAGAAAGAGAGAGAGGGAGATAGAGAGAGAGAGAGAGAGAGAGAGAGAGGATGAAACTGGTTGTCGTATGAGGTGCAAAGAGACCAGACCCCGCAACATTGTCTGAGACGATGAAGCTGGTAGTCGTATGAGGTGCAAAGAGATCAACAATACAAACCTCTTTATTTATTTTAAATTACAATACTCTATGTCAATGTTTTACCTGAATAAATTATAGCTATGTGCCTTAAGGATTAATAAAAGGCTATGCATTTCAATGATGCAGTTTGCTGAATAATACAATAATGTGAGGTGAGTAGTGAAAATAAATCTCCGGAAGGTGAAGGTAACCAATCACGACTTCTTTGCCCAAAGCGTGGGTCCGTTACATCGGTGCTACGACAGCTGATTGGCACACACATATAACACAGTCCGCCCATGTACATTGACAACCAATCAACAAACTTACGAATCGCCTATTAGTCTTCTGGGGAGGGGGTTACAATTGGGAATCATGCACATAAAAGGGAGTATTTTCAGCTGGAACTCATAGCAGTTATTTTCACCAGTGAATAAACAAACGCATCATGAGCCAGTCACGACAACTTTCCAATTTTTCGGCTTTATATGAAGATGGCGACACTGCCGCGGTGGCTACAATTAGTCTTTTTTAAGCAACCGATCGGGACGGATTATTTTCAACGCAAACCGTTCATGACATCTGTAATGACGCTCCGTACGATCCAGCAGAATGATTTACATTTGAAATATGAGTATAAAAATTTATGTACCCGTATTTCTATTTTATTTTTGTGCCCTATATTTAGTAGCGAACTTGTTATTTATTTTAGTGTTCCTTAGGATGTCATTAGGCAAAAGCTATCGAGCACCAATCTGAGTTTCCTTCGTGGTTATTTCATCATATATATATATAAATGATGGGGTTGTAGTAATTTATTTTCATCTCATTATATTTTCTTGTAAAATGTTTCATCAAAATAGCAGGGATCCTCAATTTTTAATTATAGATTAGTTTGCATCAGTAATAACTAATTAATAATTAATATTATGGTAAAGTCCTCTAACTCCTTGTAACTCTCTGCAATATATATATATTATTTTGTCTAACCCCTGTATATATATATATATATATATATATATATATATATATATATATATATACTCTGCATGTGTTTTTGACGAAAAACAAATGGGTTTTTTATTAAAAAAGAATCAGAAAAATGTATGAACTAATCAAATTAATTTAAAATTATCCTTTCTCCTTAAAGGTCCGATGAGGAGCTGACTCGTGTTATAGCTACTTTTCGTGATAGAATTGAAGAAACGCATGTCGTGAACCTGTATACGGATGTAGAAGTTCTGCCGCGCAGTCAACCAAGCGATTGCCACATCATCAACGAAGTAATGTAAGCTGTTTTCCTTTTTCTTGTGTTTCGGTTAGTTTTTTTTTTTTCATGTGTTTCGGGTAAGAAGAAGACGCAACGTATTTTCAGCAATTTATTAAATGATAGAAATCATGTTTTATAAGAGAGTACAATTTTTTATATCCATCTTAAACTAGTTACAGAATTAGTTTTCGTTACATTTTAAATAAGTTACAGAAAACACAAAATAACATAATTGGAGACAACATTGATGCAAGTATTCATTTTATTTGTAAGAGCAAAACATCATACAACACATCGAGAGCGCACAAACGGGAACCTTTTTTTTATCTAGAAATGAAAGGCAATACAGGCCACAAGTATTACTATAATATCCCTGGAACCGAAGGGAATTCCAGACAATTTCGGGAATGTGTAGCTGTTCGAGAAATTTTACAATAATAACGTCACTCTATGGATGAGTCCCGAGTGAAATAAAAGAGTACATGCTGTCCCTATTTTTAAAGTAGATACCTATACAATGAATCCCTTCACCACCAATAATATCCGTGTTTACAATGAGACCGCCTCATATTCTCATAGTTGGAAATTTCAAAGTTTCATTCTTCGCAAAACACACCGATAAGTTTGGAGAGCGTGATTCGTTCACTATTCATTACTCTCTGAAGTGTATTCGCGTCCATTTCAAAGTCAGTTCAACGTCCCTAAATCTGTCAAATACTATTAGGGCTTGTGATTACAGGTATACTAGTATACTAATAGGCGCGTCTGTCGGGTTGGCGAATTCCAATCTGACTGAGATGTTCCCACTTTGTTGTGGACTAAATTGTGTATTTACACTAGCAGATAAGTCAGGTGTGATGTCAAACGGATAAAGGTTAAATTGATCGACGAATTCTTTCTGCGTTACCCCAATCCGAAGCTCATCACAAGCACCTGCAATATAGGCGTTTACTATAAGCCTTCGAGCAAAGAGGGAACACAGCGTTTCATGAAAAATCCGTGTCCATAGCCCCGCCCAATTCAACGCCATTGACGTATAAAGTTATATTTTTAAGGCCGAAATTCTCGAATTTAAAGGCATTCTTTTTATATTTTCCATTCACCGAAGCGTGTTCCTGCATTCCAATTAATATCGTCTTAGGTAGAACTTCCAGGGCCATGTTTTATATCTGTTTCGACCCAACCCTGCTGGCACCGTGTATAGTTTGATTTGTACTCTGTTAATTGGGTATTTTACTGTGTCATGTAGTAAATTTTTCTCAATTTCTATTTGTTTAGGCGAACTTAATTTCACACGGCGTACGCGAAAGTGTGTTTCCATAATATGAATCACAACGGGCTTTGCACCCTCTTCTTGATCAGTCCCCAGATTTAAACAGATCTCAGGATTCGTGCAGATGAGCTTTAGTTTCATATCGACCCCATTCACAAGCAACTTCTCCTGGAATGTGAGGTCCGTATTTTTAAATTTGTCCTTTATACTGCTTTCGTCTTTAACCTGATAATAGCCCTCGGCAGTTAAAAAGGTATCCTTCGCTTCTTTGGAAAAGTTCAGCACATTTTCCAGATATGATCGTAGGTGATAGTACCCCGTTCCTGCCGAAATGTTGACCTGATTTAAATATACATCACACTGATTGAATATGGAGTAAAGAAAGTTTGTTTCAGGTTATACAGCATATTTGTCATCGCAGTCCGTTCCATCAGAATGGGCTATACGTAGTTTAGTGTGGATGTGCACACAGTTTAGATAAAAAAAGTAAGGGCCTGAGCTGGGTATCACGAATTCTATAGGAGCACTGGGGCAACTAATTGTGTTTAACGGATTAATTGTAATAAAGTCACTCTGCTGAATAGAAACTTGAGTTTGGGGCATGTCAAAGAGGGACAGCTCTGATTTACAACATTGTGAATTACACAGATTGATGAAGCGTGCCATGACGAGTCAGAAATAGTGCCACCTCTCTCAACAAGTAGTAAACAGCTTATGATTCCTGAGTGCCATATTCTTTGCTTATATCAGTTTAAAAAATTATCAACCATAGGTTTCAGTCGCTTAGAACAGTTCTTTTTTGATGTCTTTTTACGTTTAATGCCACGTGTTGGTAATCCTTCTATTTCTTCCGGACAGCCCTCTTCTTACCACTACCACACATTTTTCTCTTTGTATCTTTGATGATTTCGTTCCGTGTACGCTTTACGTGTTTTTTTAGAGGTTCTTTAGGTGTAGCCCCCGCCATTATGTATTCTGCCGTGTTAAGATCAGATTGTAGCGTTCTCCTCCCGAGGTATGTGACGACCCTCTTCAGCAAGGAGACAGCCGTACGCAGTATGGTTGAAAAAATGGACCCAATCCCACTCCCACGCTGGTATCTCACCCCTCGATAGACTGTGAAAGGCTTTCGTTCCATTATAACTCAGTGCGTCGAAAGTGCAGCTTCACTGTTAAGCTCCCATCACCGAATAGGAAATTTTTTCCTTCAATCGTTTTTATATATATGTTGAGATATTGGTTAATAGATTAGATGCTACATTCACATAATGGGGTTTTTCATATGTAACACTCAAGCTCTTCCCTCTAAGGTTGGGGATATGAGCGATGCGCAGCAGGCGTGCCTGGGTATCCCTGACAAACTGGTGCTCCACTATATTGCTGTAAATATAGCACATGTTTAGAGGTGTATAGCAATCACTCAATTTCTCCAATTTCAACTGATACATTAGGTTGGACAAGTCATGGTGTGTCTCGTGAAAGGTATTGCTTTGGATCGCAGCTCCATATCAGCCATCGGTTATAATTTTGAATAGTCCTTTGTCTTTAATATTTCTGTTAACCTGTGATTTTAGGATCAGAGTATATGCATGGGTATCTTTATTTACGATTTCGTGTACTAAATCAGCCGTAAGATTTGAGCTCTTTAAACTTACGTTTAAGTCTCTCAATACATCCTAAGCCTCACCATATCGGCCCGGGCCTAATGTTACCACTGTAGTGTAATACATTGGAACCCCACTCAGGACGGTACGCATGGTTTCATCTCGAGTTACCGCTGCCTTTTCACACTCATCTCAGTCTCTAAGAACCGTAAAAACTGGTTCTTTATAATCAATACTTAAAGAAAGGGTGTCCAACTGGATTTCACATATTCCAACCTAATACGTATCACGACCCAATTCAATGGGTCTATGGAGTTCTGTTACAAAGTTGGCCAGGGTGTTGTTAGGAAGTACAGAGAGAGAAGAAGAGGACGGTAGTGTGACGTAGAAATGGTTAGACGTCATGTTGCATACTATTTAAGCTTCATTATTGCAGCAGCTTTTATAAAGGTGTTGAAGCATTCTGGGTACCCCAATCATTTCAAGAGACACATTTTTCTCTTTCCTGAACCTTTCCTGCCTAAAACTTTTTCAATTGTAAACACATTTTTCTATAAATCAAATGTCACTTTCTGTAGCTCTTCGCGGTAAAAGCCTCCTGCGATTTCTTCCCCATTCAAATCTTCAACGTAATACAGCATTATCTCATCTTTAGGTCTCATAGCCCTAACTTTAAAAATTTCACGTGTCCATCCTTGCTCAAATCCCTTTGTGAATTTATTTCCCGAACGCGATAGCCTTACATAATCATTTAGTTTGAAACATACAGAGTGAGGTGGTGCTCTACGAATATCTCTTCTCACATCAGACTCTGCGTGCGCACCTCTTTCTAAAATCTGGTTAGGTGTTGTCCCAATCACCCGGTGGTGTGATCGATGTAAGATGAGGCCAGTGACTCCAGAATGTCTATATATCTGTATGTTTTTTTATATGTAAAATAGCGATGCATGCGTACCTTTATGTTACTGTATGTTGAACTCCTTCAGCAAAAGAGGCCTTATGTATAGAATTGCTAGTGTAGTAACTGATATTAAACTTTGACATGTTCTGAAAAGCTCGGCCTATAAATTCGTTCCCCATATCCGTACAAAAATAACCAGGAATCCTGTTTTCTTTCAACATCAACGTTTTGGTAGCTTTATCAACTGATTCAGGCGATTTATTTTTCAGATGAATTAGAAACAGATATCTAGAGAATACATCTATTATGAATAGGATGTAGCGGTAGCCATCATTATACACTAAGTATCTTTGCATGTCTTAAATCCGCTTGCGAAATAGAGTCAATCGATGCAGCGGTTGTCTTGGCTGTTTTAAACCTTTCTCTCACCTCCTTCTGAAGTGTATAAGCGTCCTGCCCCGCAGAGACCTTTCAACATCTTGTTTCCCTACTCCATCATTGTAAACACTTCTGTACAGTCTATGAATGCCTCCGTAGGTGGCTGGGCTAGAAATGTTACAATAACGTTTTCTTAATATGTTAGCCATTTGCGTATTTTAGAGGCACGTGGAGAGGGTTGGTCGTTGGTCGTTGATGTTTCCCTACTCCATCATTGTAAACACTTCTGTACAGTCTATGAATGCCTCCGTAGGTGGCTGGGCTAGAAATGTTACAATAACGTTTTCTTAATATGTTAGCCATTTGCGTATTTTAGAGGCACGTGGAGAGGGTTGGTCGTTGCTGTTTGGTCTCTTCTTTCTCCTCTTCAGAGATGCTACCGTTGGGGGTGATGGCGTTCTCAGTTGTGGCGCATGTAAGGTATGCTCCAAGTCTTTTAACTTGTTCAAATTTCCTATCAATGTTTTGGGGACATTTATTTGTTGTGGTCTTGGTTTAATATGCTTCCGTCCCACTTTCTCCCCAGATCACGAACGATGTCAACGATATTCGAGCCCTGTACCTTTGTTCCTTCCACAATGATCTCACCTGTATTGGTCCACTGTATGTTGGGATCCTCATTCAATAGATTATAAAGAATTAACCCCTTATTCCTCAATCTATGTGGGAGACTGCTTTTTAATACATGTTGGATATGTTGTGGGGTCGGCCCGTTGTTCTTTGACTAGTCAGTTCTAACTTCGGTCCCAGTTCCTAGGTTTCCATGCTCATCGTTGTCCGTGCTGTACCTAATAAGCACGAGGATCTCTGTCGGATTCTTATAATTTTCGTACTCGTGAAGAAACGTCTGCAGAGCTTCTTGGTATAAGATCCTTTTCTCATCAGGTGATTTTTCACTATTTAATAGGCCTAAGAATTCGCTTTCCGTTCTTTTAAGCCTGCTTTTACGGGGTTCTAGTACCGTGTCTAGACTCTTTGAACTTTGCAGTGAAGCAAACACCTCGTGTGGAATCACTACCACTTTCATCATTATATTAATCTAGTCAGTAAAGGCCCAAAAACTGAAAATAAGATGGGTAGGAATGTCCCCCCTTTGTACAATAATTCGTTTTTTCTTCCACACAATTTGACTTCTACGAGCGAGTGTACGTATTATGTTCTTGAAACGGCGTAGTCGACCCTTGTGAGGGGGTTTCATTGATATATTGTAATTTATAACGTTAAGACAGATTTCACAGATGCATTTTAAAAAGTCCGAGTCGATATTTTTAACAAATATCTGTTGCATTGCCCAGGGCAGTCGATAATAGTTTTTATTAATTCATGGTACTTCTTTAGCCACTTTGTCATTCTGAAAAATACACTGTTTCAAGCTCGTATGGGAATATATTCGTTCTTAGAAGCACCTTAAACGTGTTTGGCGGGTGAGGGTCACAAAGTAAATATCCGTAACGTTAACTTGTATCTTCTTTATAAACTTCCAAAAAACCCTTACGCTGATTTGGGTATATTTGATTGGCTAATATCCCAACTTGTGTATTGTGTATTTAACGACATATCGCGCATTTATCAATTTTGCAAAAATAGATTCTGATTGATGAAGAACTCGCTTATGTTAAGGTGGTGGGAGAACACCGTAAATGTCTCGGTAAACGTTTTATCCATTTCCAACATGAGATCATCAATTACAATGACTGTATGTTCATCGCCCTTTAACGAATTAACGTCGTATATACCTTTGTGGAACAAAATATCATCTTTGTACTCGTTGAACACTGACTCGTATGTCGAATAGCACCATATAACTATATGCACAAATTTTGAGAACATTCCCCTATCTTTAATGATTTTAAGCATGAACACAGTTTTACCACATCCTGTAGGGCCAGATATAATACACATGGACGGGCTCGTGAACATGATTTTTTCAACAGAATCCATCTCTAACACGTCACACTTGTAATTGCATCATTTACAATAAAATTTTAATTGGTGATCCTTATATTCTAGTCTTTTTTTCCTCTTCTTCCACAGAACCGTGAATGACGACGAAGTACAGCATCATGTGCCCATCATCGATATTACAGGCGATCCCAATGACGGTGTAGTTGTGGTTACACACTCCATACCCGCTGACAAGCCCACACCCGCAACACCTGTAACACCATCACGCGACAATTCAAAGCGGAGGCATGATGAAGAGCCTTCCACGTCAGGTATAAAGCGTGCCAGGAGTGCGCCGGTTGTTAGACCCCCAGTAATAGAGCCACAACCCTCTACACTAGTTCCTTCCTGAAATAAAAATACGTCCCATTATTCCTGTTCAATTCCAGGCACATCCTCCACAACAGCATCATCTTCTCGTTCTGTAGAGGATGGTATAACATTCGAACCGGTGCTCACCGCCAATCCCACCCCAACCCTGACTAGAAATCGTTATATAGTCAGGGTTGAACCTGGATCCATGTGTAGCAATAGTGTTGAACAGGGTCTGCGACGCGTAGTTGAACGTATTGTGGAGTTTGCCCTTCAGAACCGCGACGAACATGAAGTCAGGACGAGGCTGTCATTCGGGTTCGCGTCAGATGACGGGGATGTAGATCATTTTTGGATAGTAATACCATTCAGGCCCTTGGCCGCTGTAAAAATAGAATATATATACAGTATTTGGTCGTATAATGCATGCCTCTCAAAGTAGTACAGCCTTCAATATGGCCAACTTCACGGTAGATATTGACCGTGTATTCAAAATTGCGGGTCATACTCTTAACTTCAATTCTCAGGCTAGTTACAGACGGCATATAAGCTCCGATCGTGGTTGCGGCTTTATAGCATTAGTCTTGGCTCGTATGTTTACTGTATTAAATCCACCGACGCAAAAAGTTGCCTACGGCTGTGCAGCGTGCCCTTAAACTGGCTTCAGATTGCAGGCTTGAGTTTGATTGTAATATGGGTCATAACCTCTTTTAGCGACTTACCATTAAGCGGCATAAAAACTAAATGAAATACACATATATCAATTTAAATCATTATTTTTGTAAATCTAAGCATTTATACTTTACTGCATTTATATATTATTGTCAGCACTAAAAATTTTTTTAACACATTCACGGCAACGATATACTTCTTGGTTAGGAAAGTGCTTGCGTCGATCTTTAGCTCGCAGAAAATCAGCAACCGACTTCCTTGGATCAGAATGAGCTGTGCCCTTTGAGTTTAGGGCAAAAAGTTTGTTGAAGCCAAGAAACATCACATTTGCAACCTTTATACCAATGCACTGATTCAGGATTTTTATTGCATTGATTGCTAGTATCACCAGAACCACCAGAACATTCATCATCATTTGTAACATCTAGTGGCAGATTTGAGTTTTCAGTAGATTTATTCTAAACACCTTTAGATTGAAAAAAATTTCGAATATCCATTTCTAATGCATATAATGCATATATCTGAAATAAAATGTTAGAAAGTCAATTTCAATAGATAAAAAATGAGTGTATTCAGTATACATGCATGAATATATAAGTGCATGTACTGTAAAAAATATCTAAGCTTTTTTTACTCTTAAAATTCAAATATTGTGACATAGTTTGATGAAATCTAAAACATATAGTAATGCTACATAGCAGACATATCTGTGAATTTAAATAAGGTAAATAGTAAAATACCAAAGAAAAAGAAAAATATATTGTCACCTTCAGGAATGTTTAGATGTCCATTAAAAACTGTATCTCCAAATGGTGCAAGTTAAAGAAACATTAACATGTTTCCAAAAGCTAATGTTTCTAACAAAATCTACCACTGATTAATGACCACCTGAAAATATTAGAGATAAACAATTAAAGATATTATTACTTTGAGAAAAGGCTAAATATTATCAAGCATTTCAAATTACTACATTTAGAATTTCATAAATTTTCAAATTTAGAAGACTATGAAAAGAATTATATAATACTTCAACACATTTTAAACGTAACATAAAACCCAGAAATCACCTCATAAGAACATAAGAAAAATTGGGTGAATAACGGCCTAAAAGGCACATCAAGTTCGCCACATAGCATAATAAAAATGATAGAAAAATATTTAATCAATACCTAAAATTCCCCAATGTCAATTCTGCATCTTCCGCTTGTTTACTCAAAAATGTATAGAGGACAAATGTATAAAAAACAAATGCCGCCCAGTGCAACATTTTTTCAATCACTAGGCAACAAAAAATTGTTTCTAGGCGGGCAAAGTGCCGCCTAGCTAATAAGATAAACGAGGCTATGATATGGGTCCTGTAGAGGTGAGAAGGGTAGAGCAGGAAATGAATGTTTGTATAGTTGTATTTGGAATGGATGCTCGTTGTAGGAATGTGTATGTTTTTAAAAGCTGTGTGAGAGATCGTACAAGACCCCTACTTATTTTAGGATTGTTAGGTTCAACATATCTCCCCATCCGTAATATAAGGACTCTCCACGCGAGTTATGATAAAAGCCGAAAATATGGAAGGCATCATGATTTGTGTAAGGGGTGTCTCGAATTTGCGGATGATATAGTGAAACATTGTAAGGATTGCCACATGGTATGTGTGCAGTGTAGAAGCTCCAAATGTGAAAGCCGTGTGGTTGAAGCAGAGAAGAGGAACTGTAATATATGAAGACGCACATTTTTCAAAAATAACTGTTTTGAGCTCCATAAGTCAATTGGTACGTGCAGGAAAATAAGAATCTGTGAATGTGGTATGTTTCATATGATGGATAACTGTTGGAATTTCAAGCATAAATGTGATGAAATTCACTGTTCTACATGCCATGAGAAATATAAGGTGGATGGAGTAAAGCATGTATGCTATATGAAAGACGCTAAGCCTAAAAATAGACCTTGTATAACTGTGTACTACGATATACAGTAGAAACATATACGGTTGCTGAAACCAAAGGGCTTATCTCACATCAACTTGCAAGCTAGACTATCTGCGATGAGTGCATGGAAGTTGAGTGTGATGAGTATCACAAATGTGGAAAACGGACAAACGTTTTTAAAACGATCGCACACGACAATCCCGTGAAAAGCTTTGTCTCCTATATTGTCAAGTTAGCGAACAAGTTGAAAAAAATGACTATGTATATTCTTGCCCATAACGGTGCAAAATTTGACACACAGTCCCTTTATAAAGAGATACTTGAGCACGAGTCATTGGAGATATTTACAGGTGATCCCTTGAAAAGAGGAAACAAACTTATACAGATGCAAATAAGAAGTAATGTACAGTTTAATAACAATTTATTATTCACACCTTGTAAATTAGCCAAGCTACCCAAGGTAATGGGCGTAGCCGCCGAAGTTTCAAAATGGTATTTCCCTTACACTTTCCTCACTAGCGATACTTTAAATTACGTAGGACTACCTCCACCCAAACATTACTTTAACTATGAATGTATGAGTACAGGTGAACGTGAAGATTTTGACCGCTACTACAACAGCTTTAATGAATCTAATTCTTACAATATAGCGGATGAATATGAATGTTATTGCGTGAATGATGTATGCTTGCTTAGAGTATGCTTCCATACCTTTAGAAAGATGTACATAGACCGTTTCAAACTCGATCCGTTCCAAGTCGCAACCACGATCGCCTCATTGTGCTTTACGGTGTTCAAAAACAATTTCATGCCTAAAGACACCTTAGCCGTCTTTCACAGAAACAATTCCCACAGTTATGGGCACAAGGCTATTTATTGGCTCATACACATACAGCAGCAGATCGGTGTGTATATAAAACAAGCCCGCAACACGGGGGAGGTACCCATTAAAGTCAATGGTCGTGTTTGTTAGGTTGATTGTCAAAGTGAAGACCGTGACACTGGTGAGAAGACTTCGTACTCCTTTAACAGTTGCTGGTGGCACGGATGCCCACGTCCTGAGGGTGGATTCTTAGGAGATATCCACGGTAGATCTCCTGCCGACAGTCTTGCGTGGACTCGCACCCGCGATCAGCTTACAGTCTGCCAGTTCACTCACAAGGTCTTGTGGGAGCATGGGTATGATGCACGGATGGAGACAGATGGAGTGTACCGTGAAGAAATAAACACCATGAAGCGTTCAATGGTGTTGGATCCTCTCAGATGCGGTGATAGCTTATTTGGAGGTCGTACAAATCCCTTCAAGCTATACTTTCCGCGAACGGAGGGCGTGAAACTCCATTATTACGACTTCTGCTCTTTATACCCCTAAGTGATGAAGAATAATCTACCCCGTAGGAACACCTGAAAAATTCGTGGGACCAGCCCTGCCCACTATCGAGGAGTTCTCAGCAAATTTGAACAAGAACTATTTCCGTCTTTATTTTGTAGACGTGCTCCCCCCTCGCGATTTATTGACGCCGATCTTACCCCTCGTTATAGACCAAAAGCTTATATTTCCCCTGTGTGTGAAGTGCGCAGAGGAGAACAATGGGAATTGTAATCACACAACCAAGCTGCTTAAAATCAGAGGCGTATATACAAGCCCTGAGCTGTCCCTAGCCGTTCGCCATGGCTATAGAATATTCAAGGTATATGATGTGTGGAGGTTTCAGAAGCAACCCAACCATTTTTCGCCATATGTAAACACTTTATTGAAGAATAAAGTAGAAGCATCAGGGTACCCGCTAGGAGTTGGTACCGAAGATAAAAAATCGGTTTATATTCAGCGTTACTGTGACCGTGAAGGGACACAACTTGACCGTTCCCAAATTGTAAATAACCCAGGCAAGCGCTTTAGTGCAAATTTGTGTCTAACAAGTCTTTGGGGAAAATTTGCACAGAATAGAGGTAAGGGGAACGTTTACCTAGCCCAAAACTTTTAACGAGGTGTGGGATTATGCCAACTTTCTCGATAAAGAGGTCATGGAGATCGTGAATACAGGTAATACGTACATAATAAAATACAACTACCGAATTGGCCACATACACATCGCGTGTTACAAACATACCTGTAGCCAGCTTTACAACGGCATACGCACGCATCAAACTTTGTGGTCTAATGCATTCTCTTGGGCGGAGAGTTCTGTACACCGACACAGAAAGTGTGATATTCACTTCGAGGGAGAGTGAATACATGCCGCCTACTGATAAATTTCTCGGTGAGTTGACTGAAGAGATCAAGGATGAGTACGGAAACATCGCATACGCCGACTCTTTTGTCTCAACAGGTCCAAAAACTTATGGGTTACGGGTAAGGGTGGGGGAGGATATGAAATATATCGTGAAGGCTAAGGGTATCACGCTTAACCAGGCGAACAGACGGGTCGTTAACTTTGACTCGTTGAAGGATCTAATCTGCTTGGAAGATGAGGGCGAACAACCACCACAACTGACTGTAGGGACACAATTTTCCGGCCCAGAAGCTGGGAGGGCGTGAAGGAACTTAGGGGTGCGAAGGTGTGCCGTAACACCTATAGGAAACGTTACCAGGTGCCTGGCACCTATGATACCGTACCCTTTGGATACCATAATCCTTGATTGTTATAAGGGTGGGGCACGGGAATCAAGTGTTTTTTGAATAGCTAGTAATCGGCTATTAGGAATGGGAGGGGCGTGCGGTAGGTAGCATTCCATTCCTGGGTTCATAGCATTTAACTTTAACTAACACTCACCTTTATCTTTCAGGTGCCATCATGGAGCAGTGGACGTTAGAACACCGCATGTTCGCGTATGATCATTTTGTTAGGAGTGGCGAGTCAGTGACAGCAGTTCAGCGTGCGTTTCGCCGCAGATTCAACATTCATCGAAATGACTCTGTTCCCGCTCGTGACACAATCTTACGTTGGATTAACAATCTTCGAACAGGAGGCTCAATAATGAAAACAAAACCGAAGGGGCCGCAACGCACTGTGCGTACTCCAGAGAACGTTGAAAGGGTCAGACAAGCGATGTTGCAAAGCCCAGGCCGCTCTGCTCGGAGACATTCAGCTGCACTTGGAATCAGCAATCGTACTGTTAGACGGATTTTGCATGAAGAATTACATTTTCACCCATACAAGTTAGCGATGGTGCAGGAATTGAATGTAAACGATTGCCCCCAACGACTGAATTTTGCACAGGAAATGCTTGCACTTTATGAGCAGAATGAAAACATGATGGTGGTAATGAGTGATGAAGCCCATTTCCACCTTAATGGGGCCGTCAACAATCAAAACTGTCGGTATTGGGCTGCTGAAAATCCGCGACAACTCCATGAAAAACCGCTGCATAGCCCTAAGGTTACAGTTTGGTGCGCGGTGGGAAAGTTTGGCGTCATCGGTCCCTATTTCTTCGAACAAAATGGGGTTACCGTTACCATAACATCTGGGCGTTACATTGAGATGGTGAACACCTTTTTCATCCCTGAGTTACGAAGAAGGCGTATTGCTCGTCGACATTTGTGGTTTCAGCAAGATGGGGCCACGCCACACACCGCCAGAGCGTCAATGGCTGTTCTTCGCCCCCTGTTTCCCAACCATCTCATTTCGAGATTTGGTGACATTGCATGGCCCCCTCGGTCCCCTGACTTGTCCACATGTGACTTCTTTCTATGGGGGTACCTCAAGTCACGTGTCTACGAGGACAAGCCCCGTACATTAGATGCATTGAAGGAAGCGATCCGTCAACAAATCATCCAAATCAACAGAGACCTGCTGGGAAGAGTGGAGGCCAATTTTCGTAAACGCCTTCAACAATGCGTCGACGGCCAAGGACATCATATGCCAGATATAATTTTCGGTACATGATTATTATGACATGAAATGCTATGTTCTTACGAATGTTGTTCTACCAATATATTTTCTTTACAAAAATAAATATCATTTTCCTGATTATTCCAAAAACACTTGGTTCCCGTGCCCCACCCTTTATATATGTGTGTGTGTGTATATATATATATATATATATATATATATATACAGGGCGTCCCAAAAAAATGTATACACACTTTAAATAATTATAAAGGCAGTGTTTATTAAAATACATTTCATTTTCAAAATGTAATAGAATCTACAGACATTATTTAATTGTTTTGTCAACGCCTGTTTTCAAACTGACGTCCGTTCTGGTCCAGGCACTGCTGATAACGCGAAGCAATGGAATCGCAAACATCACGAAACATTTCGTTTGGTATTTGTGTGCATTCTCGTTCAATGGCTGCTCTCAATTCAGCGACTGTTGCAGGTTTTATAGCGTAGACTTTGTCTTTTAAGTATCCCCATAAAAAAAAGTCTAGTGGTGTGAGGTCTGGTGAACGCGGAGGGTATTCTACGAAACCCCTTCGTCCAATCCACATCCACATCGTGCCAAGTACCACTCGCAATACTCCACTCTTCGGTCCGGATCATCATCTTCATTAATAGCATGGACTAATCTTGGAATGTAACTTTTCCATTGACAGCGCTTCAAAATGCGTTGGACAGACGATTCTGAAATTCCTACCTCACGACTCGCTTGCCGCACAGATTTTCTTGGACTTTGGTGATACGTTTCCAGTACTCTTTCTTGCTTTGTGGGGCTTGTCGATGTCCGTGGTCTTCCGGAACGCTTCTTGTGGACATTCTGAACAGTTCCATCGGCTTCAAACTTATCTCTAATTCGAGTGATGGTAAGTCGCGTTGGTGGATCTGTTTGAAACTCCCTCCTAAACTGTCTTTGCATTCAACTGCGTTTTCACACTTCCAGTAGCATTTTAGAATGAATTTCCTTTGTTCAAGGCTTAGTCTGACTGCCATTATTAATTCTAATGGGTTTAACTTGGAAAGAAAGAAACATCAATTGAGCTATCAGCTGTTAAAGTGTGTATACATTTTTTTGGGACGCCCTCTATATATATATATGTGCCTATTTACTTGTTAACGATATGTTTATTTTATTTATTACACGTATTTGTGTGTATATATATATATATATATATATATATATATATATATATATATATACACCTTGAATAATTCGATATGTTTATTAAATAAACCGTGTTTCAATTAGCGTTTCATTTTCTCTGTGTGTCTGTGTGTGTGTGTGTGTGTGTATGTATGTGTACATGAAAAGTCTTAAGCTCCGTCCCCTGTATGATCTATCATTAGTCACGTGACTCCTGCTACTACCTGGATATATCTCTGCCCCTGCGTGCTCAGTTGACCGCTGCAAGCACTGGATCTCAGACGTGTATTTGAAGAAATCTCACGTAGAGGAAAACCAATGATGGCTACCTTTAGTATTGCGTGCTCGACATTTATGAAGTGGTATTCGATAAAATGTGAAGATGTGGTGAACATTCAAATGTTCCCTATTCCACCCTCTTTTGAGACTCTTAAGACTTCATTGACCCGTGCGAAGGTGCGAAGCTTGAGGAACAAGAGGTTCAAATACTCTACGGCTATTCTGGCGAGAGCCATGCAGGATTTCGTGGTACAAACGCTGTAATGGACTATGTTGTTGGACTAAACTGTATAAAAGCTTACATATACCGTTAAGTGGAAGAAACAACACGCGCAGAAGAGAAGCAACGGGTATGGTTAGTGAGTCTTGTTGATGAGTGGTACGACAAGCGGTATTATATCATGCTGCATCATACCGAGTACACGTACCCTGCGGCTGAGAATGTAAATCTTGTCATAATGAATAATATCAAATAATTTTTCTACTACATTAATAAATATCATGACGAGGTTTGCAGTAAGGTTGTGGCTAAAGGCCTGCGTGAGTTTTGAATAGAATTTAGAGACGAGTTTCGCCTGCTAAGCAAAAAGGATAAATATGGGCACATATTTCTCGCAAATAGTGCTCCGTAGTGTGAGTAAAATGTGTTTAGTTTGTGACAATCACCCTAAACGAATCTGGTGCGCATTCTGGGGAGTGGGAGTGATAAAACATTAATGCCGATATTAATTCGTGTGTCGGAAAAATTCTCTAAACGAATGCCTCTTTCACGTTGGAACAAGACCGTAGACTTTTTAGCAACTTATGGTGTGACTCACTCCTCCACACCTCCCGTCGAGCCGATCCACTCACCTGTGGCTCATAGTCATCTCAAAGCTTGAACCGTCTCACAATAGAATACGATGGAGCTTCCTTTGAGTAGCATTCTCATTGCCATATACGATGTTTCCGTGACGAAGTCATTGCCTATGTTCAGGCGTGAAACCGCGGCCGTTAACTATGTACTGGAAACTACTTGTAGACAAACTCTGGTAAACGCAATGTTGTTTATTTAAGTGTTGAGATGAATAGAGTCTTCGTGATAGTTGAAAAGTGGAGCGAGGATCGTTATAAAATACCTGCAGGTATAGGTACAAGAAGAGAGCAGATTAGTGATACCCCCTCATGCACCATTGTTTGTACGTTGCGTATAAATAGCGAGCAGCCATGCATTGATATACGGCTGATGTGGAAGAATGTGTCTGATAATAACGTTCTTGTCCCCACGCGAAACCGATTCACCATGAACTTTGGTACAAAGGACTTGAGCGGTACAAGGCTTACCTCACCTACACCGTTCACTCTGAAGAACTGTTTCTTTATATAACGAGCAGCTGTCGTTACGACTTAGAAGATTATTTCAACTGCCGATATGCATTGTGAAGAAGAGTTCACGATTGAAAAGTTCGGATCGGTAAGAATAAACCCTCGATTGGAAAGGCGTGTTTATAAACTTGAATTTAATAATGATGTGGCTAACGATGACCTCTTTTTGCGTGCTTTGCTTTGTATTCTGTCCGTGTTTAAAGATAACTTGCCAACCGAATGTAAAGTGGGACAAAAATAGTATTAAACGAATTGAAGGCCCTTTTCATCGAGTATAGGCACCCCTATAACATGAGCGGTGAAACAATGTTAATTCGTATTTAATGCATAGTGCAAAGCAACACTGATATAACTGTAGACTCGATCACGTGCGAGTTTAGTATTTTAGTTAAACGCAGTAGAACATAAAGTGTATGTATTTTGATGGTTTTGCAGTATATTCATTTGTTAAAATTTTATTATTTAATATAAGTGTGTGTGTGTGTGTGTGTGTGTGTATGTGTATATATATTTTTTAGTATATATATATATAGATATTCCTCTATTAAAGTGTGTATTTCTTATACTATTATTATTTTTTGGATGTTAAAATTTTATTATTTAATATAAATGTGTATATAGATTCCTCCTGTACTATTATTTTTTATTATATATATATTATATATATATATATATATATATATATATATATATATATATATATATTTCCTGTTTAAACTGTGTATAAAAAGAACTAATTTGATTGTATATTTATTTTCTATATATTTCATGAAATTAATTGCAATAATTCGTCTAAATAAACAGAATAATGAAATGGTGTTTTATTTAATTCTTTTGGTTGTATATAAAAACTATATTTAGGAATAACTGGGTAGATGGGAATATATATAAACGTTTGCTACAATAGCTATATATATATATATATATATATATATATATATATAATATATATATATATATATACTCTATACCAAATGGCTGGTTACGCCTTCTAAACCAACTGGCTACTTAAGACTTGTAAGCCAACTGTCAAGAACATCTACTTTAATTAGATAAATAGCTCAGCCTGAACAAGCCAGTTACGCCTTCTAAGCCAACTGGCTGGTTAAGCCAAATGGCTGATTAGGACCTTCTAAACCAAGTACAAAGACCAAGAGCTTTATTATGCGTCTGGCGGAGCTAGGCGAAGGATGGTCTCTCTCTCTCCTAGCTCCTCTCTCTCTTAGGTTATGTAGATTCCACCCCATCTTGGGGCAGCTTGGGGGAATCCCCCTTGCTTCCTTTTCTTTTGGCAACCTGGAGGGTTGGCACCTGGCAACAAGGAGGGAAGGGTAATTGGTCTTGCAACAAGGGGAAGGGCGAGAGGATCTCTCAAAAACGGGGGTCTTGTAAAAAAGGGGGAACGGAAGGTGGTCTTGCAACATTGATCAACATTGCAATTGCACTCTCCCATTTTGCGCCCATCATACTGGTGTTTATTCGTACATTAAATTTCACATCAGAAGTATGTTGACGCTGGGTTGATCTGTATCGCAACCCAGTTAAAATGCAAATAATACAGTATGAGGGAGTATCACTGATCGTCACTTAGTGCACGCGCGGTGGCTACCGCTCACTTCTCAACCAATATAACGATTTTCATCAACATTCAAATAAATAACATTGCGTTTGGCAGAGTCTGTACGTTTATGATTTGTCTCGAGCACATAATTAGTCGTGGCACTGCGATATTTAAACACACTTATTTGGAAAAAGCCACCACGTATTGAGCATTAAGTGTACTGCTTAGCGGTACCTCCATCTTTCTTTGTTACAATAGGTGCAGATGTTTCTTAGCAGTACTGCTGCTGCGAGGAGGTTTGTGGTTAACATGTCACGACGCTTCATGCTCAGATGCGGTTGTGATTACGGATTGCTCAATTCAGCTCGTGACGCAAACTTGGTGGTGAGGCATGCATCTTAGTTAGGATCGAGGCGCCGCTTGCTGGTGGCTCGGTAACTCAGGCGTGCTGGAGGAAACGATATGCAACAACATGAATACAGAGAGTTTTGGCCGGGGAAAGAGTATATACACAAAATTTTTTATCACATTAAATAATTCCAGAGTAATTAACTTAACACGGAGGAGCTTTATTCGAGAAATAGCGAGGCGTGTCCATACTGTTCCACTTTGGGGAGAAAAAGGTATTTGTTACTAAGTTCTATTAAAAGGATGTAGTAGTAAAAATATTTAAAATTATCCATGATCACTAGGTTCACGTTTTTCTATTGGGGGGGGTGTAAGCGATGAGATGTAATATGCAGAAATAAGATTTGTCGTACCAATCGTCAACGACTTTCATAATGCAGAGTCTCTGTTTTTCTTCACTTAGGGTGGACTCCTCCACTTCACATCGGCTATATTCTTTAAAGCAGCTTAAATTCGACGCGTCCAAAATGCCTTTAGCATTACGTGCCCCTCTGATGCTCTCGTTAGAATAGATATAAAGAATTTCAGCATTCTAATCGTCATCCTTCCATGGATTAAGGTTGATTTAAAAACTTTAAAAGTGGTGTGAAATTGTGGCCGACGAGTATTCACTATATATTCAGATTTCACAGTGTACCACTTTACAATGGTTTTGCAAGCAATATCAGAGATAGCCATCGTTGTTAAAATTTAAATTTGGTAGAGGAGTATAATCACACACAGTTAATCCTTAATACGAAGATTCTTAAATACCTTTCTCCTCACAATCTTCTTTCAGATCGTCAGTATGGATTGCGCAAGGGACGCTCTACTGGCGATCTTCTTGCATATCTGTCTTACTCTTGGTTAGCCTCCTTCCGGGATTTCAATGAAACTTTTGCTATTGCGCTAGACATACTAAAATCTTTTGATGGAGTCTGGAACAAATCTTTAATTTCGAAAGTGTCCTCCTTCGGTTTCTATCCTTCTATCTGTGCCTTCATCTCTAATTTCCTTTCTGGCCGATCTATACGTGCGGTTGTAGATGGCCACTGTTCTCCTAAAGCTATTAACAGTGGTGTTCCTCAGGTTTCTGTCCTGTCCCCCACTCTTTTCCTTTTATTTATTAATGATCTTTCAATATGCATTTCCTGTCCTATTCACTCCTATGCCGATGATGCCACTCTTCTTCTCCACCCGCTTCCCAAAGGGTTTCTCTCAACAGTGGCTCCATGAGCACCTGACCTCTCATCTTTATGCTATATCTGATTGGGGAAGAGAAAACTCAGTTCCTCCATCTGTCTACTCGTTACATTCTTCTACACAACTATTCCCTTACCGTCAACAATACACAACTCAATCCTTCCTCTTCTCTTAACATTCTTGGCGTTTCCTTTTCTCGTGATCTTTCCTGGAAAGATCACATATACTGTCTAAAACAGCTTCTAAAAGGTTAGGTGTGCTGTACCGCCTCCACGGTTTCTTCACCCCCACTCAGTTGCTGTCTCTGTACGGGGGTCTTGTTCGCCCCTGTATGGCGCATGCTTCTCATATGTGGGGTGGCTTAACCTACACAGCTGTACTTGACCGGGTGGACTCAAGGCTTCTCGTCTCATCAATTCACCACCTCTTACTGCTTGTCTTCACTCTCTCTCTCGTCGTCGCAATGTTGCCTCACTCTCTTTACTATCGCTATTATAAGGGACATTGCTCTTCTGAACTCTCTAACTGCATCCCTCTTCTTTAAGGAAAGCACGCAGTACTAGACTTTCTACACTTTCTCATTCCTTCTCTGTCCGACTATCTAATGCAAGGGTTAATCCGTATTTTCAGACTTTCATCTACTCAACCGGTCAAGTCTGGAATAATCTTCCTTAATCCATCTTTCCTACTGTCCATGACCTCCCATCTTTCAAACGCAGAGTGTCTAGGCATCTCGAAAACCCCGGACCTTGATTTTGGCTTTCTTCTTCTTCAATCGGAGGGGGGTGGTCTTTTTGCGGGCCTTTGTCCTTGGCTCCTCCTCCCTGTATAAAAAAAATATGATAAAATTTCAGCAGCTGAGTTCATGACATGACAGCGCTGTTTGTGTCCACGACATCGATGTTTGCGCATGACTAGCAAGGTTAAACACATCGAATGATAACACCGGTCTGTGGGCGGAGCCTATAGAGCATGACCGGACAAAAATTCCAAATCAAGCAGTTATTCGTGTGCTCATCCATACAATGGGCGGAGTCTATACATCATGTCCAGACGGGAATGTCTCATACAGACGCGCGCGCGCGCACACACACACACACACCACACACACACACACACACACACACACATTCAACAGTTAAAAAAGAGATACACACAGTCTACAAACGTAAAATAATTCATTTAAAGTACACGAGTTAAATAAATTCTAAAATAAATACGTGCAAGTAAACAAACATTCAGTAATAGTAACAAGTAAATAAACGCGTTAGAACTTTGAAATAAAAATTTATAAAATAAATAAATTGTAAAGAACTTTAAAAAAGACATCAATAAATTAAATCACAATATGTACCCGGATTAATCATTGCTCACGGAAACGAAAGGGGACAGTATCATAAGTCCCAGGTAATTGAAAGCACTTCCTGTAAGTTTTTCGACCCACCTTACTCCCTCTGGGTTCTTTCACAACCCCTAGCTTCTGAGCTTGGAAATTGTGTGGTCCCATATCCACTTGAGGAGGCATCGGATCGGCATCATCTTATTCTTCAGGATCTTCCAGTCACAGCAGGTCTTCGAAGGACGCGAAATTCACAATCTAACAGCTTTCTCGGTTTAAAGTAATCCCTTTCGTCTTCACAATGTACTTGAACTCTTCCCCTTTCGTCACACGTATTCTGTAAATTTTTGGTCCGGTTGAAAAAAATGAGTGTGCGTATGCATTGTCCCGATATTCGTCCTTGATCTCATCAGTAAGCTTGCCGAAGAACTCTCCTATAGGAAGCATATATTCACTTTCCGCATCAAAGTTTGATGCAGCCGTAAGCTGTTGTAAAATTAGCCACTCGGGTGTTTGTTACGGGGTATGTGTCTATAGTCAAGTCAGTCCTATTGTAACACATTATACACATATTACCTACGTGTACGATTTTAAGAACCGCTTTGTCGTCAGCTTTCGCGTAATTCCATACTTCATCAAAACTATGATCAGTTTGTGCAAACTTCCACCAAAGACTATTTGACAAAGCTTTGCTCTAAAGCATTTGCCAGGGTTTCGCGAAATATGCTCCCGTTCAAGTTGTATCCCCTCACGCTCACAGTAACGCTGAATATAAGCTATTTGTTTCATCCTCGGTCTCAACACTTCGTAGATACAGTGACGTTTGAAGTTTATCTTTCAGGAAGGTGTTGATATAAGGAGTGAAGCGATTATCGAATTCCTGGAATCTCAATACCTCATAAATCTCTAATAGTCTGTATCCGTGATGAATGGCTAGATCCAGCTCAGAACTTGTAAAAACGCCACGGATCTTCCTCTACTTGAATGTGTGATTACACTCCCCATTTTTCTCCTCTCAATACTTCACGCACAAGAGAAACATAAGTTTATGGTCTATAACAATGAGTAACATGGGCTTCCATAAATCAAGAGGGGGAAGTACGTCAACGAAGGATAGATTAAAATAGTTCCTACTAGCGGAGCGACCCGGCGTTGCCGGGGTGGATGTTGAACGCTATATATATATATACACCCGGTTAGGTAAACTGAATGCCCGGTTAGGTTAATTGAATGCCCAGTTAGGTCAACTGAATGCCCGATTAGGTTAATTAAATGCCCGGTTAGGTCAACTGAATGCCCGATTAGATTAATTGAATGCCCGGGTACGTTAATTGAATGCCCGGTTAGGTTAATTGTACACCCTTGACGATTGGTTAGGTTAAGTCATGATATTTTCGTTAAAGCCAACGAAAATATCACGACTTAACCTAACCAATCGTCAAGGGCGTACAGATGACCTAACCTGGCATTCAATGAACCGGGTATTCAATAATTTTACCATAGGTTTCGTAATGATCTTGATGACGTCATTTAATGTTTTAAAATTAATTATTTAATTTATTAACACCCACGTGCACAACCTCGGAACCTATCCAATATGTGTTTGAAGTTTCATGTTTCTAACTGCTTCCATTTTGGAGTTATGGCTGATGGCTGGAACACACACACACCACACACACAGATAAACAATAGACTGGTACAAATTTGTAACAGAAAGACTTCCGAAAATCAACAATTTTTTATAAAGAAAAGGGGAAAATTGGTTTTGTAGGCCTAGGGGGTCCGAAATTTTCATAAAATGGAAAATAATTGCTATTTTCTTACTTACAGCGACAGGCATAATGATATTAGGATACCTAATAGAAATTTTGTAATATTATAAAGTAGGGAAAATAAATAATTTTCTAAAAATGATCTTCAACTATAAAAGTGCATCTAATCAGATAACTTAATTAACGTATTTCTATGACAACTAAAAAATAGAATGATAAATCAATGTCCTATCAAATTGTTTGTGTATACGTAAAATTATTTGTACAAAAACCACAGTAATAGAACGCACAAAAGTCACGGTAAATAATTTCGAGTGTGGCTCGTTTAACTTTAAGCTCGTGTTTATTTAAATTATCCGTTTTAATTATGTAATTTTTTGTATTGAATCGATAAAGAAATCTTTTGTGAATCGAAAAATGTTAAAATTATAACAAATATAAAAATATTTTGTATAAAAATCATTGAATTTTAAAAATATATACTTTTTAAATTGAATCGATAAATGAATCTTTTGTGAATCGAATGATATTAAATGTTTAGTAAATATTGACTTATTTTGTGCCAAAATTATGATTAAAAATGAGAAATTAAAAAAATGCGTGTCCAGGCATGGGAAGAACTGTACCCGTAAAAGGGGGGAAGGAATTATGTTAGGGAATTTTTTTAGCATGGGCACTGCACAATAAAAAGAGCATCGAATGATGAAAACCGCATTGTTCTACACCAATTGTAGCGACCTGTAGGTGTGCGAAAAAAACTGTTACATATATACATATATCTATCTATCTATATATATATATATATATATATATATATATATATATATATATATAAGGCTTCATTTCTGAAATAGTATATTAGATTTAATTTGTCTGAGAACTCCTCGATGGTTCGTAGGGCAGGTCCCACGAGCTTTTCAGGAACATCTATGGGATATAGGTTATTCTTCAAAACATAGAGATATAAGGAACAAAAATCGTTGTAGTGAATCTTTACGCTCTCCGTATGTGGAAAGTATATTTTGAATGAGTTTGTACGTCCTCCAAAATAACTATCGCCACATTTGAACGTTTGATAGCCCTCATCTTGTCACGGGATTGCTCGTTGGTTTCTATCCGTTCATCATATTCATGTTCCCATAATATCTTGTGAGTGAATTAAACTTATAAGCCGATCGCAAGTATACTGTAGGTTCATGCCAAACTATCAGCTGGATATCAGCCGTAGAAGTTACCACACTCAAAACGTTGGTATCCGTGTAAGGAATACGCTGTCTTTTCTCCGACACGGGGATCCTTACCCAACCCGTCGGCCCAAAAAGTACGGCCATTGATCTTGGTGGTTGCTTGTCCCGTGTTGCGCGCATGTTTTATGTATGCACCTGTCTGTTGGTGTAAGTTTGTGAGTTAATAAAGACCCATATAGCCGTAACTGCGTGGATTGTTTCGTGGTATGAAACTGTTTTTAAATACAGTAAAGTACAGTGAGGTAGTCGAGGTTGCAGCGTGTAGCGCGTCACAATTGAATCGGGTGTTGTGCATATTTCTAAAGGTTTAGAAGCATACGCTAAACACACGTCCACCATTCATACGATGTCGTTCTCATTCAGCCGCATCTTGCATGTGTTATTTTTATTTAAGCTGTTGTAATAACAACCAAAGTAACTCGTACTATATACTGTCATAATTAAAGTAATGTTTGGTGGGTGGTAGTCCAATGTAGTTTAAAGTGTTAGTTTCAAGTGTCACCTTGAGCAGCTTAGCTAACTTACAAACTGTGAATAACAATGTGTCTTTGAATTGAACATTATCCCTTATCTGCATTTGTATTATTTTATTACAGCTTTTCAAGGGGTCACCCGTGAATATTGTTGATGACTTATGTTCAAGCAGCTCCTTATGAAGAAACTGTGTATCAAACTTTGCGGCGTTCTGCGCTGGAATATACACAGTAATTTTTTTAATTGATCGACCAGCTTGACTATATAATCCACAAACAGCTTCACGGGTGAATTTGAAATAGTCGCCAGTAACATGGGCGCAAAAGAAGAGAGTGCAATGAAATTGCAAATGTTAATCAATGTTGCATAAGGTTATGCAACAAATGGGAATGTTGCAAGAGGCTATGCAACAAACGGGAGGGGGAGGGAGGATTGTTGCAAGATCAACAAGGGGTTATGCAAATTGGGGCGGAGTTATCCCCCAAGTTGCAATGAACTCCCGCTGGGGGAGACCTCTTTGGGGGAGAAGGTGGGACGGTCTCACCCCCCAAAGGGGTTCGATTCCCGGGTGGTTACCTCATTTTTTCATTTGTTCGTTCTCTCTTCTCATCTTGCGCGGAATGTTCCCCTTTACAAGCGTCGTTCTTTACGTTATTTATACTGCGTGTTCTTTGCAGTTGAAATATATATATATATATATATATATATATATATATATATATATATATAATAGAAACAGAAAAGGAATTAATCCTTCAGAGTATTTTTTATTTCATTTCAACTATTATTACTATTATTTTGAACATCCTTGATGAATTATATTGCCTTTTAATATATTATTTGCGTTTTTAAGATAATCAAATAAATAATTTGTACTTTCATGATAGTGTACTAAAATTGACAATTAACATTATAAATGTTCTATGAGAATAATATTTATTTTTCATCGTAATAATGTCCCTATAAATCGGAAGACACGAAATTGTCTTCAAAAAAACAAAAAAAATAACTTCTCTTTTTATTCCAAGAAATAATAGTTCATGTTTCCAGAAAAAAGTAAATCTCGATAAACCTCCCCCCCCAACACACACTGTCAGGAATGGTCAAAAGCGAGTAATTCATTTGACCCGAATTAATTTAGCCTCAAGCATCAGTCCCTACCACTTTGGTATGTAAACAATTCTGAGCGAGTATTCGATTTGACCTACATTACAAATAGGTGAGATGGTAGCTGGAGGCGATACCAACGCCAGGAACGAGAGATGTCACACACACGCACACACACCTTATTCTTGTATATCTTTAATTTTTATTGTATTATTAAATAAGTCTTACCGTGAAATATTTGAAAAGATAAATTTTAAAAATTATAAAAATAAAAGATATGTAAATTTCTGTATGAAAATTTATATATTTTTTTAAGAAATTGTATACCCAAAACACAAGGATCTCTTTCTCTCTCTCTCTCTCTCCAGGCAACAATATAAGCATCCATCACAGAGTCCATTGTTAATAATTAAAAGAAAATCGAATTATTAAGGGTTCTTGAATAAAAATATCACCCTTTACTTCTGCAATCAGGTTTGGAGGAGATATGAAACGCGGTTCGGATTCCATTTTGAAAAGTAGGTCTAAGGTGGATGAAAAGCTTGACTTTCGTCAGAATGAACAATTCGGCGGAAGTTGTATGAGGGCTGGTAGTTGTATGAGGTGCAAAGAGACCAACAATATAAACCTCTTTCACAGATTCCATTGTTAATAATCAAAAAAATTCGAATTATTAAGTTTTCTCGAATAAAAAAATCACCTCTTACTTCTGTGATCATGTTTGGAGGCGATATGGAACGTGGTTCGGATTCCATGTTAAACTGTAAGCTTAAGGTGAAGCGAAAAGCTTGACCTTCGTCAGAATCAACAATTCGGGCGGAAGCTAACCAAAAGTTAATCAAAGGAAATGTGTATATATATATATATATATATATATATATATATATACAGAGAGAGAGAGAGAGAGAAAGAGAGAGAGGGAGATAGAGAGAGAGAGAGAGAGAGAGAGAGAGGATGAAACTGGTTGTCGTATGAGGTGCAAAGAGACCAGACCCCGCAACATTGTCTGAGACGATGAAGCTGGTAGTCGTATGAGGTGCAAAGAGATCAACAATACAAACCTCTTTATTTATTTTAAATTACAATACTCTATGTCGATGTTTTACCTGAATAAATTATAGCTATGTGCCTTAAGGATTAATAAAAGGCTCTGCATTTCAATGATGCAGTTTGCTGAATAATACAATAATGTGAGGTGAGTAGTGAAAATAAATCTCCGGAAGGTGAAGGTAACCAATCGCGACTTCTTTGCCCAAAGCGTGGGTCCGTTACATCGGTGCTACGACAGCTGATTGGCATACACATATAACACAGTCCGCCCATGTACATTGACAACCAATCAACAAACTTACGAATCGCCTATTAGTCTTCTGGGGAGGGGGTTACAATTGGGAATCATGCACATAAAAGGGAGTATTTTCAGCTGGAACTCATAGTAGTTATTTTCACCAGTGAATAAACAAACGCATCATGAGCCAGTCACGACAACTTTCCAATTTTTCGGCTTTATATGAAGATGGCGACACTGCCGCGGTGGCTACAATTAGTCTTTTTTAAGCAACCGATCGGGACGGATTATTTTCAACGCAAACCGTTCATGACATCTGTAATGACGCTCCGTACGATCCAGCAGAATGATTTACATTTGAAATATGAGTATAAAAATTTATGTACCCGTATTTCTATTTTATTTTTGTGCCCTATATTTAGTAGCGAACTTGTTATTTATTTTAGTGTTCCTTAGGATGTCATTAGGCAAAAGCTATCGAGCACCAATCTGAGTTTCCTTCGTGGTTATTTCATCATATATATATATATAAATGATGGGGTTGTAGTAATTTATTTTCATCTCATTACATTTTCTTGTAAAATGTTTCATCAAAATAGCAGGGATCCTCAATTTTTAATTATAGATTAGTTTGCATCAGTAATAACTAATTAATAATTAATATTATGGTAAAGTCCTCTAACTCCTTGTAACTCTTTGCAATATATATATTATTTTGTCTAACCCCTGTATATATATATATATATATATATATTATATATATATATATATATATATACTCTGCATGTGTTTTTGACGAAAAACAAATGGGTTTTTTATTAAAAAAGAATCAGAAAAATGTATGAACTAATCAAATTAATTTAAAATTATCCTTTCTCCTTAAAGGTCCGATGAGGAGCTGACTCGTGTTATAGCTACTTTTCGTGATAGAATTGAAGAAACGCATGTCGTGAACCTGTATACGGATGTAGAAGTTCTGCCGCGCAGTCAACCAAGCGATTGCCACATCATCAACGAAGTAATGTAAGCTGTTTTCCTTTTTCTTGTGTTTCGGTTAGTTTTTTTTTTTCATGTGTTTCGGGTAAGAAGAAGACGCAACGTATTTTCAGCAATTTATTAAATGATAGAAATCATGTTTTATAAGAGAGTACAATTTTTTATATCCATCTTAAACTAGTTACAGAATTAGTTTTCGTTACATTTTAAATAAGTTACAGAAAACACAAAATAACATAATTGGAGACAACATTGATGCAAGTATTCATTTTATTTGTAAGAGCAAAACATCATACAACACATCGAGAGCGCACAAACGGGAACCTTTTTTTTATCTAAGAAATGAAAGGCAATACAGGCCACAAGTATTACTATAATATCCCTGGAACCGAAGGGAATTCCAGACAATTTCGGGAATGTGTAGCTGTTCGAGAAATTTTACAATAATAACGTCACTCTATGGATGAGTCCCGAGTGAAATAAAAGAGTACATGCTGTCCCTATTTTTAAAGTAGATACCTATACAATGAATCCCTTCACCACCAATAATATCCGTGTTTACAATGAGACCGCCTCATATTCTCATAGTTGGAAATTTCAAAGTTTCATTCTTCGCAAAACACACCGATAAGTTTGGAGAGCGTGATTCGTTCACTATTCATTACTCTCTGAAGTGTATTCGCGTCCATTTCAAAGTCAGTTCAACGTCCCTAAATCTGTCAAATACTATTAGGGCTTGTGATTACAGGTATACTAGTATACTAATAGGCGCGTCTGTCGGGTTGGCGAATTCCAATCTGACTGAGATGTTCCCACTTTGTTGTGGACTAAATTGTGTATTTACACTAGCAGATAAGTCAGGTGTGATGTCAAACGGATAAAGGTTAAATTGATCGACGAATTCTTTCTGCGTTACCCCAATCCGAAGCTCATCACAAGCACCTGCAATATAGGCGTTTACTATAAGCCTTCGAGCAAAGAGGGAACACAGCGTTTCATGAAAAATCCGTGTCCATAGCCCCGCCCAATTCAACGCCATTGACGTATAAAGTTATATTTTTAAGGCCGAAATTCTCGAATTTAAAGGCATTCTTTTTATATTTTCCATTCACCGAAGCGTGTTCCTGCATTCCAATTAATATCGTCTTAGGTAGAACTTCCAGGGCCATGTTTTATATCTGTTTCGACCCAACCCTGCTGGCACCGTGTATAGTTTGATTTGTACTCTGTTAATTGGGTATTTTACTGTGTCATGTAGTAAATTTTTCTCAATTTCTATTTGTTTAGGCGAACTTAATTTCACACGGCGTACGCGAAAGTGGTTTCCATAATATGAATCACAACGGGCTTTGCACCCTCTTCTTGATCAGTCCCCAGATTTAAACAGATCTCAGGATTCGTGCAGATGAGCTTTAGTTTCATATCGACCCCATTCACAAGCAACTTCTCCTGGAATGTGAGGTCCGTATTTTTAAATTTGTCCTTTATACTGCTTTCGTCTTTAACCTGATAATAGCCCTCGGCAGTTAAAAAGGTATCCTTCGCTTCTTTGGAAAAGTTCAGCACATTTTCCAGATATGATCGTAGGTGATAGTACCCCGTTCCTGCCGAAATGTTGACCTGATTTAAATATACATCACACTGATTGAATATGGAGTAAAGAAAGTTTGTTTCAGGTTATACAGCATATTTGTCATCGCAGTCCGTTCCATCAGAATGGGCTATACGTAGTTTAGTGTGGATGTGCACACAGTTTAGATAAAAAAAGTAAGGGCCTGAGCTGGGTATCACGAATTCTATAGGAGCACTGGGGCAACTAATTGTGTTTAACGGATTAATTGTAATAAAGTCACTCTGCTGAATAGAAACTTGAGTTTGGGGCATGTCAAAGAGGGACAGCTCTGATTTACAACATTGTGAATTACACAGATTGATGAAGCGTGCCATGACGAGTCAGAAATAGTGCCACCTCTCTCAACAAGTAGTAAACAGCTTATGATTCCTGAGTGCCATATTCTTTGCTTATATCAGTTTAAAAAATTATCAACCATAGGTTTCAGTCGCTTAGAACAGTTCTTTTTTGATGTCTTTTTACGTTTAATGCCACGTGTTGGTAATCCTTCTATTTCTTCCGGACAGCCCTCTTCTTACCACTACCACACATTTTTCTCTTTGTATCTTTGATGATTTCGTTCCGTGTACGCTTTACGTGTTTTTTTAGAGGTTCTTTAGGTGTAGCCCCCGCCATTATGTATTCTGCCGTGTTAAGATCAGATTGTAGCGTTCTCCTCCCGAGGTATGTGACGACCCTCTTCAGCAAGGAGACAGCCGTACGCAGTATGGTTGAAAAAATGGACCCAATCCCACTCCCACGCTGGTATCTCACCCCTCGATAGACTGTGAAAGGCTTTCGTTCCATTATAACTCAGTGCGTCGAAAGTGCAGCTTCACTGTTAAGCTCCCATCACCGAATAGGAAATTTTTTCCTTCAATCGTTTTTATATATATGTTGAGATATTGGTTAATAGATTAGATGCTACATTCACATAATGGGGTTTTTCATATGTAACACTCAAGCTCTTCCCTCTAAGGTTGGGGATATGAGCGATGCGCAGCAGGCGTGCCTGGGTATCCCTGACAAACTGGTGCTCCACTATATTGCTGTAAATATAGCACATGTTTAGAGGTGTATAGCAATCACTCAATTTCTCCAATTTCAACTGATACATTAGGTTGGACAAGTCATGGTGTGTCTCGTGAAAGGTATTGCTTTGGATCGCAGCTCCATATCAGCCATCGGTTATAATTTTGAATAGTCCTTTGTCTTTAATATTTCTGTTAACCTGTGATTTTAGGATCAGAGTATATGCATGGGTATCTTTATTTACGATTTCGTGTACTAAATCAGCCGTAAGATTTGAGCTCTTTAAACTTACGTTTAAGTCTCTCAATACATCCTAAGCCTCACCATATCGGCCCGGGCCTAATGTTACCACTGTAGTGTAATACATTGGAACCCCACTCAGGACGGTACGCATGGTTTCATCTCGAGTTACCGCTGCCTTTTCACACTCATCTCAGTCTCTAAGAACCGTAAAAACTGGTTCTTTATAATCAATACTTAAAGAAAGGGTGTCCAACTGGATTTCACATATTCCAACCTAATACGTATCACGACCCAATTCAATGGGTCTATGGAGTTCTGTTACAAAGTTGGCCAGGGTGTTGTTAGGAAGTACAGAGAGAGAAGAGAAGAGGACGGTAGTGTGACGTAGAAATGGTTAGACGTCATGTTGCATACTATTTAAGCTTCATTATTGCAGCAGCTTTTATAAAGGTGTTGAAGCATTCTGGGTACCCCAATCATTTCAAGAGACACATTTTTCTCTTTCCTGAACCTTTCCTGCCTAAAACTTTTTCAATTGTAAACACATTTTTCTATAAATCAAATGTCACTTTCTGTAGCTCTTCGCGGTAAAAGCCTCCTGCGATTTCTTCCCCATTCAAATCTTCAACGTAATACAGCATTATCTCATCTTAGGTCTCATAGCCCTAACTTTAAAAATTTCACGTGTCCATCCTTGCTCAAATCCCTTTGTGAATTTATTTCCCGAACGCGATAGCCTTACATAATCATTTAGTTTGAAACATACAGAGTGAGGTGGTGCTCTACGAATATCTCTTCTCACATCAGACTCTGCGTGCGCACCTCTTTCTAAAATCTGGTTAGGTGTTGTCCCAATCACCCGGTGGTGTGATCGATGTAAGATGAGGCCAGTGACTCCAGAATGTCTATATATCTGTATGTTTTTTTATATGTAAAATAGCGATGCATGCGTACCTTTATGTTACTGTATGTTGAACTCCTTCAGCAAAAGAGGCCTTATGTATAGAATTGCTAGTGTAGTAACTGATATTAAACTTTGACATGTTCTGAAAAGCTCGGCCTATAAATTCGTTCCCCATATCCGTACAAAAATAACCAGGAATCCTGTTTTCCAACATCAACGTTTTGGTAGCTTTATCAACTGATTCAGGCGATTTATTTTTCAGATGAATTAGAAACAGATATCTAGAGAATACATCTATTATGAATAGGATGTAGCGGTAGCCATCATTATACACTAAGTATCTTTGCATGTCTTAAATCCGCTTGCGAAATAGAGTCAATCGATGCAGCGGTTGTCTTGGCTGTTTTAAACCTTTCTCTCACCTCCTTCTGAAGTGTATAAGCGTCCTGCCCTGCAGAGACCTTTCAACATCTTGTTTCCCTACTCCGTCATTGTAAACACTTCTGTACAGTCTATGAATGCCTCCGTAGGTGGCTGGGCTAGAAATGTTACAATAACGTTTTCTTAATATGTTAGCCATTTGCGTATTTTAGAGGCACGTGGAGAGGGTTGGTCGTTGGTCGTTGATGTTTCCCTACTCCATCATTGTAAACACTTCTGTACAGTCTATGAATGCCTCCGTAGGTGGCTGGGCTAGAAATGTTACAATAACGTTTTCTTAATATGTTAGCCATTTGCGTATTTTAGAGGCACGTGGAGAGGGTTGGTCGTTGTTGTTTGGTCTCTTCTTTCTCCTCTTCAGAGATGCTACCGTTGGGGGTGATGGCGTTCTCAGTTGTGGCGCATGTAAGGTATGCTCCAAGTCTTTTAACTTGTTCAAATTTCCTATCAATGTTTTGGGGACATTTATTTGTTGTGGTCTTGGTTTAATATGCTTCCGTCCCACTTTCTCCCCAGATCACGAACGATGTCAACGATATTCGAGCCCTGTACCTTTGTTCCTTCCACAATGATCTCACCTGTATTGGTCCACTGTATGTTGGGATCCTCATTCAATAGATTATAAAGAATTAACCCCTTATTCCTCAATCTATGTGGGAGACTGCTTTTTAATACATGTTGGATATGTTGTGGGGTCGGCCCGTTGTTCTTTGACTAGTCAGTTCTAACTTCGGTCCCAGTTCCTAGGTTTCCATGCTCATCGTTGTCCGTGCTGTACCTAATAAGCACGAGGATCTCTGTCGGATTCTTATAATTTTCGTACTCGTGAAGAAACGTCTGCAGAGCTTCTTGGTATAAGATCCTTTTCTCATCAGGTGATTTTTCACTATTTAATAGGCCTAAGAATTCGCTTTCCGTTCTTTTAAGCCTGCTTTTACGGGGTTCTAGAACCGTGTCTAGACTCTTTGAACTTTGCAGTGAAGCAAACACCTCGTGTGGAATCACTACCACTTTCATCATTATATTAATCTAGTCAGTAAAGGCCCAAAAACTGAAAATAAGATGGGTAGGAATGATCCCCCCTTTGTACAATAATTCGTTTTTTCTTCCACACAATTTGACTTCTACGAGCGAGTGTACGTATTATGTTCTTGAAACGGCGTAGTCGACCCTTGTGAGGGGGTTTCATTGATATATTGTAATTTATAACGTTAAGACAGATTTCACAGATGCATTTTAAAAAGTCCGAGTCGATATTTTTAACAAATATCTGTTGCCTTGCCCAGGGCAGTCGATAATAGTTTTTATTAATTCATGGTACTTCTTTAGCCACTTTGTCATTCTGAAAAATACACTGTTTCAAGCTCGTATGGGAATATATTCGTTCTTAGAAGCACCTTAAACGTGTTTGGCGGGTGAGGGTCACAAAGTAAATATCCGTAACGTTAACTTGTATCTTCTTTATAAACTTCCAAAAAACCCTTACGCTGATTTGGGTATATTTGATTGGCTAATATCCCAACTTGTGTATTGTGTATTTAACGACATATCGCGCATTTATCAATTTTGCAAAAATAGATTCTGATTGATGAAGAACTCGCTTATGTTAAGGTGGTGGGAGAACACCGTAAATGTCTCGGTAAACGTTTTATCCATTTCCAACATGAGATCATCAATTACAATGACTGTATGTTCATCGCCCTTTAACGAATTAACGTCGTATATACCTTTGTGGAACAAAATATCATCTTTGTACTCGTTGAACACTGACTCGTATGTCGAATAGCACCATATAACTATATGCACAAATTTTGAGAACATTCCCCTATCTTTAATGATTTTAAGCATGAACACAGTTTTACCACATCCTGTAGGGCCAGATATAATACACATGGACGGGCTCGTGAACATGATTTTTTCAACAGAATCCATCTCTAACACGTCACACTTGTAATTGCATCATTTACAATAAAATTTTAATTGGTGATCCTTATATTCTAGTCTTTTTTTCCTCTTCTTCCACAGAACCGTGAATGACGACGAAGTACAGCATCATGTGCCCATCATCGATATTACAGGCGATCCCAATGACGGTGTAGTTGTGGTTACACACTCCATACCCGCTGACAAGCCCACACCCGCAACACCTGTAACACCATCACGCGACAATTCAAAGCGGAGGCATGATGAAGAGCCTTCCACGTCAGGTATAAAGCGTGCCAGGAGTGCGCCGGTTGTTAGACCCCCAGTAATAGAGCCACAACCCTCTACACTAGTTCCTTCCTGAAATAAAAATACGTCCCATTATTCCTGTTCAATTCCAGGCACATCCTCCACAACAGCATCATCTTCTCGTTCTGTAGAGGATGGTATAACATTCGAACCGGTGCTCACCGCCAATCCCACCCCAACCCTGACTAGAAATCGTTATATAGTCAGGGTTGAACCTGGATCCATGTGTAGCAATAGTGTTGAACAGGGTCTGCGACGCGTAGTTGAACGTATTGTGGAGTTTGCCCTTCAGAACCGCGACGAACATGAAGTCAGGACGAGGCTGTCATTCGGGTTCGCGTCAGATGACGGGGATGTAGATCATTTTTGGATAGTAATACCATTCAGGCGCTTGGCCGCTGTAAAAATAGAATATATATACAGTATTTGGTCGTATAATGCATGCCTCTCAAAGTAGTACAGCCTTCAATATGGCCAACTTCACGGTAGATATTGACCGTGTATTCAAAATTGCGGGTCATACTCTTAACTTCAATTCTCAGGCTAGTTACAGACGGCATATAAGCTCCGATCATGGTTGCGGCTTTATAGCATTAGTCTTGGCTCGTATGTTTACTGTATTAAATCCACCGACGCAAAAAGTTGCCTACGGCTGTGCAGCGTGCCCTTAAACTGGCTTCAGATTGCAGGCTTGAGTTTGATTGTAATATGGGTCATAACCTCTTTTAGCGACTTACCATTAAGCGGCATAAAAGCTAAATGAAATACACATATATCAATTTAAATCATTATTTTTGTAAATCTAAGCATTTATACTTTACTGCATTTATATATTATTGTCAGCACTAAAAAATTTTTTAACACATTCACGGCAACGATATACTTCTTGGTTAGGAAAGTGCTTGCGTCGATCTTTAGCTCGCAGAAAATCAGCAACCGACTTCCTTGGATCAGAATGAGCTGTGCCCTTTGAGTTTAGGGCAAAAAGTTTGTTGAAGCCAAGAAACATCACATTTGCAACCTTTATACCAATGCACTGATTCAGGATTTTTATTGCATTGATTGCTAGTATCACCAGAACCACCAGAACATTCATCATCATTTGTAACATCTAGTGGCAGATTTGAGTTTTCAGTAGATTTATTCTAAACACCTTTAGATTAAAAAAATTTCGAATATCCATTTCTAATGCATATAATGCATATATCTGAAATAAAATGTTAGAAAGTCAATTTCAATAGATAAAAAATGAGTGTATTCAGTATACATGCATGAATATATAAGTGCATGTACTGTAAAAAATATCTAAGCTTTTTTTACTCTTAAAATTCAAATATTGTGACATAGTTTGATGAAATCTAAAACATATAGTAATGCTACATAGCAGACATATCTGTGAATTTAAATAAGGTAAATAGTAAAATACCAAAGAAAAAGAAAAATATATTGTCACCTTCAGGAATGTTTAGATGTCCATTAAAAACTGTATCTCCAAATGGTGCAAGTTAAAGAAACATTAACATGTTTCCAAAAGCTAATGTTTCTAACAAAATCTACCACTGATTAATGACCACCTGAAAATATTAGAGATAAACAATTAAAGATATTATTACTTTGAGAAAAGGCTAAATATTATCAAGCATTTCAAATTACTACATTTAGAATTTCATAAATTTTCAAATTTAGAAGACTATGAAAAGAATTATATAATACTTCAACACATTTTAAACGTAACATAAAACCCAGAAATCACCTCATAAGAACATAAGAAAAATTGGGTGAATAACGGCCTAAAAGGCAAATCAAGTTCGCCACATAGCATAATAAAAATGATAGAAAAATATTTAATCAATACCTAAAATTCCCCAATGTCAATTCTGCATCTTCCGCTTGTTTACTCAAAAATGTATAGAGGACAAATGTATAAAAAACAAATGCCGCCCAGTGCAACATTTTTTCAATCACTAGGCAACAAAAAATTGTTTCTAGGCGGGCAAAGTGCCGCCTAGCTAATAAGATAAACGAGGCTATGATATGGGTCCTGTAGAGGTGAGAAGGGTAGAGCAGGAAATGAATGTTTGTATAGTTGTATTTGGAATGGATGCTCGTTGTAGGAATGTGTATGTTTTTAAAAGCTGTGTGAGAGATCGTACAAGACCCCTACTTATTTTAGGATTGTTAGGTTCAACATATCTCCCCATCCGTAATATAAGGACTCTCCACGCGAGTTATGATAAAAGCCGAAAATATGGAAGGCATCATGATTTGTGTAAGGGGTGTCTCGAATTTGCGGATGATATAGTGAAACATTGTAAGGATTGCCACATGGTATGTGTGCAGTGTAGAAGCTCCAAATGTGAAAGCCGTGTGGTTGAAGCAGAGAAGAGGAACTGTAATATATGAAGACGCACATTTTTCAAAAATAACTGTTTTGAGCTCCATAAGTCAATTGGTACGTGCAGGAAAATAAGAATCTGTGAATGTGGTATGTTTCATATGATGGATAACTGTTGGAATTTCAAGCATAAATGTGATGAAATTCACTGTTCTACATGCCATGAGAAATATAAGGTGGATGGAGTAAAGCATGTATGCTATATGAAAGACGCTAAGCCTAAAAATAGACCTTGTATAACTGTGTACTACGATATACAGTAGAAACATATACGGTTGCTGAAACCAAAGGGCTTATCTCACATCAACTTGCAAGCTAGACTATCTGCGATGAGTGCATGGAAGTTGAGTGTGATGAGTATCACAAATGTGGAAAACGGACAAACGTTTTTAAAACGATCGCACACGACAATCCCGTGAAAAGCTTTGTCTCCTATATTGTCAAGTTAGCGAACAAGTTGAAAAAAATGACTATGTATATTCTTGCCCATAACGGTGCAAAATTTGACACACAGTCCCTTTATAAAGAGATACTTGAGCACGAGTCATTGGAGATATTTACAGGTGATCCCTTGAAAAGAGGAAACAAACTTATACAGATGCAAATAAGAAGTAATGTACAGTTTAATACAATTTATTATTCACACCTTGTAAATTAGCCAAGCTACCCAAGGTAATGGGCGTAGCCGCCGAAGTTTCAAAATGGTATTTCCCTTACACTTTCCTCACTAGCGATACTTTAAATTACGTAGGACTACCTCCACCCAAACATTACTTTAACTATGAATGTATGAGTACAGGTGAACGTGAAGATTTTGACCGCTACTACAACAGCTTTAATGAATCTAATTCTTACAATATAGCGGATGAATATGAATGTTATTGCGTGAATGATGTATGCTTGCTTAGAGTATGCTTCCATACCTTTAGAAAGATGTACATAGACCGTTTCAAACTCGATCCGTTCCAAGTCGCAACCACGATCGCCTCATTGTGCTTTACGGTGTTCAAAAACAATTTCATGCCTAAAGACACCTTAGCCGTCTTTCACAGAAACAATTCCCACAGTTATGGGCACAAGGCTATTTATTGGCTCATACACATACAGCAGCAGATCGGTGTGTATATAAAACATGCCCGCAACACGGGGGAGGTACCCATTAAAGTCAATGGTCGTGTTTGTTAGGTTGATTGTCAAAGTGAAGACCGTGACACTGGTGAGAAGACTTCGTACTCCTTTAACAGTTGCTGGTGGCACGGATGCCCACGTCCTGAGGGTGGATTCTTAGGAGATATCCACGGTAGATCTCCTGCCGACAGTCTTGCGTGGACTCGCACCCGCGATCAGCTTACAGTCTGCCAGTTCACTCACAAGGTCTTGTGGGAGCATGGGTATGATGCACGGATGGAGACAGATGGAGTGTACCGTGAAGAAATAAACACCATGAAGCGTTCAATGGTGTTGGATCCTCTCAGATGCGGTGATAGCTTATTTGGAGGTCGTACAAATCCCTTCAAGCTATACTTTCCGCGAACGGAGGGCGTGAAACTCCATTATTACGACTTCTGCTCTTTATACCCCTAAGTGATGAAGAATAATCCGTACCCCGTAGGAACACCTGAAAAATTCGTGGGACCAGCCCTGCCCACTATCGAGGAGTTCTCAGCAAATTTGAACAAGAACTATTTCCGTCTTTATTTTGTAGACGTGCTCCCCCCTCGCGATTTATTGACGCCGATCTTACCCCTCGTTATAGACCAAAAGCTTATATTTCCCCTGTGTGTGAAGTGCGCAGAGGAGAACAATGGGAATTGTAATCACACAACCAAGCTGCTTAAAATCAGAGGCGTATATACAAGCCCTGAGCTGTCCCTAGCCGTTCGCCATGGCTATAGAATATTCAAGGTATATGATGTGTGGAGGTTTCAGAAGCAACCCAACCATTTTTCGCCATATGTAAACACTTTATTGAAGAATAAAGTAGAAGCATCAGGGTACCCGCTAGGAGTTGGTACCGAAGATAAAAAATCGGTTTATATTCAGCGTTACTGTGACCGTGAAGGGACACAACTTGACCGTTCCCAAATTGTAAATAACCCAGGCAAGCGCTTTAGTGCAAATTTGTGTCTAACAAGTCTTTGGGGAAAATTTGCACAGAATAGAGGTAAGGGGAACGTTTACCTAGCCCAAAACTTTTAACGAGGTGTGGGATTATGCCAACTTTCTCGATAAAGAGGTCATGGAGATCGTGAATACAGGTAATACGTACATAATAAAATACAACTACCGAATTGGCCACATACACATCGCGTGTTACAAACATACCTGTAGCCAGCTTTACAACGGCATACGCACGCATCAAACTTTGTGGTCTAATGCATTCTCTTGGGCGGAGAGTTCTGTACACCGACACAGAAAGTGTGATATTCACTTCGAGGGAGAGTGAATACATGCCGCCTACTGATAAATTTCTCGGTGAGTTGACTGAAGAGATCAAGGATGAGTACGGAAACATCGCATACGCCGACTCTTTTGTCTCAACAGGTCCAAAAACTTATGGGTTACGGGTAAGGGTGGGGGAGGATATGAAATATATCGTGAAGGCTAAGGGTATCACGCTTAACCAGGCGAACAGACGGGTCGTTAACTTTGACTCGTTGAAGGATCTAATCTGCTTGGAAGATGAGGGCGAACAACCACCACAACTGACTGTAGGGACACAATTTTCCGGCCCAGAAGCTGGGAGGGCGTGAAGGAACTTAGGGGTGCGAAGGTGTGCCGTAACACCTATAGGAAACGTTACCAGGTGCCTGGCACCTATGATACCGTACCCTTTGGATACCATAATCCTTGATTGTTATACAGGGTGGGGCACGGGAATCAAGTGTTTTTTGAATAGCTAGTAATCGGCTATTAGGAATGGGAGGGGCGTGCGGTAGGTAGCATTCCATTCCTGGGTTCATAGCATTTAACTTTAACTAACACTCACCTTTATCTTTCAGGTGCCATCATGGAGCAGTGGACGTTAGAACACCGCATGTTCGCGTATGATCATTTTGTTAGGAGTGGCGAGTCAGTGACAGCAGTTCAGCGTGCGTTTCGCCGCAGATTCAACATTCATCGAAATGACTCTGTTCCCGCTCGTGACACAATCTTACGTTGGATTAACAATCTTCGAACAGGAGGCTCAATAATGAAAACAAAACCGAAGGGGCCGCAACGCACTGTGCGTACTCCAGAGAACGTTGAAAGGGTCAGACAAGCGATGTTGCAAAGCCCAGGCCGCTCTGCTCGGAGACATTCAGCTGCACTTGGAATCAGCAATCGTACTGTTAGACGGATTTTGCATGAAGAATTACATTTTCACCCATACAAGTTAGCGATGGTGCAGGAATTGAATGTAAACGATTGCCCCCAACGACTGAATTTTGCACAGGAAATGCTTGCACTTTATGAGCAGAATGAAAACATGATGGTGGTAATGAGTGATGAAGCCCATTTCCACCTTAATGGGGCCGTCAACAATCAAAACTGTCGGTATTGGGCTGCTGAAAATCCGCGACAACTCCATGAAAAACCGCTGCATAGCCCTAAGGTTACAGTTTGGTGCGCGGTGGGAAAGTTTGGCGTCATCGGTCCCTATTTCTTCGAACAAAATGGGGTTACCGTTACCATAACATCTGGGCGTTACATTGAGATGGTGAACACCTTTTTCATCCCTGAGTTACGAAGAAGGCGTATTGCTCGTCGACATTTGTGGTTTCAGCAAGATGGGGCCACGCCACACACCGCCAGAGCGTCAATGGCTGTTCTTCGCCCCCTGTTTCCCAACCATCTCATTTCGAGATTTGGTGACATTGCATGGCCCCCTCGGTCCCCTGACTTGTCCACATGTGACTTCTTTCTATGGGGGTACCTCAAGTCACGTGTCTACGAGGACAAGCCCCGTACATTAGATGCATTGAAGGAAGCGATCCGTCAACAAATCATCCAAATCAACAGAGACCTGGGAAGAGTGGAGGCCAATTTTCGTAAACGCCTTCAACAATGCGTCGACGGCCAAGGACATCATATGCCAGATATAATTTTCGGTACATGATTATTATGACATGAAATGCTATGTTCTTACGAATGTTGTTCTACCAATATATTTTCTTTACAAAAATAAATATCATTTTCCTGATTATTCCAAAAACACTTGGTTCCCGTGCCCCACCCTTTATATATGTGTGTGTGTATATATATATATATATATATATATATATATACAGGGCGTCCCAAAAAAATGTATACACACTTTAAATACTTATAAAGGCAGTGTTTATTAAAATACATTTCATTTTCAAAATGTAATAGAATCTACAGACATTATTTAATTGTTTTGTCAACGACTGTTTTCAAACTGACGTCCGTTCTGGTCCAGGCACTGCTGATAACGCGAAGCAATGGAATCGCAAACATCACGAAACATTTCGTTTGGTATTTGTGTGCATTCTCGTTCAATGGCTGCTCTCAATTCAGCGACTGTTGCAGGTTTTATAGCGTAGACTTTGTCTTTTAAGTATCCCCATAAAAAAAAGTCTAGTGGTGTGAGGTCTGGTGAACGCGGAGGGTATTCTACGAAACCCCTTCGTCCAATCCACATCCACATCGTGCCAAGTACCACTCGCAATACTCCACTCTTCGGTCCGGATCATCATCTTCATTAATAGCATGGACTAATCTTGGAATGTAACTTTTCCATTGACAGCGCTTCAAAATGCGTTGGACAGACGATTCTGAAATTCCTACCTCACGACTCGCTTGCCGCACAGATTTTCTTGGACTTTGGTGATACGTTTCCAGTACTCTTTCTTGCTTTGTGGGGCTTGTCGATGTCCGTGGTCTTCCGGAACGCTTCTTGTGGACATTCTGAACAGTTCCATCGGCTTCAAACTTATCTCTAATTCGAGTGATGGTAAGTCGCGTTGGTGGATCTGTTTGAAACTCCCTCCTAAACTGTCTTTGCACTTCAACTGCGTTTTCACACTTCCAGTAGCATTTTAGAATGAATTTCCTTTGTTCAAGGCTTAGTCTGACTGCCATTATTAATTCTAATGGGTTTAACTTGGAAAGAAAGAAACATCAATTGAGCTATCAGCTGTTAAAGTGTGTATACATTTTTTTGGGACGCCCTCTATATATATATATATGTGCCTATTTACTTGTTAACGATATGTTTATTTTATTTATTACACGTATTTGTGTGTATATATATATATATATATATATATATATATATATATATACACCTTGAATAATTCGATATGTTTATTAAATAAACCGTGTTTCAATTAGCGTTTCATTTTCTCTGTGTGTCTGTGTGTGTGTGTGTGTGTGTATGTATGTGTACATGAAAAGTCTTAAGCTCCGTCCCCTGTATGATCTATCATTAGTCACGTGACTCCTGCTACTACCTGGATATATCTCTGCCCCTGCGTGCTCAGTTGACCGCTGCAAGCACTGGATCTCAGACGTGTATTTGAAGAAATCTCACGTAGAGGAAAACCAATGATGGCTACCTTTAGTATTGCGTGCCTGACATTTATGAAGTGGTATTCGATAAAATGTGAAGATGTGGTGAACACTCAAATGTTCCCTATTCCACCCTCTTTTGAGACTCTTAAGACTTCATTGACCCGTGCGAAGGTGCGAAGCTTGAGGAACAAGAGGTTCAAATACTCTACGGCTATTCTGGCGAGAGCCATGCAGGATTTCTTGGTACAAACGCTGTAATGGACTATGTTGTTGGACTAAACTGTATAAAAGCTTACATATACCGTTAAGTGGAAGAAACAACACGCGCAGAAGAGAAGCAACGGGTATGGTTAGTGAGTCTTGTTGATGAGTGGTACGACAAGCGGTATTATATCATGCTGCATCATACCGAGTACACGTACCCTGCGGCTGAGAATGTAAATCTTGTCATAATGAATAATATCAAATAATTTTTCTACTACATTAATAAATATCATGACGAGGTTTGCAGTAAGGTTGTGGCTAAAGGCCTGCGTGAGTTTTGAATAGAATTTAGAGACGAGTTTCGCCTGCTAAGCAAAAAGGATAAATATGGGCACATATTTCTCGCAAATAGTGCTCCGTAGTGTGAGTAAAATGTGTTTAGTTTGTAACAATCACCCTAAACGAATCTGGTGCGCATTCTGGGGAGTGGGAGTGATAAAACATTAATGCCGATATTAATTCGTGTGTCGGAAAAATTCTCTAAACGAATGCCTCTTTCACGTTGGAACAAGACCGTAGACTTTTTAGCAACTTATGGTGTGACTCACTCCTCCACACCTCCCGTCGAGCCGATCCACTCACCTGTGGCTCATAGTCATCTCAAAGCTTGAACCGTCTCACAATAGAATACGATGGAGCTTCCTTTGAGTAGCATTCTCATTGCCATATACGATGTTTCCGTGACGAAGTCATTGCCTATGTTCAGGCGTGAAACCGCGGCCGTTAACTATGTACTGGAAACTACTTGTAGACAAACTCTGGTAAACGCAATGTTGTTTATTTAAGTGTTGAGATGAATAGAGTCTTCGTGATAGTTGAAAAGTGGAGCGAGGATCGTTATAAAATACCTGCAGGTATAGGTACAAGAAGAGAGCAGATTAGTGATACCCCCTCATGCACCATTGTTTGTACGTTGCGTATAAATAGCGAACAGCCATGCATTGATATACGGCTGATGTGGAAGAATGTGTCTGATAATAACGTTCTTGTCCCCACGCGAAACCGATTCACCATGAACTTTGGTACAAAGGACTTGAGCGGTACAAGGCTTACCTCACCTACACCGTTCACTCTGAAGAACTGTTTCTTTATATAACGAGCAGCTGTCGTTACGACTTAGAAGATTATTTCAACTGCCGATATGCATTGTGAAGAAGAGTTCACGATTGAAAAGTTCGGATCGGTAAGAATAAACCCTCGATTGGAAAGGCGTGTTTATAAACTTGAATTTAATAATGATGTGGCTAACGATGACCTCTTTTTGCGTGCTTTGCTTTGTATTCTGTCCGTGTTTAAAGATAACTTGCCAACCGAATGTAAAGTGGGACAAAAATAGTATTAAACGAATTGAAGGCCCTTTTCATCGAGTATAGGCACCCCTATAACATGAGCGGTGAAACAATGTTAATTCGTATTTAATGCATAGTGCAAAGCAACACTGATATAACTGTAGACTCGATCACGTGCGAGTTTAGTATTTTAGTTAAACGCAGTAGAACATAAAGTGTATGTATTTTGATGGTTTTGCAGTATATTCATTTGTTAAAATTTTATTATTTAATATAAGTGTGTGTGTGTGTGTGTGTGTGTGTGTGTGTGTGTGTGTATAAATATGTATATATATTTTTTAGTATATATATATATAGATATTCCTCTATTAAAGTGTGTATTACTTATACTATTATTATTTTTTGGATGTTAAAATTTTATTATTTAATATAAATGTGTATATAGATTCCTCCTGTACTATTATTTTTATTATATATATATATATATATTTCCTGTTTAAACTGTGTATAAAAAGAACTAATTTGATTGTATATTTATTTTCTATATATTTCATGAAATTAATTGCAATAATTCGTCTAAATAAACAGAATAATGAAATGGTGTTTTATTTAATTCTTTTGGTTGTATATAAAAACTATATTTAGGAATAACTGGGTAGATGGGAATATATATAAACGTTTGCTACAATAGCTATATATATATATATATATATATATATATATATATATATATATATATATATATGTATACTCTATACCAAATGGCTGGTTACGCCTTCTAAACCAACTGGCTACTTAAGACTTGTAAGCCAACTGTCAAGAACATCTACTTTAATTAGATAAATAGCTCAGCCTGAACAAGCCAGTTACGCCTTCTAAGCCAACTGGCTGGTTAAGCCAAATGGCTGATTAGGACCTTCTAAACCAAGTACAAAGACCAAGAGCTTTATTATGCGTCTGGCGGAGCTAGGCGAAGGATGGTCTCTCTCTCCCCTAGCTCCTCTCTCTCTTAGGTTATGTAGATTCCACCCCATCTTGGGGCAGCTTGGGGGAATCCCCCTTGCTTCCTTTTCTTTTGGCAACCTGGAGGGTTGGCACCTGGCAACAAGGAGGGAAGGGTAATTGGTCTTGCAACAAGGGGAAGGGCGAGAGGATCTCTCAAAAACGGGGGTCTTGTAAAAAAGGGGGAACGGAAGGTGGTCTTGCAACATTGATCAACATTGCAATTGCACTCTCCCATTTTGCGCCCATCATACTGGTATTTATTCGTACATTAAATTTCACATCAGAAGTATATTGACGCTGGGTTGATCTGTATCGCAACCCAGTTAAAATGCAAATAATACAGTATGAGGGAGTATCACTGATCGTCACTTAGTGCACGCGCGGTGGCTACCGCTCACTTATCAACCAATATAACGATTTTCATCAACATTCAAATAAATAACATTGCGTTTGGCAGAGTCTGTACGTTTATGATTTGTCTCGAGCACATAATTAGTCGTGGCACTGCGATATTTAAACACACTTATTTGGAAAAAGCAACATCGTATTGAGCATTAAGTGTACTGCTTAGCGGTACCTCCATCTTTCTTTGTTACAATAGGTGCAGATGTTTCTTAGCAGTACTGCTGCTGCGAGGCGGTTTGTGGTTAACATGTCACGACGCTTCATGCTCAGATGCGGTTGTGATTACGGATTGCTCAATTCAGCTCGTGACGCAAACTTGGTGGTGAGGCATGCATCTTAGTTAGGATCGAGGCGCCGCTTGCTGGTGGCTCGGTAACTCAGGCGTGCTGGAGGAAACGATATGCAACAACATGAATACAGAGAGTTTTGGCCGGGGAAAGAGTATATACACAAAATTTTTTATCACATTAAATAATTCCAGAGTAATTAACTTAACACGGAGGAGCTTTATTCGAGAAATAGCGAGGCGTGTCCATACTGTTCCACTTTGGGGAGAAAAAGGTATTTGTTACTAAGTTCTATTAAAAGGATGTAGTAGTAAAAATATTTAAAATTATCCATGATCACTAGGTTCACGTTTTTCTATTGGGGGGGGTGTAAGCGATGAGATGTAATATGCAGAAATAAGATTTGTCGTACCAATCGTCAACGACTTTCATAATGCAGAGTCTCTGTTTTTCTTCACTTAGGGTGGACTCCTCCACTTCACATCGGCTATATTCTTTAAAGCAGCTTAAATTCGACGCGTCCAAAATGCCTTTAGCATTACGTGCCCCTCTGATGCTCTCGTTAGAATAGATATAAAGAATTTCAGCATTCTAATCGTCATCCTTCCATGGATTAAGGTTGATTTAAAAACTTTAAAAGTGGTGTGAAATTGTGGCCGACGAGTATTCACTATATATTCAGATTTCACAGTGTACCACTTTACAATGGTTTTGCAAGCAATATCAGAGATAGCCATCGTTGTTAAAATTTAAATTTGGTAGAGGAGTATAATCACACACAGTTAATCCTTAATACGAAGATTCTTAAATACCTTTCTCCTCACAATCTTCTTTCAGATCGTCAGTATGGATTGCGCAAGGGACGCTCTACTGGCGATCTTCTTGCATATCTGTCTTACTCTTGGTTAGCCTCCTTCCGGGATTTCAATGAAACTTTTGCTATTGCGCTAGACATACTAAAATCTTTTGATGGAGTCTGGAACAAATCTTTAATTTCGAGTGTCCTCCTTCGGTTTCTATCCTTCTATATGTGCCTTCATCTCTAATTTCCTTTCTGGCCGATCTATACGTGCGGTTGTAGATGGCCACTGTTCTCCTAAAGCTATTAACAGTGGTGTTCCTCAGGTTTCTGTCCTGTCCCCCACTCTTTTCCTTTTATTTATTAATGATCTTTCAATATGCATTTCCTGTCCTATTCACTCCTATGCCGATGATGCCACTCTTCTTCTCCACCCGCTTCCCAAAGGGTTTCTCTCAACAGTGGCTCCATGAGCACCTGACCTCTCATCTTTATGCTATATCTGATTGGGGAAGAGAAAACTCAGTTCCTCCATCTGTCTACTCGTTACATTCTTCTACACAACTATTCCCTTACCGTCAACAATACACAACTCAATCCTTCCTCTTCTCTTAACATTCTTGGCGTTTCCTTTTCTCGTGATCTTTCCTGGAAAGATCACATATACTGTCTAAAACAGCTTCTAAAAGGTTAGGTGTGCTGTACCGCCTCCACGGTTTCTTCACCCCCACTCAGTTGCTGTCTCTGTACGGGGGTCTTGTTCGCCCCTGTATGGCGCATGCTTCTCATATGTGGGGTGGCTTAACCTACACAGCTGTACTTGACCGGGTGGACTCAAGGCTTCTCGTCTCATCAATTCACCACCTCTTACTGCTTGTCTTCACTCTCTCTCTCGTCGTCGCAATGTTGCCTCACTCTCTTTACTATCGCAATTATAAGGGACATTGCTCTTCTGAACTCTCTAACTGCATCCCTCTTCTTTAAGGAAAGCACGCAGTACTAGACTTTCTACACTTTCTCATTCCTTCTCTGTCCGACTATCTAATGCAAGGGTTAATCCGTATTTTCAGACTTTCATCTACTCAACCGGTCAAGTCTGGAATAATCTTCCTTAATCCATCTTTCCTACTGTCCATGACCTCCCATCTTTCAAACGCAGAGTGTCTAGGCATCTCGAAAACCCCGGACCTTGATTTTGGCTTTCTTCTTCTTCAATCGGAGGGGGGTGGTCTTTTTGCGGGCCTTTGTCCTTGGCTCCTCCTCCCTGTATAAAAAAAATATGATAAAATTTCAGCAGCTGAGTTCATGACATGACAGCGCTGTTTGTGTCCACGACATCGATGTTTGCGCATGACTAGCAAGGTTAAACACATCGAATGATAACACCGGTCTGTGGGCGGAGCCTATAGAGCATGACCGGACAAAAATTCCAAATCAAGCAGTTATTCGTGTGCTCATCCATACAATGGGCGGAGTCTATACATCATGTCCAGACGGGAATGTCTCATACAGACGCGCGCGCGCACACACACACACCACACACACACACACACACACACATTCAACAGTTAAAAAAGAGATACACACAGTCTACAAACGTAAAATAATTCATTTAAAGTACACGAGTTAAATAAATTCTAAAATAAATACGTGCAAGTAAACAAACATTCAGTAATAGTAACAAGTAAATAAACGCGTTAGAACTTTGAAATAAAAATTTATAAAATAAATAAATTGTAAAGAACTTTAAAAAAGACATCAATAAATTAAATCACAATATGTACCCGGATTAATCATTGCTCACGGAAACGAAAGGGGACAGTATCATAAGTCCCAGGTAATTGAAAGCACTTCCTGTAAGTTTTTCGACCCACCTTACTCCCTCTGGGTTCTTTCACAACCCCTAGCTTCTGAGCTTGGAAATTGTGTGGTCCCATATCCACTTGAGGAGGCATCGGATCGGCATCATCTTATTCTTCAGGATCTTCCAGTCACAGCAGGTCTTCGAAGGACGCGAAATTCACAATCTAACAGCTTTCTCGGTTTAAAGTAATCCCTTTCGTCTTCACAATGTACTTGAACTCTTCCCCTTTCGTCACACGTATTCTGTAAATTTTTGGTCCGGTTGAAAAAAATGAGTGTGCGTATGCATTGTCCCGATATTCGTCCTTGATCTCATCAGTAAGCTTGCCGAAGAACTCTCCTATAGGAAGCATACAGTGCCCGCGAAAAGTATCCGATCACTCAAGAAAATACAATATTTTCCCTTGATATTCAGAGACACGTAATTCACTTTCTATTTGTTCTAGCGACATCTGGTAACTTTGAGGTTGCTCGCTGATATGAGAGCTATCCAACGCATTCTCAAATTAGTGTTCTGGTAGCCTTCGTTGCGGGTGGCTGTGTCTCAAATTTGTCAGATTTCACTGTTTGTGTAAATTTCTTGATATTTTTTTTTTTTTACAGAAAGTGGTGTAAATAAAATTTATATATAATGTGTGCTAAAAAACAACTTAAGAGTGATTGTCGAGGTGCTATTGTTGCTTTGCATGCATGTGGGAAATCACAGAGACAGATAGCTAAGGAATTAAACATATCCCAAAGTACCGTTAATTTATGTGTTTCACGGGCTAAGAACAATGGTGGCCTAACCACGCCAGTCCCTAAAAAACGATCTGGCAGACCGAGAAAACAAATTCGCGAACAGACAAACTTATGAAACGTTTAGTATTGAAAAACCCAACAATAACTGCGAAAGAAATAAAATTTAATATGAATAATTTGTTATCTGGTGTTTCTGAACGAACTATCCAGGAGCGGCTCCAAAAAGAACTCGGATTACCATCTCGCCATGCTGCTAAGAAACCGTTCATTAATGAAAAAATGCGTAAAAAACGTGTCGCATTTTGTAAAAAATACATTCATTGGACTGTTGATGACTGGAAGAAGGTTTTATTTAGCGATGAGTCGACATTTTTGACATTCAGAAGTTGTCCAAAAAAGGTTCGCCGGCCTATTGGCTCAAATAGGATGGACCCTAAATACACCCTAAAGACAATGAAACACCCTCCAAGTGTGATGGTTTGGGGTTGTTTCGGTTACTATGGGCGTGGAAACTTATATTTTCTTCCGAAGAACACAACTATGAATGGTGCACGGTATTTAGCAATGCTACAGGATAAACTTCCAATGGCAATGGCAATCCAAAGGACAAAAACATACATGCATGATGGTGCACCATGTCACAGGGCCAAAATAGTGACAAAATGGATTACTGACAATAAATTTGATATTTTGGATTGGCCTGGTAATAGTCCAGATCTCAATCCGATAGAAAATCTGTGGCTAATAATAAAAAATAAGGTTGAATGCCACGACACTGGCTCAGTCGAAAAATTACAAGAGGCCATCAAAAAGGTATGGTGCAAGGAAATATCAGTGGAAGTTTGTCATAACTTGATTAAATCCATGCCAAAACGTCTAGAACAAGTCATCCAAACCAAAGGACAGATGACAAAATACTAATATAAGGTTAGTATACATTTAAACATTGTTTTTTATGTAAAAAATACAAATTTCAAGGGTGATCGGATACTTTTCGCGGGCACTGTATATTCACTTTCCGCATCAAAGTTTGATGCAGCCGTAAGCTGTTGTAAAATTAGCCACTCGGGTGTTTGTTACGGGGGATGTGTCTATAGTCAAGTCAGTCCTATTGTAACACATTATACACATATTACCTACGTGTACGATTTTAAGAACCGCTTTGTCGTCAGCTTTCGCGTAATTCCATACTTCATCAAAACTATGATCAGTTTGTGCAAACTTCCACCAAAGACTATTTAGACAAAGCTTTGCTCTAAAGCATTTGCCAGGGTTTCGCGAAATATGCTCCCGTTCAAGTTGTATCCCCTCACGCTCACAGTAACGCTGAATATAAGCTATTTGTTTCATCCTCGGTCTCAACACTTCGTAGATACAGTGACGTTTGAAGTTTATCTTTCAGGAAGGTGTTGATATAAGGAGTGAAGCGATTATCGAATTCCTGGAATCTCAATACCTCATAAATCTCTAATAGTCTGTATCCGTGATGAATGGCTAGATCCAGCTCAGAACTTGTAAAAACGCCACGGATCTTCCTCTACTTGAATGTGTGATTACACTCCCCATTTTTCTCCTCTCAATACTTCACGCACAAGAGAAACATAAGTTTATGGTCTATAACAATGAGTAACATGGGCTTCCATAAATCAAGAGGGGGAAGTACGTCAACGAAGGATAGATTAAAATAGTTCCTACTAGCGGAGCGACCCGGCGTTGCCGGGGTGGATGTTGAACGCTATATATATATATACACCCGGTTAGGTAAACTGAATGCCCGGTTAGGTTAATTGAATGCCCAGTTAGGTCAACTGAATGCCCGATTAGGTTAATTAAATGCCCGGTTAGGTCAACTGAATGCCCGATTAGATTAATTGAATGCCCGGGTACGTTAATTGAATGCCCGGTTAGGTTAATTGTACACCCTTGACGATTGGTTAGGTTAAGTCATGATATTTTCGTTAAAGCCAACGAAAATATCACGACTTAACCTAACCAATCGTCAAGGGCGTACAGATGACCTAACCTGGCATTCAATGAACCTAACCGGGTATTCAATAATTTTACCATAGGTTTCGTAATGATCTTGATGACGTCATTTAATGTTTTAAAATTAATTATTTAATTTATTAACACCCACGTGCACAACCTCGGAACCTATCCAATATGTGTTTGAAGTTTCATGTTTCTAACTGCTTCCATTTTGGAGTTATGGCTGATGGCTGGAACACACACACACACACACACACAGATAAACAATAGACTGGTACAAATTTGTAACAGAAAGACTTCCGAAAATCAACAATTTTTTATAAAGAAAAGGGGAAAATTGGTTTTGTAGGCCTAGGGGGTCCGAAATTTTCATAAAATGGAAAATAATTGCTATTTTCTTACTTACAGCGACAGGCATAATGATATTAGGATACCTAATAGAAATTTTGTAATATTATAAAGTAGGGAAAATAAATAATTTTCTAAAAATGATCTTCAACTATAAAAGTGCATCTAATCAGATAACTTAATTAACGTATTTCTATGACAACTAAAAAATAGAATGATAAATCAATGTCCTATCAAATTGTTTGTGTATACGTAAAATTATTTGTACAAAAACCACAGTAATAGAACGCACAAAAGTCACGGTAAATAATTTCGAGTGTGGCTCGTTTAACTTTAAGCTCGTGTTTATTTAAATTATCCGTTTTAATTATGTAATTTTTTGTATTGAATCGATAAAGAAATCTTTTGTGAATCGAAAAATGTTAAAATTATAACAAATATAAAAATATTTTGTATAAAAATCATTGAATTTTAAAAATATATACTTTTTAAATTGAATCGATAAATGAATCTTTTGCGAATCGAATGATATTAAATGTTTAGTAAATATTGACTTATTTTGTGCCAAAATTATGATTAAAAATGAGAAATTAAAAAAATGCGTGTCCAGGCATGGGAAGAACTGTACCCGTAAAAGGGGGGAAGGAATTATGTTAGGGAATTTTTTTTAGCATGGGCACTGCACAATAAAAAGAGCATCGAATGATGAAAACCGCATTGTTCTACACCAATTGTAGCGACCTGTAGGTGTGCGCAAAAAAACTGTTACATATATACATATATCTATCTATATATATATATATATATATATATATATATATATATATATATATAAGGCTTCATTTCTGAAATAGTATATTAGATTTAATTTGTCTGAGAACTCCTCGATGGTTCGTAGGGCAGGTCCCACGAGCTTTTCAGGAACATCTATGGGATATAGGTTATTCTTCAAAACATAGAGATATAAGGAACAAAAATCGTTGTAGTGAATCTTTACGCTCTCCGTATGTGGAAAGTATATTTTGAATGAGTTTGTACGTCCTCCAAAATAACTATCGCCACATTTGAACGTTTGATAGCCCTCATCTTGTCACGGGATTGCTCGTTGGTTTCTATCCGTTCATCATATTCATGTTCCCATAATATCTTGTGAGTGAATTAAACTTATAAGCCGATCGCAAGTATACTGTAGGTTCATGCCAAACTATCAGCTGGATATCAGCCGTAGAAGTTACCACACTCAAAACGTTGGTATCCGTGTAAGGAATACGCTGTCTTTTCTCCGACACGGGGATCCTTACCCAACCCGTCGGCCCAAAAAGTACGGCCATTGATCTTGGTGGTTGCTTGTCCCGTGTTGCGCGCATGTTTTATGTATGCACCTGTCTGTTGGTGTAAGTTTGTGAGTTAATAAAGACCCATATAGCCGTAACTGCGTGGATTGTTTCGTGGTATGAAACTGTTTTTAAATACAGTAAAGTACAGTGAGGTAGTCGAGGTTGCAGCGTGTAGCGCGTCACAATTGAATCGGGTGTTGTGCATATTTCTAAAGGTTTAGAAGCATACGCTAAACACACGTCCACCATTCATACGATGTCGTTCTCATTCAGCCGCATCTTGCATGTGTTATTTTTATTTAAGCTGTTGTAATAACAACCAAAGTAACTCGTACTATATACTGTCATAATTAAAGTAATGTTTGGTGGGTGGTAGTCCAATGTAGTTTAAAGTGTTAGTTTCAAGTGTCACCTTGAGCAGCTTAGCTAACTTACAAACTGTGAATAACAATGTGTCTTTGAATTGAACATTATCCCTTATCTGCATTTGTATTATTTTATTACAGCTTTTCAAGGGGTCACCCGTGAATATTGTTGATGACTTATGTTCAAGCAGCTCCTTATGAAGAAACTGTGTATCAAACTTTGCGGCGTTCTGCGCTGGAATATACACAGTAATTTTTTTAATTGATCGACCAGCTTGACTATATAATCCACAAACAGCTTCACGGGTGAATTTGAAATAGTCGCCAGTAACATGGGCGCAAAAGAAGAGAGTGCAATGAAATTGCAAATGTTAATCAATGTTGCATAAGGTTATGCAACAAATGGGAATGTTGCAAGAGGCTATGCAACAAACGGGAGGGGGAGGGAGGATTGTTGCAAGATCAACAAGGGGTTATGCAAATTGGGGCGGAGTTATCCCCCAAGTTGCAATGAACTCCCGCTGGGGGAGACCTCTTTGGGGGAGAAGGTGGGACGGTCTCACCCCCCAAAGGGGTATACCTAACCTAAGAGAGAGAAGAAAGAGAGAGGAAGAGAGGTGTTCGCTTGGCAGGAGCCAAGCGCATATTAAGACTTCAGCAGAGCGGCCGCTGTCTTAAAGCCCCGAATCAGCCAGTTGGCTTAATCAGCCAGTTGACAGAGTGTATACAACGTTTGCACGTACACCCCGCCTATACGCCCATAAAATATTACGCACACACAACTATATGCGCGATTATATGTGCCGGGTTCGAGACCCGGTGACGGCGCGTCCTTCCTTGGTAGATAAATGGGAAACCAGGGTATCCTAGTGGCCCATGTTAAACTATAGGTCTAAGGTGGAGTGTAAACATCCTTCCACGAATGGTAGATAAATGGGTAACCAGGGTATCCTAGCAGGAGTCTCCCTCTCTCTCGCTCTTATATATATGTATATATATATATTTTTTCCTGTTAAAATGTAGGTCTAAGGTGGAGTGTAAAGCTTGAACTTCGCCAGAATGAACAATTTGGGACGAAGCCATCGAAAGCAAAGGTGAACCTGTATATATACAAATCTTTCTTCCTCTCTCGCGCTCTCTCTCTCTTTCGCGCTCTCTCTCTCGCCACTCTGTCTCTCTCTCTTATATATAATATATATATAATTATATATATATATATTCCCGTTAAAAAGTAGGTCTAAGGTGGAATGTAAAGCTTGAACTTCGCCAGAATGAACAATTCGGGCCGAAGCCATCGAGAGAATATGATAAAGGAGGGAAATGGAGAGAAGGTAAAGCGGTATAAACAAAATCCTACCTAAACATTTCCTAATTAAACGATGTAAATAGCTGAACAATAGAAGTACATAAATTTTTATGGAAAATATATATATATACACAATTATATTAAACAGCGTTCTGTTCGAGATCATAAACTTTAGAGCTTAGTGACCTGCATCCACCACGCATCTCTGTCAATTTTTTAAATTTATATATTGCATCGTACGATAACGTAGGGACCTCAATAAATTTTACAGCTAAGAGAATTGTCTCGATGTGCTGTAGACCTTTGTCCGCTGGTGATTTTTCCTTTTCCATTCATGGGTAATGGTTTGGAAACTATCTTCCAGTTTCTGACGTTTTATTTTTCAGGGGAAATGATAAATTTTGCGAATCTATTTTAGAAGGGTGTACCATAAATCGAGTTACAAATTTATCTTCCAACCTCGTTAAGCACCTCAAATCTCCCTTCCCCGCCAACTCGTCGGTCCCTGAAAGCAGGATCAAAAACAACGCATTTCTCTCTCTACGAATGGGTATATCTAACACGCCCCAGATTTCATGGGGCAGCCAATCACAACCCTGTGGGCAGAGCCCAGAACCTCTGGTTAGAGGCTAGGCGGGCCTATGCGTTAAGCCTCGCCCAAAATTCACTGATAACCAATAGGAAGCTCGTGAATCGGGTAGTGTAGGATGCTAACAATTACGATCCCATTTATAAAAGGGGGCACTTTCATCTCTGCCACAATTCAGTCGTTTTTTGGAGTAGTGCTTTTGAATTACCTCACCATGAGCCAAGAGTCGCTCTACAACTCTCCCGAATGTTTCAAGTTGAAGATGTCTAAGCTGAGGCAACGCGTGTAATTTTCAACGTTGTAGACCATATTTTATCCACGCAATCCATTGCAGAAATTTATGACGAACTGCAAGAACCGTTCAATGAAGACGATATTAAAATGTAAGTAATTAATTTATGATTATATACTGCGGTTCATTCAATGTTAGCTAATTTATAAAAGGCCATAATAAATGCATTTTGAAAAATAGTTTGTGGTTTATTCTCGGTCTATAAACAACGTTTCAATCAGTGTCAGTTAATTTATAAAAAGCCGTAATAAAACGAAGTGAAATGCTATCTGGCCAGAGGCACGATCTTATAATATATATAATATATATATATATATATATATATATATATATTCCTCTGTGTGTATTTGTTGAAAAACAGGATTTTAATTATTGCCCATTCTCTGTTTCCTTCGCGGTTATTTCGCCTCGGTGGTGTAGTGGTTAGCGTCGCTGACTACGAGTCCATCGGCCCAGGGTTCGAGACCCGACGGCAGCCGGCGGGCAGCAAAACCCAGCTGTTCATCCTTCCACACACTAAAGAAAGTGGTTGGTAGATAAATGGGTACCCTAGGTGGCCTAGTGGTTAAGACGCTGGGCTGCTGATGGGGCGTGGTTCGGATTCCACGTTAAACTGTAGGTCTAAGGTGGAGTGAAAAGCTTGACCTTCGTCAGAATGAAAATTCGGGCAGAAGCTAACCAAAGGTTAACCAAAGGTGTGTATATATATATACACACACACACACAGTATCTATATATGTATATATATATATATATATGGCTTTAATTGTACATTTCTCGATAACTTAAAAAATTATAGACAGTACTATAGTAGGATTTTAGAAATACTAAAAACTTTTAAGAATTGCCTGCGGGTTCGTGTTCAAGACCCGGTGCCGGCAGACGAAGCGTAGCACACCTAGCTAATCTTTCTTTTGAGCTGTAAATTAGTGTACTTGTTTTTAATTATTGCCTCATTCTCTGATTCCTTCGCGGTTATTTCGGTATATAAAGGGTGATCCAGAGAAATGGGACCCAAAAGAAACCCCTGTAACTCTTAAAGTATGTCCTTTTATAAAATCATACGCATCATTCGAAAGAGGATAGTTACAAGTTTGTACAAGATTTTATAGGTTTTGACAATACAAGACAAGATAAGATACAAAACAAAATAAAAGTGTTAGTTAAAACTAACCCTTCAAGATGACTGCATGGACTGTGGAACAGCTGCGTTTCATAACTGAGCAATATTATGAGCATGGAAGAAGTGTAGTTTCAGCTCAAAGATCTTTCAAGACAAATTTTCAGATGTCAAAATCACCTTCTAAGAAAGTAATCCGTCGGTGTGTCAGAAATTTTTCCCTAACTGGCAGCATTGGAAAAAGAAAACCAACTGGAAGAGTGCGCACAGCAAGGATAGACGAGATCATTAACAGAACTCATGAAATTGTACAGGATAATCCTAACATAAGCATCAGACGTGCTTCTCAGCTGTTAGGAGTTGGATATGGAACAACACACCGTATATTCAAGCAAAATTTAATGCTCTTTCCATATAAAATTCAAACAGTGCAACAACTAAACGATGGAGATTTCGCACGAAGACGACAATTCTGTCAGTGGATCCAACAGAAGGTAAATGACACTACCAATTTTCTAGCAACTTTGATTATGTCAGACGAAGCCCATTTTCACTTGAATGGAACTGTAAACAAACAAAATTCTCGTTTCTGGGCAACAGAAAATCCATTGAATATTACCGAAGTCCCGTTGCATAGTCAGCGTGTAACTGTTTGGTGTGGTCTTACTGCATCTCAGATCATAGGGCCGTACTTTTTCGAGGATTCCACCGGAAACACGGTCACTGTAAATGGTGATCGCTACGAAAAAATGTTGACCGATTTCCTTATTCCTAAATTAAGAGATCTTTGTCTAGAAAACCACTATTTCCAACAAGACGGAGCTACCTGCCATACCACGAGGAACTGCATGGCAGTTTTGCGTCAAACGTTTCCAGGCGAATTAATCTCAAGATTTGGAGACGTTGAATGGCCCGCAAGGTCTCCGGATTTTTCTCCCTTAGATTATTATCTCTGGGGATATTTAAAGAGTAGGGTCTACAGAAATAATCCAACGACCTTGCAAGAATTGAAGGCCGCCATCACAAATGAGATACAGTCCATACCACCGCACACTCTTGCAAAAGTGATGCAGAACTTACAAGCGAGAACACTGGAATGCTTGGCAACTAATGGAGCACATTTGAAAGGAGTCATTTTTAAAAAATAAATATTTCATAATAAACTTGTAACTCTACTCTTTCGAATGATATATAGTTTTTATGAAAGGAATTAAATATTAAGAATACTTGGCTTTTTTTTATGGGTCCCATTTATCTGGATCACCCAGTATATATATGGTGTGGTTTTAATTGTACATTTGTCGATAACTTAAAAAATTACAGACAGCTCTGCAGTAGGATTTTAGAAATATTAAAAACTTTTAAGAATTGCCTGCGACGATGTCTTAGCACTCTTACTTTTGAAAACTGTCAGGGTATTTGCTTTGTGATTATAATTTGCCAGGCGTCCTAATCGACATTTTCTCTTATTGTATCTCTTTGATTAAACTTTAATTTTACTTAACTTTATTTGATTCAGCATGAACTAATCAAGTTAACTTCTCATTAAAGGAGCGAAAAGGAACTTGAACGTGTTATAGCTACTTTTTGTATTGATGAAATGGGAATAAATGATATGGAGGCTTTACCGCACAGCGAACCCAGCGACCCGAATACAGAGGTGAAGGTATTGGCTCACATCCGGTCCAACGAATGCCAGGTCGTCGAGGAAGTAATATAAGTATTTTATGGGGTTAAGAACAAAACACATTGTATTTTCATTTAATTTATTAAATTGTAGAAAACATGTACAAAGCGGAAACAACGTCCTTTAAATAAGTCTTAATGGCGACATTTTACAAATACGCCTTTACACAATATAGATACACACCTTTACACAATACAGCGGGTGCTAACATATGGGTACCTTGTTTTATCTGTCGGCATACCAACTCGTCATTCATTTCAGTGTCGCACAAATCAAATATTTTAAAAAAAATTATAAATCCCTTTCCCCGTGACATGTGCAGGAGATATGAAAGACAATACATGCCGCACGTGTTACTAAAATATCCTTAGAGACGGTAAGGATTCCACACAATTTCAGGTACATGTATCTGCCCGATAAATTGTACAACCAGGGTTGAGTGCCGAGTGAATCTAAATAGTACATTCTTTCCCTATTTTTAAAATACAGGGCTATTTAAAATGATTCATCCGATTTCAACTGAGAATACTTCCGTACCTATCAACCGTGCATCAACTGGGCATACACCACATGAAAGAGGAAATCTTCGCGTTTTACAAGATCACCGCGAGAGGGCTCCAAAGTCACGCCGTGGCCTAGCCTAGCAACAAACAGTCAGTGTGAAAATGGCGTCCGCACAGCAGAAGGCGTTCTGTGTGTTGCAGTTTTCGATCTGTAAATCGGTAGTCACAGTGCAGCGTGAGTTTCGTCGACGTTACAGAACAGATCCACCGGGTGCTCAGAGCACCGTTGCCCACATCTTTGGATGAGCTCCGAACTCGCATTGTTACTGCCGTAGAGTCAGTGACAACGGACATGCTGGAGCGAGTATGGGAGGAATTCGACTATCGTGTCGACGTTGCTCGTGTAACTAGGGGAAGTCACATAGAGCATTTATAAGGTGAGACAAAATTTGGACAGTTTTTCTTTTGGTTGATGTATCACAAATCACTCTGTATTTGTAACATTAAAAAATATTCTCATTTGAAATCAGGTGAATCCTTTTGAATAGCCCTGTAGAGTGCAAACCAATGAATCCCCTCACCCACTACAATGTCGTTGTTCACGATAATCCCGTACCATTTCTCGGAGTTGGCAACTTCAATATTACATTCTTCGCAACCACACCGATAAATTTGGAACGTGTGATTCGGTCACTTTTCATTACTCTCTGGAGTGTATTCGCGTCCATTTTAAAAGTCTGTGATCACGTTCGTGAAACGATCAACTTCTATTATGGCCTGTGATTCGATGTACACGAGTACGCTAATAGGCGCTTGTAAATGGTTGTCAAATTCCAACCTGACTGAGATGTTCCCAGTCTGTTGTAGGGTTAAGTGTGTGTTTATACTAACAGACAAGTCAGGGGTAATATCAAATAAATAAATGTTAAATTCTTCCAAAATTTCTTTCTGCGTTACGCCAAACCCAAGCTCGTCACAGGCACCTGCATTATGAGCCAGGCTATTATAAGCTCTCGCGCAGAGCGGGAACACAGCGTCTGATGAGTAGTTCGTAATCATAGTCTTTCCCAATGCAACCCCATTAACGTATAGTTATATTTTAATTGCCGAAATTCTCGAATTTAAAGGCGCTCTTTTTATATTTTCCTTTCGTCGAGGCGTGGTCCGTCCTTCCAATTAATATCCTTTTAGGAAGAACTCCCAGGGCCACGTTTTCTAGTTGCTTCGAGGCCAACCCGGCGGGCACCGTGTATAGTTTCATCTGTACTCTGTTAATTGGGTAGTTTTCCTGTGGCGTGTATTAAGTTTTTCTCAATTTCTCTTTGTTTGGTGAACTTAATTTCACTCGGCGTAAACGCAAATGCGTTTCTATGATGTGAATCACAACGGGTTTTGCGCCCTCTTCTTGATCAGACTCCAGATTTATGCAGATCTCTGGACTCGTGCGGTTGAGTTTTAGTTTCAGATCGACGAAGTTCATAAGCAGTTTTTCCTGGAACGTGAAATCTGTATGAAGAAGGCCAAAACACTCGTATATCTTTTTTTTAGAATTATTAAATTTATCCTTTATACTACTTTCATCTTTAGTTTAATAATAGATTTCGCTATAATAGTCCTTCGCTTCTTTTGAAAAGTTGAGGACATTCTTCAGATAGGCTCGTAGGTGATAATAACCCGTTCCTGCAGAGATGTTAACCTGATTTAAATACACCTCACTGGCTAAATATGGTGTAGAAAGTTGGTTTCAGGGTATGCAGAGTAACTATCATCGCAGTCTGTTCCATCTGAATGGGCTATACACAGTTTAACGTACATGTGCATGCATCTCAGGTCAAGAAAGTAAAGGCCTGAGCTGGGTATCACGAATTCTATAGGGGCACTCGGTGAACTAATTGTGCTTAATGGGTTAATTGTAATAAAGTCGCTATGCTCAATAGAGACCTGAGTGGGTGGCATATCAAAGAGGGACAGTTCCGATTTACAGCATTGTGAACTACATGGATGGATGAAACACGCCATGAGGAGTCAGTAATAGTACCATCTCCCTCGACATCTAGTAATCAGCCTATGATTCGTGAGAGTAGTGTCCTCAGCTTATATCATTTCAAACAATGATCAGCCATAGGCTTCATACGCTTAGAGCACTTCTTTTTTGATTTCCTTTTACGTTTAGCGCGACGTGATGGTAACCCCTTCTTCATGGCAGCTCTCCTCCTTCCGCCACCACACATTTTTCTCTTTGCATCTTTCATGATTTCGTCCCCTGTACGTTTTAAATGTTTTTATAGAGCTTCTTTAGGTTTAGTTCCACCATTATGTCTTCTACCGCGTTAAAACCTGATTGTAACGCCTTCCCCCCGAGGCATCTAGCACCCCACTTTAACAGTGGGACAGCGGTGCGTAGTATGGTTGAAAAAATGGATCCAAACCCACTCCCACGCTGATATCTCACCCCTCAATAGACTGTGAATGGCCTTCGGGTCATTATAACCTATGAAAGTGTAGCTTCACTGTTAAGCTACCATCAACGAATGGGAAATTTTTCCCTCAATCGTTCTTATATATACCGAGATGTTGGTTAATAGATTAGTCGCAACATTCACATAAGGGGGCTTGTCATATGTAATGCTCAAACTTTTCCCTCTATGGTTGGGGATGTGTGCAATGCGCAGCAGGCGCGCCTGGGAGTCCCCAACAAATTGATGCTCTAAGATATTGCTGTAAATATAGCACATGTCTGGGGATGGGCAGTTTTCACTCAATTTCTCCATCTTCAACTGATACATTAAGTTGAACAAGTCATGCTGTGCCTCGTGAAAGGTATCTCTTTGGAGAGCTGCGCTATATAGGCCCTCAGCCACAATTGTGAACAGCTCTTAACTTTAATATTTCTACTAAGCGTTGATTTTAGCTTCAATGTGCATGGAGGCGTATCTGTGTTCACGACTTCAAAAAGTAAATCGTTTGTCAGGTACGACTTTTCAAGACTCTCGTTGAACCCCGTCACAATGCCCATGGCTGTGTCATAATGACCGATTCCTAGCATTACATTTGTACTATAGTAATGTACCCCACCGAACAGGACTAATCGCATACTATTGTCTAAGGTTATGTCTAATTTTTCACACTCATCGATTCTTCGAAGGATCAAAAATATGATTTGCTCATTTTCAAGAGTTAAAAATTGGAGACTAACTGGAGTTCACATAAACTCACCTCATACGAATCACGCTCCAATTCAATGAGTCCGTGGAGTTCTGTCACAAAGTTGGCCAGGGTGTTGATAGGACGTACAGACAGAGAAGAGGATGGGAGTGTGACATAGAAGTTGCTAGGGAGCTATGTTGCATACTATTTAAGATCCAGTATTGCAGCAGCTTTTACATAGGTGTTGATGCTTTCTCGGTAACCCAGCCATTTCACCAGGTACATTTTTCTCTTTCCTGAACCTTTGATGCCTAATTTTTTTTCAATTTTAAACACTTTTTCCTAAATTAAATGTCACTTTCTGTAGCTCCTCGCGGTAAAAGCAGCCCCCAGCGATCTCTTCCCCATTCAAATCTTCAACGTAATACATCATTATCTTGCCTTTACGTCTCATACCACTAACTTTAAATATCTTACGTGTCCATCCTTGTTCAAATCCCTTCGCGAATTTATTTCCCGAACGTGATAGGCTTACATAACACTGGTATGCATATGAATTTTTTTTGTCTGCTGTGAGGGTTTTTTCAACTCATATTATATAATTCGACCATGCTGAATTCGAAAATGACATTGGTTTTCCTCAATCAGGTCAGGTTTTTTCTCTATTGGCCATTTATTATAAGTCCAATTTTATCCCCAAATTTATTGATTTTTTTAGCTTAAACACTGTAGATACGAGTAATATTATAAGAACACTCGTGAAAAATGAAAACATTGTGTGAATAAATACTTTTATTCATACAATGAATATGGAAAAAAGTTTATTGAGGAAGGAATGAAGTTTTTTTGCTTTCCGTCTGTGTTTTTCTTCGGGCACGTCTCGCTTCAAACACCAGCAATAGTCCGCCAGCATATTGATATCCCAGTTTCCCTGGTACCTCTCTTCCATTATTTTGATATCTTGGTGAAATCGTTCACCCTGTTCCTCACTATAATCCCCGCAATTTTCAGGAAAATAGTCCAAGTGGGACCACAAAAAGTGCATTTTTATGGACATGCGCGACCCATGAGCTTTGAAAGCTTCCATCAAGTTTTCGACAACGGACTCGTATTCTGGACTTCTACGCTTGCCAAGAAAATCAGTGACAACTGATTTGAATGCCTGCCAGGCATTCTTCTCAGTTGGAGTCATTGCGTTTTCGAACTGAGTATCCTTGATCAAAGTTCGAATTTGAGGACCATCAAAAACCCCAGCATTTAGTTTAGCATCAGATATATGAGGAAATTTACTCTCGAGATATCGGAATGCTGAACCCTCCTTATTCATTGATTTGATGAAATTTTTCATCAAGCCCAGCTTAATATGAAGTGGTGGGAGCAAAATTTTTGTTGGTGGTACAAGGGGCACTGAAACGACATTATGCGACCCAGGTTCAAAATTCTCTCTGGATGCCCATTCACGCTGTGCATAGTGCTTCTCATCCGCTCGGCTATCCCATTTGCAGAGGAAACATGGGTATTTCGTGTATCCCCCTTGCATTCCCAATACAAATGCCACAATCTGAAAAAAAATGAAAATATTTAAAGAATTTAGAGAATTTGTTCTATCAGATAAAAAAATCTATGCATTGGACTGTATCACTTCTGTGGGGAAGTTAAGTGTTCTTATACGCTCTCAAATAACCTTTGGAAAAACATATAGTCAATAGCAATAGTTTACTTATGATATTAGTATTACCTTCAAATCTCCACAGATCCTCCAGTTATGTTGGTCGTATACGAGAGCATCCAGTAAAATTTCATGTTATCGTAGCTCTCAGTAAGTTGTACGGAATGTGCTACAGGGACTGATGCAACCCTATTCCCAATGTTGAGAAGTACTGCTTTCAAACTTCGTTTAGACGAGTCTATAAATAGCCTCCATTCTGATGCGTTATATGGCAGGCCCAAGGATTCGATTAGCCCCTCAACATTGCAGCAGTACACTAAGGAAGAGGTATTTTCGTGCACTGCAAAAAACTTGCGGAATTCTTCCTCTCGTTTCCTATACCAGGAGAATGTTGTTCCCGGAGCCAGCAAGTTGTCCTCTCGAAGTCGTGAGCCCAAGATCTCGGCAGCTAATTTGGAAAGTCCTAAATCCCTGGTAAGATCATTAAGTTTGGCCTGGTTGAGAGGCCTCGGCTCATTTGAAGCGGTATTTTGAGGTATATACGACTGGGACTGGTCATTGGCATTGGTCATTGATTCATCATCAGAATCATCGAAGTCGAGGGTTTGAGGTGGGTCGGGTATTGGAATTCCAGGACCATGGGGTACAGGTCTCATAGCAGAAGGAATGTCAGGGTATACAACAATGTGTTTATTCTTCTTGTTAACTCCTGAAAATAGAAACACAGAAACATGGATATAAAACTTGCATATGAAATAGAAGAAGCATTCAGACAGTGGCGGCTCGTGAGGGAAGGCTGCGGTCTGTAAGATATGAAATAGGTCGATGGAGTCTGTATATTTTCTTTCTTTTTCATTCATATTGTCCCTTCGGGGACAATATGAATGAAAAAGAAAGAAAATATACAATCATTGTATATGTAAATGTAACTTGTATAACAATATGTATGTGTAAATGTATTTTCTATAACAATATGTATATGTAAATGTATGATTACCATTATGGTGAATATTATGCTATATATGGTGAATATTACATTATGGTGAATATTATGTCAAGTTTCATACGAGGATTTCAAAATATTTAAGAAAAATAAATTTATAAGCCCACCTTGGAGGTTTGTCATGCAGAAATAGCAATCTGTCACGTGATCCTTTCCTTCTCTCCAAATCATGGGAATTCCAAAAGGCAAAGATTTCGCTCTGCCTTTGCTCCATCTTCTCAAATTTTCAATGCACGTCTTGCAGCACATATGAGGGGCGAAATTTTTGTCCTGGTCCCCTAGCTTAATTCCAAAGTATGCTCTATACATTGTCTTCACAAATTTAGTGATTTGGGACTGGTTATTTGGCATGGTAACCGTCCCACATATGTAGCAGAATCTATTGGGATCATTTTTACACGCTCTATTCATTTGAAATATTTTATCTATATGCCTGAAAAGTAAAAAAAGATATTATACAAGTGAAACAAATGATGATACATGTTACTGTTCCAATTTCGCTTTGACAAAATCACGAAAAATTCTATTTTACTTATGAGGCCATAGCCGGATAACCTGATCTGATTGAGAAAAACGGATTGCAGATTCGAAATCAGCAGGAAAAACTATAAGAATCACTTACAAAACCCTTGACAGCAAAATTGATGCATACCAGTGTAATCATTGATTTTGAAGTGTATAGAGTGTGGTGGCGGTGCTCCATTTCTTCTCACCTCTGGGCGCGCACGTCTTTCTAAAACTTCTTTATGTGTTGTGCCAATCGTACGGTGGTGTGAACGGTTGTACGACGACGCCAATGACCCCGCAATGTTTATATATCTGTATGTGTTTTTATGTGTAAAATAGCGATGCATGCGTTCCTTTATGGTACGTTCAACTCTTTCTGCTAAAGAGGCCTTATGTATAGAACTGCTAGTGTAGTAACTGATATTAAACTCTGTTAGCCATTTGCGTACTTTAGAGATACATGGATAAGATTGGCCGTTTGTTCTCTTCTTTCTCCTCTTCAGAGACGCTAGTGGCAGGGGCGATGGCGTACTCAATTGTGACACATGCGAAACCTGATCCAAGTCTTTTAACCTATTCAGATTAACTATCAATGTTTTGGGGACGTTTATTTGTTGTAGTCTTGCTTTAATATGCTTCCATCCTGTTGGTGAGGGCCTGTCCCACTTTCTCACCAGATCACAGACAATGTCAACGATGTTTGATCCTTGTACCCTTGTTCCTCCACAATGACCTCGCCTATATCGCCCCACTCTATGATGTGGTCCTCACTCAATAGATTATAAAGACTTAAACCTTTATTCCTCAATGTACAGTATGTGGGAGACTACTTTTTAATATATGCTCGATGAGCAGCGTTCCGTTATTATTTGGTTGGTCATCTCTAACGTCGGGCCCGGTTCCTATGCCGCCATGCTCAGCGTTGCTCGCGCTGTGCCTAATAACTACGCCGAGTTCTGTCGGATTCTTATAATCTTCCTACTCATGAGGAAATTTCTGCAAAGCCTCTTGGTACATGATCCTTTTCTCATTAGGTGACTTTTCACTGTTTAGTAGTGCAAGCAACCGCTTTCCATTCTTCTAAGCCTGCTTTTACGGATTCTATAGCCGTGTCTGAAATCTTTGAATTTTGCAATGAAGCATACACCTTATGCGGGATCATTACCACCTTCTTAATTATATTAATCTAGTCAGTAAAAGGCCCAAAACTGAAAATAAGACGGGGAGGAATGATCCTCCTCTTTGTACAATAATTCGCTTTTTCTTCCCGACAGTTTGACTTTTACGAGCGAGCGAACGTATTATGTTCTTGTAACGACGTAAGCGAGCCTTCTGAGGGGGTTTCATTGGTACATTACATTTTATAACGCAAGACAGATTTCACAGATGCATTTTAAAAAGTCGGAGTCGATATTTTTAACAAGCATCTGCTGCAGCGCCAGGGGCAATCGTTGATAGATTTCTATTAATTCACGATAAAGTAGGTCATTTAAAAATATTACAAATTTTGAGTGCTGCTCCTTATATTCTTGTTTTTCTTCTTTCACAGAACCGTGAATGACGACGATGTACAGCCACCCATCAACGATATCACAGATGACCCCGATGACGGTGAGCTACAGAATCCTTCCCCGCTGACGAACCCTCACCAGCAACACCTGTAGCATGCGACAATTCAAAGAGGAAGCATGATGAAGAACCCTACACGTCTGGTATAAAGCGTACCAGGATTGCGCCGGTTGTTAAACCCCCCAGTAATAGAGCCCCAACTCTCTACATCTTACGACACAACCCCCACAATAGTACCTTCCTCAAATATACCCCATTATTCCGGTTCAGTTCCGGGCACTTCCCCCACAGCAGCAGTAGCAGCTTCTCATACTGTGGAGGATGGTATAACATTCGAGCTGGTGCGAACCGCTACCCCCACCCCTGCCCTAACTAGAAATCGGTACGTGGTCAGGGTTGACCCTGGATCCCCGTATACCAACGGTGTTGGACTGCGACGCGTAGTTGAACGTATTTTGGAGTTTGCTCTTCAGAACCGCGACGAACGTGAAGTCCGGACGAGGCTGTCCTTCAGGTTGGGGTCAGATGACGGGGACGTAGATGATTTTTGGGTAGTAATACCGTTCACACGTTTCGCGGCTGTAGACATAGAATATGTCTTGGGTCGTATAATGCAGGCCTCTCAAAGTAGTACAGCCTTCAATATGGACAACTTCATGGTAGATATTGACAGAGTATTCCGGGTTGCGGGTCATAGTGCCACACCTTATACTCTTAATTTCAATTCTCCGGTTATTTACAGAAAGCATTTAAAAGTCGATCGTGGTTGCGGCTTTACAGCAATAGTCTTAGCTCATGTGTTCACTGTGCTAAATACATGGACGCACAAAATTTGGCTGCCTCCGGTTGTGCAGCGTGCCCGTAAACTGGCTTCAGATTGTAAGCTTGAGTTTGAGTGTAATATGGGTCCTGAAAAACTGAGATCGGCCGAGGATGAAATGAATGCACGTATAGTCGTATTTGGAATGGATGATCGTTGTAGGACTGTGTATGTTTTTAAAAGCTGTGTGAGAGATCGTACAAGACCTCTACTTATTTTAGGATTGTCAGGAATATCGTATCTCCCCATCCGTAACATAAGCTCTTTCTACGCTAGTTATGATAAAAGTTGAAAATATGGAAGGCATCATGATTTGTGTAAGGGATGTCTCGAGTTTGCTGATGATATAGTGAAACATTGTTAGGATTGCTACATGGTATATGAGCAGTGTTAAAGACCCAAATGTGAAAGTCGTGTAGTTGAATCCGAGAAGAGGGAATGTAATGTGTGTAGACATACATTTTTCAATAATAAATGCTTTGAACTCCATAACTCAATTGGCAATTGCAAGAAAATGAGGATTTGTAAGTGCGGTATGTTTCACATGATGGATAGTTGGGGAATTTCAAACATAAATGCGATGAAATTCACTGTTCTACATGTCATGAAAAATATAAGGCGGATGGAGTGAAGCATGTACTACTACAACAGTTTTAATGAAGCTAGTCCATACAATATAGCTGATGAATGTGAACGTTATTGCGTGAATGATGTGCGTGTGATTAGGGTAGGTTTCCAGGCCTTTAGAAGGATGAACATAACCCGTTTCAAATGAGAACCGTTACAAGTCGCGACCAGGATCGCTTTATTATGTTTTACAGTTTTCAAGAATAACTTCATGCCTAAAGACATCTTAGAAGTCATTCACAGAAACAATTCCCGCACTTATGGGCACAAGACTATTTACTGGCTCATACACCTACAGCAACAGACCGGGGTGTATATATAAAACATACCCGCAACATGGGTGAATTACCGTTAAGGTCAATGGTCGTGTTTTGTGGGTTGATCACCTAAGTGAGGATCCAACCACTGTTGAAAAGACTGTGTATTCCTTTAACGGCTGGTGGTGGCATGGTTGCCCTCGTGCTGAGTGTGCCTTAAGAGGGGACCTCCATGGAAGATCCCCCGCCTACATCCTCGCATGGACCCGTAACCGCGATCAACTTATAGTCCCAGTTCACTCACAAGATCGTGTGGGTGCATGAGTATGATGCACGGACGGAAACAGATGACCAGTACCGTGAAGAAATAAGGGCCATCAAACGTTCAATGGTGTTGGACCCCCTCAAATGCGATGACAGCTTGTTTGGAGGACGTACAAACCCATTCAAGCTATACTTTCCGCCTACGGAGGGCGTGACACTTACCCGTCGTTATAGATCACAAGCTCATGTTTCTCCTGTGCTTGAAACGCATAGGAGAACAACGGTGATTGTAACCATCCAACCAACCAGGTTAAGGTCAGAGGTGTATATACAAGCCCTGAGCTGGCCCTAGCCGTTCGTCATGGGTACAGAATGTTAAAGATATATGAGGTGTGGAAGTTTCAGAATACCCCCCAACCTTTTCACACCGTATAACGGGTGTGCCAGAAAAAAGGGGTCCATTTTAAAAAGGCTATAAAATCAACATTTTCAATTAATTTTAATAAAACTTCTACACAATAAAAAATATGTATTTATCTATATACAAAGAAGTTTTCATGCTAAAAAATCAAATAATTCAAATTCTATCAACATTTAACGAAAGAGTATGATTTTTTACTTACTGTAACATGCAAAAATTATTAAACCTTTTTAATATTTTTTTTATAAAAATAATTTTTAAAGTAAAATTTACCTGAAATTATTAAAAAAATTGTTCGAAATGCTTTCCTTCCATTTCAATAACTTTTTTTATTCTTGGCCGGAATTCATCTATGGCTCGATTTACTTGTTCCTGTGCAAGCTCTTCCCATTTTTGAATGATGATCTCGCGTAAATGAGCGACATCTTTTATCATAGTCCTGTAGACTCGCTCTGCTAAGTTCTTCCATATTCCGGCCAAGAATAAAAAAAGTTATTGAAATAGAAGGAAATCATTTCGAACAATTTTTTTAATAATTTCAGGTAAATTTTACTTTAAAGGTTTAATAACTTTTGCATGTTAAGTAGAAAAATCATACTCTTTCGTTAAATGTTGATAGAATTTGAATTATTTGATATTTTAGTCTGAAAACTTGTTTGCCTATAGAAAACTACATATGATTTATTGTGTAGAAGTTTTATTAAAATTAAATGAAAAATGTTGATTTTATAGCCTTTATTAGATGTACCTTTTTTTTTGGCATACCCGTTATAAACGCTTTTTTGAAGGATAAGGTAGAAGCATCGGGTTCTTCGAGAGGGGTTGATACCGAAGATGAAAAAACGGCTTATATTCAGCGTTACCGTGCCCATGAAGGTACACAGCTTGACCGTTCCCAAATTGTTAAGAATCCTGGCAAACGCTTTAGTGCAAAGTTGTGTCAAAACAGTCTTTGGGGGAAGTTTGCCCAGAATACTGGCAAAGGGAACTTTCATTTGGCAAAAAGTTTTAGTGAAGTCTGGGATTATGCCAACGCTCCCGATAAATAGGTTATGGAGATCGTCAATGTAGGTAATACTTACATAATAAAGTACATCACTGAACTGGCCACAGATACTTCACGGGATAGAAACATAACTTTAGCCAGCTTCACAACTGTCTGCGCCCGCATCAAACTTTGGGGACTACTGCACTCTCTTGGACGGAGGGTGCTGTATGCTGACACAGATAGCGTGATATTCACAGCGAGGGAGGGTGAATACAGGAATACCTCAAAATTCGAGATTCGTCGTTTTTTGAAAAAATGTGAAAAAAACGATCGAAATTGAAGAAATTCAACTGTTTACCAACGCAATATATTATTATATTTTGCCGAAAAACGAGTAGAATTTGATTAATTAATCTGTTTAATAACATAATACAGTAAAATCTTTTCTCATTGAAACATTTTATAATCTACCTCGAATTTCGTCGTGTTATTCTAGAAAGAATTAATGACGAATTTCGAGGTATTCCTGTACATGGCTGCTATTGGGAAATTCGTCGGAGAGCTAACTGACGAGATCAAGGATGAGTATGGTGATGGTGCATACGCAGACTCATTTGTAGCAACAGGGCCCAAAACCTATCGGGTACGGGTGAGGGTGGGGGATGATATGAAGTATATCGTGATGGCTAAGGGTATCACGCTTAACAATGCGAACCGTCGAGTCGTTAACTTTGACTCGTTGAAGGATCTAGTGCGCTTGGAAGATGAGGGCGACCAGCCGCCCCAACTAACTGTGGGGACCCACAATTTCCGGGCGCAAAAACTGGGGTGTGTGAAGGAGCTTAGGGGCACGAAGGTATGCTGTAACACCTATACAAAGCGTTACCAGGTGTCTGGTACCTATGATACCATACCCTTTGGGTACCTTAATCGTTGATTGTATTTATATATATGTGTATTGTTAACGCTATGCATATTTAATACGTATATTTGTTTCAATTAAGGTTTCATTTTCTCCGTTGATGCGTGCGTGTATACATTCCTAAGCTCCGCCCACTGTAAGATCGGTCACGTGACTCCTGCCACTAACTGAGCCAGTCAGACTCCGTATCCATTTCGTCAGCCAGACTTCGTATTCATTTCGTCAACCAGACTCCGTATTCATTCATTTCGTCAGCCAGACTCGGTATTCATTCGTCAGCCAGACTCCGTACTAAGCGGACGCATTTCTTGAGCTCTCTGATATTGCTTCTACTTTTGGATATTGCCAATAGTTTAACTTTTGGAAAGTTCTGAATTTTATATTCTTGCGTTTATATTCACATTGTTATAGTATAGTAATTGAATATTAGTGGTTTTTGGCGATTTAAAAGTTTTCGTAGCTTGCCAGCTAAATTTAACTTAAACTAGTGACGGTTATAAACTAATTTAACTTGTGTGATGCCGTCGCAGAAAGCTTCATGTGTTAGGTGTGGGGAAAACCGGTGGTATATGGATTTTAAGGATTATACCGGCGGTCCTATGGCGATTACCGAGAGATCAGTTTGTTTCTTTTGTGATTTAAGGGAGGAAATAGTTGACATAAAACGTAGTGTACGTGAGGTAACGGAAAGACTTGCAACGCTTGATGAGGGCAGGGGTAGGGCTACAGTTGACGAAAGCCGAACCAATACTAACGTTGAAGATTTTAGTAATTTGAAGGGTGAGGTGCGTAACCTAGTTTTTAATTTAGGTAGCTTATCGGGAAGGTTAGATAGAGTTGAGGAAGGGGTTAAGGTTGGTCCGAGATTAGTAGATGGGGAGAGATTTAGAGAAGTTAAGGGTGGAGCTAGGACACGTACGTTAGGTGATAGGAATCCCCCCCCCCCTTATCGAGGTTTCGAACCCTTTAGCCTTTAGTGCGCCATATGGATAAAGAGTTCGTTGAACGGAATCCAACCAAGAGGAGGAGAGTCTGTCTCTCAGGGGCCAAGGTTGACAGAATTAGAGACGAAGTGGATAGGATTGATGTTGCCTCCCGTCACTCGATGTTGGTGACGATGGTAGGGGGTAACCATTCGTATAGGCCCGATACGAGAGTGCCTGACCTTTTGGAAAGATATAGGTGGTTAATTATGTCCCTGAAGGCGAGATCACAATGGTCTTTAGTTCTATGTATTAACCATAGGCACGGTTTGGTTCTTAGGATTACGTCAAAAACAATATTTTTGAATACTAAATTAGAAGAGATTTGTGATGAGGAAAATGTTCACTTCGTAAAGCTGTGGTCAGAATTCAGTAATCCTAGCCTTTTTATAAAAGATGAGGGTGCATTTTAATGAAATAGGTAATGCTAGGCTAGGTAGGTTAATTGACAAAAACGTTCGAAAGCTCTATAGGTCGAAGCCTTCTTTAAACGTTGTGGCTACGGGAAACGCGGGCCCGACGTGAAAAATAGTTTAAAACGCCGACCCGTGGTAAAAAATAACTTAAACGTCTTTTATTGTAACGGGCGTAGTATTAGAAATAAATTAAACAAATTTAAGGCGATAATTTATTTCGGCAACTACGATATAGTTGCTATCACTGAAACGTGGTTAAATACCTTGAGTCGGGACTTGCTGGGAGAACTTGATATACCGGGTTTTAAACTCTTTACTAATGATGGGTTACATAGGATTGGTGGCGGCGTTCTGCTGTACATTCGTAATTCCCTTAGGGCTATCGAGGTTAAGATAGATTTTCCAGCACCAATTAATGCGATATGCGTTGAAGTTAGGCTGCGTAGAATTAGTTTAAATTTTGTTGTTGTTTATAGACCTCCCATTGAATCCCTCGATACCGATTCTCGATTTTACTCACTTCTTGATAACTTTATTGATAATCGGAATAGTATAATTGCCGGAGACTTTAACTTCCCTAACGTTAATTACGAGACTTTTACTGGTAATGATGAGGGTTTGAGACTGGTTGAGTTCATGGAAGATAATTTTTTACGACAGATGGTTACCGAACCAACGCGCGGTGACACTATTTTAGACGTGGTGATGACGAACGACGAAAATGTAGTCGAAGGTTTAGAAGTAGGCGAGAGTTTAGGATGTAGTGATCATCAAATTATTAGGTTTAAGCTATTGACAGAAAATACTAAGGATAATAACGTAATAGAAGTCCCTGATTTTCGGAGGCCAATTTTGATAGTTTTGTGGATAGGATGAGAGTAGTGGACTGGGATAACTTTTTAAAGAAAGTTTTAGGAATATTGAAAGGGAGTTTATTCCTCGTAGGCCCAAGCGCGCTAGAAATCATGGTAGGGCCAAGTGGTGGACTAGGGAAATAGGCGAGTTCATAAACGAGCGTAACAGAGCGTATAGACTTAATAAGCGCAATGGCACGGTAGCTAACGTTAATAGATATGTCGAGCTTCGACATCAGGTTAAAAGATCAGTTAGGAATGCTAAGCGTAATTTAGAGATACTTAGAGCTGCGGATAGTAAACATAACCCAAAAAAGTTTTTCGATTACGGGAATAATCTTAAGCCGATAAAATATATATAATATAGGCCCTCTCGTGGACGCTAATAGAGCTTTGGCTTCCGACGCTCAGGTGATGGCGAGTATTTTGAATAACTTTTTTGCGACAGTTTTTACCGTAAAAGACGTCAATAATGTCTCCGATGTGGACGATATCGTTCCATTTAGCAGAGAGACTATTTTGGATGAAATAACTGTTTACGAGTGTAAGATTACTCCAGGCCCTGACGCGTTTTATCCTAGACATCTGAAAGATTTGGAAGACGTTATCGTAGTCCCCTTAACGAAGGTTTTTAATCAGTCACTGGAAACGGGGATTATTCCTGAAGACTTCACATTAGCTAACGTCACGCCCATTTTTAAAAAAGGCGACCGCACAGTAGCTAGCAATTATAGGCCCATTAGCTTAGTGTCAATTGTCGGTAAACTTTTGGAATCCGTAGTTAGGGATCGTATCATCGATCACTTAGAAAGTCGCGATTTGATCAATAATAGTCAGCATGGATTTCGACGCCATAGATTTTGTTTAACTAATTTGTTAGAATTTCATAACGAAATAGTGCGCGAATTCGATAGGCATAGAGCGGCTGACGTTATTTATTTAGATTTTAAAAAGCGTTCGATACAGTTCCGTATAGAAGATTTATTGCGAAGGTTAAAGCGCACGGTATACGCGGTCAGGTAGCTAACTGGTTAAAGGAAGGCTTCGTGGTGGTTAGATGTAGGTAGCGATGTTCCACAGGGTTCAGTGTTAGGCCCACTGCTATTCATAATTTACATTAACGACATAGATGTAGGATTGATTAGCAACGTGTCAAAATTCGCGGACGATACTAAAATAGGCAGTAAGGTTGTTAACGTGGACGACAGAAATAGGCTCCAAGACGATGTAAATAGGATTATGGAGTGGACAGAGAAGTAGCAGATGCAATGTAACGTTGACAAATGTAAAGTTTTGCATATAGGTTCTCGTAACAATAATTACACGTACATGATGGATTTTAGAGAGTTAGCGAGCGTTGACAAGGAAGTAGATTTAGGCGTACGCGTATCTAAGGATTCAAAAGTTAGGAACCAGTGCCTAATAGGATGTTAGGCTTCATAGCGCGTAATTTCGAATTTAAATCGATGAATATTATATTGCCCCTTTACAAGTCCCTAGTCAAGCCTCGTTTAGAATATGCCGTTCAGTTTTGGTGCCCGTATTTGCGTGAGGATATCCCTAGGTTAGAAAGGGCTCAGCGTCGCGCCACGAAACTAATTCCGTCATTGCGCAACAAGCCTTATAAAGTAGGATAAAAGAGTTAGACTTGCGTTCACTTGAAACTAGGAGATTAAAGGGGGAGCTTATTGAAGTTTTCAAAATTGTTACTAAAATCGATAACGTAAATTTTGATAAACTTTTCAGTTTCGATAATAGCAATACTCGTATTAACGGATTTAAGTTGCGTGGCAGACGTTTCATTACTAATATCGCTAAAAATTTCTTTACGTTTAAAGTAAATGATAAATGGAGTAATCTTTCTGCGTCAGTCGTGAACTCTAACAGCGTTAATGTGTTTAAAAACCGTTTAGATAGGCATTTTAAAAATATTAACGTTGTTTAATATAAGAATAAAACAATTAGTAACAGGAGCTCTGGGGGTGGTGATCTGGGATGAGTCTGTTAACGACTAATGCCAGCTTGTGACATGCCAGCGTGTGATATGCCAGCAAAAAATAAAAAATTAGACTAACACGAACTTAGATGTAGCTCGTCGCGTAAAGTAACCCACTTTTTGTTATTCTTTTTTTTTACTCGCCTTATTTGCATGTCTGTAACTCTCTTCATTGCACGTCTGTAGTTTGCATGGTATGATAGTGTTTGAGTTAAGAATGTGTTGCATGGTTTGTAATGCGTTCTTATTTTACTTCTTTTCATCTTTCACCCCTTTCCGCCAGAGTGGGCTGCATCCTCTACCTCCCTATGGAGTGGAGGACCGGTCTGCAACAGCTGGAAGTATTCTCTTCAACTATTTTTCCGACTTGTCGGCAGTGGCCGGCGGATGATGATGGTGTCCTTCTTTCTCTTTTTCTGAATGAATTTTAACCCACGAGTGATAGGTTTTCCTACTTAAACACATATTCTCTTCTTTTAACCCCTTACTTTCTTCTTTCTCTCGGGCTAACCTTAGAGTGGATCTTAGGGTCTTTGTTAGCCTTAGCTTCTGCAGATCTGTAGTTTCTACCCTGCTTGCTCAGTTGACCTCTGCAAACCCTTGAGCTCAGACGTGTATTTTCTCTCGTAGACGAAAAATAGTAATGGTTACCTTTAATAATGCGTGTTAAACGTTTATGAAGTGGTACTCGGCAAAATGCGAATATGTGGAGGATACTGAAAAACTCCCTATTCCACCCTCCCTTGGCACTTTTAAGGCCACATTGAACCGTGCGATGGAACAAGATGTTCAAATACTCTACGGCTATTCTGGCGAGGGCATTGTAGGATTTCGTAGTACAAGCGATATATTGAAGTATGTTCTACACCTGACATTTATAAAAGCTCACATATACCGAGAAGTAGAAGAAACAACACGTTCAGAAGATAAGCAACGGTTATGGATAGTGAGTCTTGTTGATGAGTGATGTGACAAGCGATATTATGTCATGTTACATCATACCGACTACTCGTACCCTACGGTTGAGAATGTAAATCTTGTCATCATGGAGAATCTTAAGTATTTTTACGAAAATATTAATATATATCATGATGAAGTTTGTAGTGAGGTTGTGGCTAATGGCCTGTGCGAGTTTTTAACAGACTTTAGAGACAAGTATCGTTTGTTAAACAAAAAGGAAAAATATGGGCATATGTTTCTCTCAAATAGTGCACCGGATTGTGAATAAGATGTTTAATTTGTGGAAATGAACGTCTGGTGAGTGATAAAACATTAAAACCGGTATTGCTTCATGTAGCGGAAAATTCCGTTTGCCCTGTATAATGGGGCACAAGTATTCGAACAAGCCCGTACACACTTCAGCAGTTTATGGTGTGACTCGCTCCCTCCATCTAGCCGCACACCCGTGTACCTCACCCCTCCGAAACACATGAGTTTGAACAAACCCGTACACGTTTCATCGGCGTGACTCACTCCGCCCGTCGATCCGATCCGCCCACCTGTGCTCATAGTCATCTCAGAGCTTGGACCGACTGGACGTGCGAATCCGATGGAACTTCCTTTGAGAAGCATTCTCAACGCCGTGTACGATGTGTCCGTGACGAAGTCATTGCGCGTGTTCAGGCGCGAAACCGGTACCATTAACTATATACTTGAAACGACTTGTAGGTAAGCAAACTCTGGAAAATGTAATGTTTTTTATTTAAGTGTTGAGGAGATGAATAGAGTCTTCGTGATAGTTGAGAAGTAGGGAGAGGACCGTTATAAAATACCTGCAGGTGTAGGTAGAAGAAGAGGACAGTTTAGTGATGCATAAATAACGATATAAATAACGATCAGCCATGCATTGATATACGACTGATGTGGAAGAATGCATCTGATAATAACGTTCTTGTTCCTACGCGAAACCGTTTCATCCTCGACACAATGTTTGAAATCGTCCGATTCCGCAAGCTGAAGCCTATATTAGACGCTCGTGTTACGGATATGATTTATTTTGACACGGTTTTGAATTCGCATACACCGCTCTGCTCGACGGATTTATCGAATGTAGGAATGAACAAGGCGAGAATGGTCTGGAGCTGGATGCATATTTAAAAGGTTTAGACTCTTCGAAATATCCCGAACTTTAGTACAAAGCACTTGAGCGGTACAGGGCAGAGCTCGCCTACACTATTCACCCTGAAGAGCTGTATCTCTATATAACGAGTAGCTGTCGTTACGACTTGGAACATTATTTTATTTATCGCTATAAAGAGTGAAGAAGAATTCACGATTGCAAACCTCGGGATGGTAAGAAAAAAACCCTTGAGTGGAAAGGAGTGTTTATAAACTTGTGTTAACCCCTCCGTCTATGGCCTTGGTTGGTTCGAAGTCGACGGGGGTTCTGGTTGGGAGGCAGCAACGGATTTGTCACTTGTAGTAGTTTCTTCTATACTACTCTCCGAGTTCTTCTATATTTGCTTGGAGGATTCTGGGAGGCTTATTAAATTCTCTGAGGGTTCCCGGATTCTTCTTATAAAGTATCGGGAAAGTATTTTTCTCTACGTTATTGACTGAGTTCTCTGAAGGTTCCCTGATTCTTCTTGTAACGTATCGGTAGATTTTAATGACTAAGTTCTCTGAAGAGAGCACGGCTCGAAGGAGAAGATAAAGACTTTTTCTTACTCTAATTTACTGATAAAATGTTACAAGTTATGCTCAGCCTCTAAGTTATATCAGTCTAGTCAGAATAGTCAGAATAATCAGAACCACAATGGGAGAAATTTTGTGTGTTTATATACCCATAATCTGCTAACATCATTATTATTAAATGTTGAAAAGGCTGTATTATTTTTGCATAATATTTGAAAATAAAGTAATTTTTTTGCTGTGGCAGTTGTTAAACAGATAAACAGGATATAGGAAGAGGAAGCCATATTTTTATCTTAAATAGCGTATTTTCAGATGTGATGTTTTCCGTGTCTGCCAAGTTAATTAGAAGGGGAAATTGAACTATGCATCTTTACACTAAAATATGCATATGAACAAAAATTAAAGGTTTAACCCTCTATGGACAGAATTTTCTGTAGGGTTAAGTTATAAATGCGTGTATATGAAAGGTTAGAAATTTGTTACAGTTATCCATATAGCGTTAAGATTTACAATTAAATGTTTAGGCAAGACATGACTTCGTCTTTTATAACGAAGAGAGAATGTATACAAAACATGAACACTGCAAACTTTTAATCAGGATTCATTATTAAGCTAAATCTAAAAAAATGATTAAGAAATTTTAAAAAGAACAAGGCACCAATTATTTGGCAAAGTAGAAACCACATAAAAAATTTATCCCAACGAAAAAAATAATAAAAAATAATAATATCGCCGACTGTACATTCCTAAATGGCGGCATAATGTCGGGTCGTAAATTGAGTACAATCCCAAGTACATCACTAAGTACATTGTAATTTTCGTTTAATACAACTATGATTATATTTACCAATTAATTCACATTCGCTTATTATCGTTAATTACAGTTTCATTAAAGTACTGTACATTAATTACATTATATTAAATTATTACAGTTAATTAAAATTAAACAGTTAACTATAGTTTTTTACAGTGTTTCATATTTATAGACAATTAGGATGTTAGGAGTATAACATAAAGTACATGGGCACATACGGTGTGTATATATATATATATATATATATATATATATATATATATATATATATATATATATGAAAATTATTTCACGAAAGTAACACGTGAAAAATATTTATGATGAATAAAACCACGAAGGAAAGGAAACACAAAATGGTGCTCAAGCGCTTTCGTCTAATGACATTCTCAGGAACACTGAGCACCATTTTGTGTTTCCTTTCCTTCGTGGTTTTATTCATCATATATATATATATATATAACATAACACACACACAATGTTTTATAAATTAGAAGCAAGCAAGAGGAGATTTTCACCTTAGAAGCTCTCGTTTTTGCATGGTCAGCAGAATTCGAACACTTGTGTAAGCATGAACGAATATCTTGTGAGAAGTGAAATAATTAAAAGAAAAAGTAAAAAGAATATATGTGGACGTATGTACATGTACGTAACTATGTACGTAATCATGATCATCAGGGGACATGTATGAATGCGGAAAGTATTTTACACATATTGGAAGTCACACAATAGGTTGACAATAGGTAGACAATAGGTAGGTCGATGAATGCATAATTAATACAATTAATAAAAGATAATGGTCAAGATCAGATATGGATATATGAATGAACAACATATAAATAATGAAATATAGAGTGTAAAGTTTTTATTATTATGTTACAGAATTTACCATACATTGAATACGAAAGATATCCACAAACTAAATACGTGATTCAGTATTCAAGATATGGAAAACGTGAAATGAATTAAGTTACTTTATGACGTCATAGGTTTATAAAATTATGCCATACGTCAATTCGTAATTAATACGCCAGAGTTATTTAATTCGTACGTACAGTACAAGTCATTACTGGGAGAATTTAGAAGAGATGAATTAGAGCAATACAGTAATGAAAGGTTTATAGCCATTGAACAAAGACTGAGGAAACTATTAATTAAATATATATATACTTATACGAGTATACAGTAAATATTAAGGAATTGGGTACATTTGAGGAAGAATTAAGTAAATGAATAAAGAAGTACAAACAAGGGTTAAAATCATGCCACATGCAATATGTATGCATAATCTAATAAAATTTAGGGATGAGGGTTAGATGCAAGACAACAATAATTAATTATCATAAAGTCTATAATAAATGGAAAATGGAGATATGGGTAATATTGTGATGAAAATGTTAAACGGTCTAAACCGTTGATTGTCTTGTTTGTACTTTAAGGGAATGAAATTAAGGGACATTCGCTTCTCACAACGAACCTCCAATGACACAAACATGGATACGACTTAACCATAGAAATGGTAGGTCGCATGGTTGTGATACTGCAAAAATAGAAAGCGAATCAAAATTTTATCGAAACTCGCGTTAGGCAATTTTGGTTATGTAAAAATGAATATTTGAATTATAAAGATTATATAGGAATTATTGATTGTTCATTTTTACACTTGTATTTAATAATGATGTTGTAGCTAACGATGACCTCTTTTTGCGTGCTTTTTATTGTATTCTAGCTGTGTTTAAAGATAACTTGCCAACCGGATGTAAAGTGGCCACGAAAATAGTATTGAACGATATGCAGGCCATTTATATCGAGTATAGGCGCCCGCACACGTTGAGTGGTGAAATAATGCTTGAACGTATTTACCGTGTAGTGCAAAGCAATAATGATGTGACTGTAGATTCGATCACGTATGAGTTTAGTGTTTTGCGCCGTAGAACATAAAGTATTTTGATGTATATTTATTTTCAATATATTTTAATATAATTGTGTATACATATATTTTTTTTTCCTCTACTAATATGTTGCTGATTTATTTTCAATATTGTTATTTTCAGTATATTTAATTATTTAATATAACTATATATATATATATATATATATATATATATATATATTTCCTGTACTAATAGATTGATGGTTATACTACATCGTTTGGTATATTTTTCATTATATATATATATATATATATATATTGTTCGGTAGTATTTCTTATACTATTATTTTTTTTTTATCATATACAGTACTGGCCAAATTATTAGGAATTTTTTTAAAATTTCATTTTTTGGTATAAAATGTTAAATTAAACCAATTTTAAACGTTGAAAAGTTATTTATTTCTACACAAGAATACATGTTCATTATTTAGCAATAGTTTAGTACTTAGTTTGACCCACCTTAGCTGCCATAATGGCTGCGACACGCTTCGGCATGCCATGAATCAATTTTTTGCATAATTCTTTAGTCGAACGAAACGTGTTTGTTCGTCAGTTGTCGTTTGGTTGTCGTTTGGTTGTCGTGCGATGCGGGTGTGTTTCTCTTTCTTTTACGTGTCATTGTAACTACCGTTTAATTTAAATAGTGTATTTACCCAATTTCGGCAATTATTTGTTACAGTTTTTAAGTGAATTTGAAAATGGGGCGAAAGAATGACTTGAGTCCACGGAAAATTGGGCAAATACAGGTTTTATTAACTTCTTCTACATTTAAACAAAAGGAAATCGCTGCCAAACTCCATGTTTCACCACAGTCAGTACTTCGTATTAAGAAAAAAATGGTATTTGGAGAAAATGTAGGCCCCAAAAGGGTTGGAAGATGCGGCAGAAAAAGGGTAACGACTCCAAGAACTGATAGACAGATTGCAATTTTGTCTCTTAGAAATAGAAGAGCTACTTGCAAAAACATTTCCAGTAGTCTAGCGGCTGATGGCATCAATATTAGTCGTAGAACAGTCAACAGGAGGCTTCTAACTGCCGGCTTCAAAGCCTACCGCCCAAGGAAGAAGCCCAGGCTCACTGAGGCTATGAAGAAGGCACGTTTTGCATGGGCAAAGGAACACATTAACTGAACTAGTGAGGATTGGGAACAGGTAAGAATAATATTTAACATTAAATAGAATGTTAATACAGTAAATACAGTATGCATAGAAGTGTATTTACAGTACGTGATAAAACTGCAGTAAAAATATCTGTAAAGCAGCAAGTCATACTGTACTTCGTTTTAGCTGTACTTCATACGCTATGCACTGACTCTTTCACAGGGCTTTCTTTGATTGCAGGTGGTGTTCTCCGATGAGTCAACGATTGCCGTGCTTGACGATCGTGTTCAAAGTGTAAGAAGGAGGCCTGGAGAAGAATTTTTGCCTGAGTGTCTGATGAAAACGGTGAAATTTCCACAAAAGATCATGGTTTGGGGAGCAATTTCTGTGCATGGAACTAGTCGTTTGAGCATTGTTGAGGGGAATATGAACCAAGTCAAGTATATAGAAGTACTAAGAAGACGTCTACTGCCTCAAATAAGGGAATGGTATGGTAATAGACGTTGGATTTTTCAACAAGACTCAGCTCCATGCCACACGGCAAAGTCGGTTAAAAAATGGTGTCATGAAAATAGTGTTCGGTTGCTCCCATGGGCTGGAAATTCTCCAGACATGAACCCAATCGAAAGTTTATGGTGTATTTTAAAGGACGTAATCCATGAAACGCCGATAACAACAAAACACCAACTCATAGAGCGACTTATTCAAGTCTGGTTTCACTCTACACGTATTAAGGAATTATGCAAAAAATTGATTCATGGCATGCCGAAGCGTGTCGCAGCCCTTAAGGCAGCTAAGGGGGGTCAAACTAAGTACTAAACTATTGCTAAATAATGACCATGTATTCTTGTGTAGAAATAAATAACTTTTCAACGTTTAAAATTGGTTTAATTTAACATTTTATACCAAAAAATGAAATTTTTAAAAAATTCCTAATAATTTGGCCAGTACTGTATGTTCCATCGTTTGACTGCCCAAATATATATATATATATATATATATATATATATATAAGGTGTCCCATAAGTCCGGCATCATAGGAAAAATAATAAAAAAAGGCAAAACAAAAGCTTTTATTTACAGAACGTGCTCAATATGTCCACCATTGTTTTCAATACACAAATTCAGACGTGATTCCCAGTCAGCAAGCACACGGTGAATGATGTCAGGAGTAATGGTGTTACATGCCCTAATAATGCGCTGCTGCAAATGTTCAACATTCCTAATTTTTTCTGCGTATACCAGCGCTTTCAAGTGGCCCCACAGATAAAAATCTAGTGGCGTGAGAGCCGGACTTCTAGCTGGCCATTCCACAGGCATTCGACGTCCTTTCCAATGACCAGGGAATTGTTGGTACAGGTATTCCCTTACTTGGGTGCTGTAATGTGCAGGAGCGCCGTCTTGCTGGAACCATGTTGGGAAATTTCCTTCTTCGTTCAAGACACTGGGAAATGCTTCTTCCTTCAGCATACGTAGGTAGGTGCCTCCAGTGACATGTTCATCGAAAAAGAGGGGGCCAATGATGCGATCCTTCCAAATGCCACACCATACCATCACCCGAGATGAACCTTGTTCCTTTGAAGAGGTATACCAGTGAGGGTTGTTTTGAGACCAGTAGCGGGTGTTCTGTCGATTTACCTCACCATTTCCATAAAAAACAGCCTCGTCACTGAACAGAATGGTGGACGGGAAATTGGCATCCCGAGCATATTGGTCCGTAGCCCATTCACAAAATTCCATCTGCCGGTTGGGATCATCTTCGCTTAATTTCTGTAGGATCTGAAGTTTATATGGATGCCATTTGTGAGCCTGAAGAATGCGATGGATGCTACTTTTCGACACTCCTGTCTCGGCGGACAATCGCCGAAGAGACGTTTTGGGACATCTGTTAAAATGAGCCAGGATAGCAGTCGCTGTATCATCGTCAGTGGACCTCCTTGAAGGTCCACTGCGTGGTTTATCTTATATGGATCCTGTTTCTTTAAACTTTGCAACAAGTCTGCTAACACAACTCTGTTATTGGCTCGTGGTCTGGATGCAGTCTGTTAAATTCAGCAGCGGCCTCTCTTTGACTCCGATTTCCTATGAGTAGAATTATCTGGATTCGTTCTTCCTTGTTCACAGACATTATGGCCTGTAGAAAGAGAAAAATATGAATTATGGTTTGTAGAAATAGAAAAATATGAATTTCTCCTATGATGCCGGACTTATGGGACACCCTGTGTATATATTCCTCGTTCGTATTTCTTATGCTATTATTATTTTTGATTTTGATCATATATATTCCATTGTTGAATTGTATATTTATTTTCCATATATTTCGTGAAATTGAATTCATTAATTCGTCTAAATAAACAGAATAATGTAATGGTGTTTTATTTAATTATTTTGCTTGTAAACGACATTTAATTATATCAAATGACTGCCTTCTAAAACGGCTGACGGATTTCTAAGCCAGCTCTCAAAAATATCTGGATAGTGCAATCTGGCAGTTGAAAAGGAAATATATATATATCCATCTGCATTCTAGGTATTCTACGTCAAATGGCTGGTTAAGCCAGAATATATGCCTTAAATAAATAAGTATCGCAATCTGGCAACTCAACCCTAATAATGTAAACCTGAACAAGCCATTTACGTCTTCTAAGTCAACTGGCTGGTTAAGCCAGAATATATGCTTTAATTAAATAAATATCGAAATCTGGCAACTCACCCTAATAATTTACACCTGACAAGCCATTTACGCCTTCTAAGTCAACTGACTGGTTAAGCCAACTGGCGGATTAAGCCTGAATATATGCTTTAATTAAATAAATAAAGCAATCTGACAACTCAGCCAGTTAAGCCAACTGGCGGTTTAAGCCAACTGGCTGATTAGGAACTTATAAGACAGCGGCCGCTCGGCTGAAGTCTTAATATGCGCTTGGCTCCTGCCAAGCGAACACCTCTCTTCCTCTCTCCTCCTCTCTCTTAGGTTAGATATATCCCTTTAGGGGGTGAGGCCGTCCCAACTTCTCCCCCAAAGAGGTCTCCCCCAGCGGGAGTTCATTGCAACTTGGGGGGTAACTCCTTCCCCACATTTGCATAACCCCTTGTTGCTCTTGCAACAATCCCCCTTTGTTGCATAACATAATGCAACATTCCCCCTTGTTGCATAAACTTATGCAACACTGATCAGCATTTGGAATTGCATTGCACTCTCTCTTTTTGCGCCCACACTACTGACGCCTCAAAAATATTGGTCCGTTTACTGCACTTGCGACACTCACCACATTCAACATTCGAACATTCGTCGCAGACGGTTTGACTCACGAGTAAATGTGGCATAACTTCTTTCGTCTCTGGATTAGTTTACGTCTCAATGTCGTAGTATACAGACGATTTATTTTTAGGCGTGGCGTATTTCTATTACATGCTTCACCCAATGTCCTTTATAATCCTTTTGACGCTTTATGACAAAGAAGTTTATCACATGAGTGAAATGCACCTTATCAGCCATCGTATGAAACATTCCACATTCATAAATCTTCATCTTTCTACATGTGCCATTCATCTAATGGGAATTAAAACATTCATTACTAAAAACATACGTTTACTTCCTTACAATCTCTCTTCTCAGCTTCTACCACACGGCTTACGCATCATGGGGCTTTTACACAAAGCGCATGCCATATGACAGTCCTTAGCAAATCATTTGTAAACTCAAGGCTGCCCTTACACAAATCCTGATGCCGGCTATACTTACGACTTTGGTCATAGTTGACGTAAAGATCCCTAATATAACTAATAATTCTCATTGCCTCATATTTTCGACTACTTTAGATGTAGACTAAAATTTTATATTCTGTGTAGATATCTTTTGAACATTTTGAATTATTTAGAGGAAAGGTCTGGAGCGATTTTGGACAAAAATTTTATAACGAAGTTCAGAGCGTGTAGCAGATTTAAAAAACCATTTGCGGATTTGTTACGGATCTAATAATTCATAACCTTTAGCGGTTCTGATTTGAATTAAATGGCATTTGTAGGAGAAACATTTGACCTATAAAAGTTGTCTCACTGAAAATCTTTATGTAATCATTTAGTACAGTGTTTCGCAACCCTTTTCTCACTCGTGGACCCATAGAAGAATATGGATTAATTTTTAGAACCCCTTAGGGAAAATAATTTGCTTATTCTAATTTTGTATGAATTAGAATATACCCCTTATCTTCTGCGAACCTCTGAAATTCATTCACGGACCCCAGGTGGTGGACCACTAATTCAGTATTTACAGTAAGTTATCTTAATATTTAGATGAAAATAATATATATATATATATACAGGGCGTCCCAAAAAAATGTATACACACTTTAACAGCTGATAGCTCAATTGATGTTTCTTTCTTTCCAAGTTAAACCCATTAGAATTAATAATGGCAGTCAGACTAAGCTTTGAACAAAGGAAATTCATTCTAAAATGCTACTGGAAGTGTGAAAACGCAGTTGAAGTGCAAAGACAGTTTAGGAGGGAGTTTCAAACAGATCCACCAACGCGACTTACCATCACTCGAATTAGAGATAAGTTTGAAGCCGATGGAACTGTTCAGAATGTCCACAAGAAGCGTTCCGGAAGACCACGGACATCGACAAGCCCCACAAAGCAAGAAAGAGTACTGGAAACGTATCACCAAAGTCCAAGAAAATCTGTGCGGCAAGCGAGTCGTGAGGTAGGAATTTCAGAATCGTCTGTCCAACGCATTTTGAAGCGCTGTCAATGGAAAAGTTACATTCCAAGATTAGTCCATGCTATTAATGAAGATGATGATCCGGACCGAAGAGTGGAGTATTGCGAGTGGTACTTGGCACGATGTGGATGTGGATTGGACGAAGGGGTTTCGTAGAATACCCTCCGCGTTCACCAGACCTCACACCACTAGACTTTTTTTTATGGGGATACTTAAAAGACAAAGTCTACGCTATAAAACCTGCAACAGTCGCTGAATTGAGAGCAGCCATTGAACGAGAATGCACACAAATACCAAACGAAATGTTTCGTGATGTTTGCGATTCCATTGCTTCGCGTTATCAGCAGTGCCTGGACCAGAACGGACGTCAGTTTGAAAACAGGAGTTGACAAAACAATTAAATAATGTCTGTAGATTCTATTACATTTTGAAAATGAAATGTATTTTAATAAACACTGCCTTTATAAGTATTTAAAGTGTGTATACATTTTTTTGGGACGCCCTGTATATATATATATATATATATATATTATGTGTGTGTGTGTGGTATAGTGAATATTATCGTTGACTACGAATCCATCAGCCCCGGGATGGAAACCCGGTGATGGCAGGCGGCGCGCAGCAAAAAAACAGCTGTTCATCCTTCCACCCAATAAAAATTGGTTGGTAGATAAACGAGTACCCTGGGTAACCTAGTGGTTAAGACGCTGGAATGCTGAGCGGGAGGTCTTTGTTCGGATTCCATGTTAATTATTGATGTTTGTTTTAATTTGGAATTTAACTATTTTTTAGTATGATACACCGATATATCTGCCAATTATCGGTAAAGCAGATGACATTCGACTTTGCAGCATGATGGGAAACGAAGAATCGCCAATGCTCTAAATATAAATGGCAGAAACTTCTAGTCATTTCACGAAATGGCTGTTTCACTTGGTTATTTCGCGAAATGACTAAAATATTAAGCCATTACACGAAATGGCTAAAATGACTTTTGTCATGAATTCATAGAAATAACAAACATCACAATAAAATTGGAAACCTATATTTAACTAACTAAATCTGCTAAAACATACATACATCCACAGGTCTCTTCAAATAAGTGAGAAACACTCTTCAAATACACATTTGAACACATTTGAATATTTGACCACATTTGAATTTTAATTTTCAATATAAAGGTTTTCAAATACTAACCGGGCCTTCAGTGTTATTCCGGTGTCCGCCATTGAAGGCCCTGTTAGGTCAACTGTATGCCCTTGACAATTGGTTAGGTTAAGTCGTGTTATTTCCGTTAAAACTAACGAAAATAACACAACTTACAAAATCATTTGCCCGATTAGGTCAACTGTATGCCCTTGACAATTGGTTAGGTTAAGTCGTGTTCTTTTCGATAAAACTAACGAAAATAACACAACTTAACCTAACCAATTGTCAAGGGCATACAGTTGACCTAACTGGGCATACAGTTGACCTAACTTGGAATACAGTTGACATAACCGGGCAAATGATCTTGTACGAACTGACCAAGGTGGAATTTCAGCCATTTCGAGTAATGGCTGAAGATTTTAGTCATTTCGCGAAATGACTAAAAGTTTCAGCCATTACGCGAAATGGCTGTTTACACACTTTGACTAACTTAAATATATATAAATAAATAAATAAATATATATATATATACACACACATATATATATAATATATATATATATATATATATATATATATATATATATATATAATTTATATATATATATATATTTTACTTACTTTTGTTGAGTTTGAACGACGGTTCAGGATCGACCTGCGGTCGACCCCTCTGCAGCATCCCGTCTCATTTGCGGGATTTGGTGAAGGAGGGAATTGCTGTCTGATCTCCTCCTGCCCTCGTAGCCAACCACGCACGGCTGGTGAGGGACTTTGCACAAGAATCTGTCCAGCTGGTTCTTGAAGTTAATCAGGTCAGTGTGCTGCAGATTCCTCACTTCTTTTGGAAGGACATTGAAAAGCTTTGGGCCCCGTATTCTGAGGGTATTTTCCATCCTCGTTTTCATGGCCACTTGTCCCACTGCAGCTGGGACCGTACAAAATCTGCCTCTTCTCTCATTCCAGTTTGTTTCTATTTCATTTCTGAGGTTAGGGACAGAGCCCAAAAGTATTTTCCATATATATATTATTGTGTACCGCTCGCGCCTTCTTTCAAGAGAGTAGAGGTCCAGGGATTGTAGTCGAGACCAGTAGTCTTCACCTTCCGTTTCCTCTATCTTAGACGTAAAAGTTCTTTCTATAGCTTCATTTCGCAATGTCTCTTTTTCTGTGTGGGCTTGTGAGTAGTGAGCAATACTAAATTATTGGTAGGACTAGACTCTTCCATAATTTGAGCATGATGTTTGCTTTTCTGCTGCGGAAGCTCCTCCAGATGATTCCCATTATTTTCTAGCCGTTGTGATTTTGATTTGAGAGTGCTCTGAATACTGCAATGGACGACATTATTACTCCAAGAACCCTGACTTGTGGTTTGGTGCTATCTGTTTGGCTTGCAAAGTTTTGTACCCTTTTTCTGTAGCTCTTTGATATTACCATATCTTAGAAGTTGGAATTTTTTTTCATTGAACTTCATATTGTTGTCTTCTGCCCACTGGAATAATGTTTCAATGTCGTTTTGTAATTTTCTTATGTCATCTTCGTTCAATATTTCCTTGCATATCTTTGTGTCATCTGCGAAGCATGATACAATACTGTCCTTAATATCTGCATCAATATCTGCAATCATTATTATGAACAGCAAGGGAGCTAATACTGTCCCTCGTGGGACAGAGCTCACGACTTCCGAGACTTCCAGTTTAACTCCGTTTACCACCGCTCTTTGCGTTCTTTGCGTCAAGAAATTAAGTATCCACCTTCCAAGTTTTCCAGTAATTCCTACATTCTTAAGTTTGTGTGCTATGTTTCCATGGTCACATTTATCGAAGGCTTTAGCAAAGTCCGTGTATATGACATCAATGTTTTGTCCTCGACACAATGTTTCTAATATTTTATCCTGGTGGTCTAGTAGCTGTGACAGGCATTATCTTCCCGCCCTGAAGCCATGTTGATTTGGGTTGTATAAGTCTTTTTCTTGTAGGTAGTAGGTAGTTTTGCTTCTAATTATGCGTTCAAAACACTTTATAAGGTGTGAGGTGAGAGCAACTGGCCAATAATTTTTGGGCATTGCTTTGTTACCACCTTTAAATAGGGGGGCAATGTTCGTGTTCTTTAAGGGGAGTGGAATTTGTCCTGTGCCGAGTGATTTCCTCCATAGTAAGTACTGTAATATATATATATATATTCAGAAATTTATATATATATATATATATATATATATATATATATATATATATATATATATATATATATATATATATATATGTTATAATGTTAGAATGTTTCAGACCAACAAAGACCCTAGGATCCACTCATGGCTGGTCTACCTAACTGTGTTCGTAATTGTGTATTGTGCATGTCCTCCGTGGTGGCGGAGTGGACCTACAATTTTACGTGGGTTCCGAACCACAAAGCCTTAATTTTACTACCTTAAAATATACCCAATCTATCAACATATGTGTCTAATCGATTTTTAAACATGTTTATAGAGGTGCTACTTATTATTTCTACCGGCAAACTGTTCCACCTATTTAATATTTTATGCGTAAAAAAGTTTTTGGCAACTGCTGTCTCAAACTTTCTACTTGTCAACCAGTGATGTAGGTCTCGAGATCGGTCTCGGTCTCGAGACCGATCTCGAGACCCTAATTTGCAGATCTCGATCTCGATCTCTGTCTCCGCTATTTAGATCTCGGTCTCGATCTCGGTCTCGACAGACGCGGTCTCGGTTTTTCTCCCCGAGACCTTTCGAGACCTCTCGAGACCGTAATGAAAAATACATGTTATTGGCATACTCATGATGGTGGCTTGGTTGAACAGACACAATCCAGAATGTTTATGAAAGTTTGTAGAAGTAAGGGACTCTAGGTATTCACTAATCAGTCACCCTGTTTTGAGTTACCACGTTTGTCTTGCGGGGGTGTGTGGGTCTGGATTTTTTTAGGTTAGCGCTACAAAAAAATTTGCTCCTCCCCACCCCCGTCAGATTAATTTTATTGAAAATGGAAACACTAAATAGAGAATTATATATATATATATAGGTATATATTATAAGGCCACTTAGTGTTGCCAAACGGCGTGTCAACCTCTGTGGCGTGATAAAAACGATTATCCTCCCATCCAATATGTATTTGAAAAAATAAAATGCTTCACACAAAAATAATGCAAGAAATACAGCATAAAGAAAACAGTACCGATAAATTCAATAAAGCATAGAGTAGTGGGTAGTGGGTACGTTCATTGAACCTTCTGTAACAGATATAAAAGAAGTAAATAAATAAAAAGTACGTGTATATATATATATATATATTCAGTTGTTAATTTATAGGCTACACTTTTTGCATTCAACACACTACATCTGAGAAAGTAGTTATTAGTTTATTAATATACTTAACATAGTCTAATTTCCATAGTAGTGTAAAACAAATTGAAAGGGCATGAGCTTGGTCTCGGTCTCAATCTCGGTCTCGAATTTTAAGGGTCTCGATCTCGAAAGGTAGATCTCAACCTCGAACCTTTGATCTCGGTCTCGATCTTGGTCTCACAGGATCAGGTCTCGGTCTCGGTCTCAGTCTCGGACTTGGTGGTCTCGACTACATCACTGTTGTCAACTTACACCAGTTAATTCTAGTCCTATTATATTGAGATATTTCGAAAAAGCTATCTCTATCTACGTTATCGAACCCATTCAGAATTTTGAAAACCTGGATTAGATCACCCCTTAGCCTCCTAGTCTCGAGTGTAGTCAATTTTAACTCTTTAAGCCTATCCTCGTACGTCTTTGACCTAAGCGACGGAATCGTCTTAGTTGCTCGTCTTTGAACTCTTTCGAGTTTGTCTATATCTTTTCGCATATGCGGATTCCAAAATTGGATTGCGTACTCCAAATGGGGTCTAACTAATGATTTATAAAGAGGAACTATAATATCGCGCGATTTGTACTCAAAATAGCGAGCTATAAAACCTAAAATTTTGTTCGCTTTATTGAACGCTGCTGTACTTTGTTTCGCTACTTTTAAATCACCAGTGACTATAACTCCTAAATCTTTTTCCTGCTCTACGCTTGTTAACTCCTTCCCTGACATACTATACGCAAAATTCAAAATTACCGTTACGCGAACCTATATGTAAAATTTTGCCCTTATCGACGTTAAATCTCATTTGCCATGTGAGTGACCAATCAACGATTTTATTCAGATCTTCCTGGATTTTACCTCTATCTTCGTCACCAATCGCCCTACCACCCAGCTTCGTGTCATCCGCAAATTTTGTAACTGTACTGAATAGGCCGACATGTAAATCGTTAATATATATAAGAAAAAGCAAGGGGCCCAATACAGAACCCTGAGAAACGCCATCGCTACATCAGCCCAACACGACTCCGCTCCATCAACGACCACCCTCTGTTTCCTACCTCGCAACCACTCTTCTAGCCAATTTATTACTACACCCCTGACTCCATTAGCCTTAGTTTTTTCAATGGGTCTTTTGTGTGGTACGGTGTCAAACGCTTTTTGAAAATCTAAATACACTACATAACCGGCCGATGACTATCGTAAACGTCAACCACGCTTTGAAAAAATTCTAAAAGATTAGTTAAGCAAGATTTGTTTCGCCTAAAACCGTGCTGCTTATTTCTAAGTTATGCAATTCTAAGTGTTCGACTATACGATCCCTAATTATTAATTCCAGTAGCTTACCTACAACAGACATTAAACTGATTGGCCTATAATTTACCGCCGCACCTTTATCGCCTTTCTTAAAGTTAAGTGTTACGTTTGCTAACTTGAAATTATCTGGTACGCAGATAGCGGCACAACAATGCTATCTTTTAATTCTTTTAGTTGTATGGGATATATGGAATCCGGCCCCGGTGATTTACGCAGTTTCATTTTGTCAATATTACCATTATCAAAAGGTATTATGTCTATGACCATAGGGATATTCGTTACATCTTCTACAGTAAAAACTGACGTAAAAAATTCGTTTAACAAGGTAGCCATTTCCTTGTTTTCAGAAACTAGCTCTCCGTTAACATTTTTCAACGGCCCCAAGACACTTTTTACTGGATTTCTATTGTTGACGTATTGAAAGAATCGCTTGGGGTTTTCTTTACCGTCACAAGCTATGGAGATTTCAAATTCTCGCTTGGACTTTTTATTACACTTTTCGCTTCACGCCTTAGAGATATGTAGTTGTTTCGTAACCACAAATTGTCTTTATCGCACTTATGTAGCCTATAAGCTCTATCTCTACTCTTTATAATATCTCCTACTCTAGAAGTAAACCACAAGGGCTTGTTGTTTACTTTCGCACGCTTAATTTTGTACAGTACACATTCCTCATTTATAGTCCTAAATACTGTTTCAAACGATTCCCACATTAGTTTTGCGTTGGAGATCCCCATTACGTTTTCCCAATTGACGTGTGACATTTTATTTCGAAATTTACAAAAGTCTGCGTGCTGGAAGTTAGGAATTTTAATCGAGTTAGCTGGTTTCGAGTGACTTACTGAGAGGACAACCTCTACCATATTGTGATCGCTATTGCTTAACGATTCTATTACTTGAAGATCAGTGATTAGCCTATCATCCGTAGTTATTACTAAATCTAAAATACTGTCCAACCTCGTAGGTTCCCAACCTTTTGAATAAGAAAGCTATCCTCGAGAAAATTAACTAAACGATTACCTTCCGCATCTCCCTGCATTGTATCGTAATTCACGTTGGCGCAATTAAAGTCACCCATAACGAAAGCCTGCTCACTACCTATTATTCGCTTTAGTTCACGATATAACGCTTCGTCCGTATCAGCTGTTTGATTCGGGGGCTTATACAGGGTGTTTCAGGAGGAAAGTTCAATGCTTCGGGAGGTGATAGTATCGGTCATTGTGAGAAAAAAGTTCATATGAACATGTGTCTAATTCTGAATGTTTACGGAGATAGAGCTGTTTGAATCTGATGCGCGCGCAGCTCTTCCTTCCCCTTCCCTCCCCTATAACCTTGAACCATGTAAGCTGTAATGTAAGCATGTAGCATAAGCCAATCGACAGCTGACTGTTGTGAGTGACATTGTTTGGTGTTTGGAGCAGTGTTAAGAATGCCACACACCTTCACACATGCCGAATATGCAGATATGGTGTATGTCTAAGGTTTTTGTGATGGAAATGCAACAGCTGCTGTTGCAGAATACCGTCGACGGTTTCCGAACCGCAGAATTCCGGATCGAAGAGTGTTTACCAGGGTTTTCAACAAATTGCGTGAGATTTGTACACTTCCCAGCGCTCATGTTTCATCTCAACGTGAAGGTCAACAAGATGTGGATGAAGTGGAAAACATTCTTCAGTTGGTAGAGCGTAGTCCTACTATTAACTCACGAAGAATTTCTACACGTCTCGGTGTACCACACACAAGAGTATGGCGAACATTACGTGAGGAAGGCTTGCATCCATATCATGTACAGCGTGTACAACACCTTCAACCAGGAGACGCTGCCATGCGACTGGAATTTTGTCAATGGGTAAATGCAAATCGCCGATTGCTTCGATTAATACTGTTCACCGATGAAGCTACTTTCTCCCGTGACGGTATCAACAACACTCGTAACCCTCATCGGTGGTCAGACGAAAATCCAAATGCCACTGTGGAAACAAATTTTCAACATCGCTTCTCTGCAAATGTGTGATGCGGTATCGATGATCAGCTGATTGGCCCTGTTACTTTAGAGAATCGTCTTACCGGACAAAGTTACCTAGAATTTCTGCAAAATGAATTGCCAGGACTACTGGAGGATGTTCCTTTGGCTACACGCGCGGGTGTTTACTTTCAGCATGACGGAGCTCTTCCACATTCTACCCGTCTGGTGATACAATACCTAAATCAAACTTTCCCTGGTCGATGGATCGGCCGCGGTGGTCCCATTCAATGGCCACCAAGGTCTCCAGACCTCTCTCCGCTAGATTATTGTTTGTGGGGGTAGATATAAAGTCAAGTTTACAAAAGAAAGGTGGATACATGAGACGAATTGCTCGCGCGCATTTTGGATGCTGCTGCCCGCATAAAGGAACGTCAAGATCAACTCAGACGAACAACACGCGATCTTCGCACACGAGTTGCAAAGTGCATTGAGGTTGACGGTGGGATTTTCGAAAACGTATTGTAAACTGTAACAAATTTGTCATTTCTGTATCTGATACCATTCAAAATGCCAATGTTTAAATATTAAATGTTAGAAACAGTAATTGGTTTCTCTTTCTTGATTACAAGTAACAATGCGTTTGTATTTGTGGATTAAAACAGCTCTATCTCCGTAACCATTCAGAATTAGACACATGTTCACGTGAACTTTTTTTTCTCACAATGACCGATACTATCACCTCCCGAAGTATTGACCTTTCCTCCTGAAACACCCTGTATATAACCGCAACAAGAAGTTTGAAATCGTTCAATTTAAGTTCTGCTATAGTCGAATCTATCGGTCTGGAATTGTGTGCTTTACTTCTATAACGTTCGCAATATTATCTTTGATATACAACATAACATCGCCTCCTCGCCTACCTATTCTGTTCTTAACAAAAAGTCTATAGCCTCTAATTTGATACTCCCCTACAAAGTCACGTGTTTCAGTGTTAAGCCCCGATTCATTTATCGCAATTAAATCTTAGCCTTTACAAGCAATTAAAGGAAAACATTCGTTTATTTTATTTCGTAGGCTAAGAGCATTTAAGGATAGAACTTTCAAATTGTTTGTAATTGCGACACCTTCGCGAGCGCAGGGGAAATTTGTGGAAATTACCGTGGGACCGTTCGAGTTACGGCAGCCTGAAAAGAAGAGACAGTATTATGAAATAGTCTTCCTAAACGTGCACCTCCAACATCATTGAGATGAAGTCCATCTCTGAGGAACAAGTCCCTCCTGTCGTAGAAACTGTTCCAAAAATTTGTAAAATGCACTCCTTGCTCTTGGCAAAGAGACTTTAGGTTATTGATGATATAGGTCGCCTTGCTCTAGAAATCGCTACGTTGAATAATTTGAAGAAGTATACCTGTTAAAACAATCTTATTAGTTTTTTCCTTTAGTCCAGGGGTCACCAACCTGGGCGGTAGCTCCCACTAGTGGGCTCACATTAAAGGTAATTAAACATTTATTTCATTACATATTTTATCGATTATGTTGATTTATTCTTTTTGATCTAAGGTGTGCGATAAGCTTTTTTAATTTTCAAAAAATCGTAAAAGTGGGCGGTGAACAAAAAATGTTGGTGACCCCTGCAAGTTTAGTCGCTCTAGTAAGTCCCTGTACCTTGCCAGCAGTTCTTCCGATCTAGAATTTAAAACGTTATTAGTACCGACATGAATAACATACGTTGTGTCCTCAGAGGTACCGTCTGTAAAATGATCAACACTATTAGTTATATCTTCCACCCTTGCACCAGGGTAGCAGTAACGGCGCCTACGACGAGGGCTTCTCCTACAGAATTCCTCGATCTGCCCTCGAACAATGGAATCGCCAACGAGTCGTATTTCCGGTTCATCAGCATCTTCGAAATCTAAAACAGAAAACTTATTGTTTGTTATTACTGGTAGACAAGTCTTAGGTTTCCTCAATGGGGCTCCATTACGCACTTGAACGAAGGGTTGGGAACTAGGGGAAGAGAGAGGGCTATTAGTACTATTTATATTATTAGTAGAAGCTGAGGCAGGCAGGAGGGTTCGTAACTGTAGTTTGAAGGGATTCTAATTTTGCTGTCAGGATCATCACGCTTTCTTCAAGCCTCACTCTGGCCTCCCTCTAACGTTCTAACTCGTTCCTCAGGACTTCCATGCTTGAGCACCACCTGCAAACTAACTGTTCATTATTATTAGCCATTGTAAACGCGTAAGCGGCAAATTTCCCTTCACAGCGACTGCAAGTACTTGACGGGGGTGCCATGCTCTTAATTATTTAAAAAAACAAAAAAACAAAAAACGAAAGTTTGGAAATTAATAAATTACAATGTAGGTCTACCACGTGCTTATTGTGCCGTCACCTGCGCAAACACGCAAAAATGTTCCTGAAACGTAAAAACGAGTTCTTGTTGCACAAATTTATACTAAATGAATATATAATTAAGCTACCCACGAAAGATCTGTAAATGAAAAATTATTAATAAAACTTATCTGTCTGCTATTCGACCGACTGTTTTCTTTCCGTTTTTCCTTTTTCCCACGGTGGGTGACCACACACTACTTGATCCCCCGAAGGAAGGGAAAATGAACCTTATTAAACCACGTTTTCTGATACATTTGTAAAACAAAAAAGGCAAACCAAGGGAATTTCAATCTTATGAAACCTCGTGTAGTAATAGATTTGGGAAACAAACAAGGCAAGCCACGAGCGCTAGCCTTGGTGTAATCAAATAATATAGTGATGAATACAGTGAATAAATGAAATATATTCGTTAATGAATGATTAGCAACACGAAGTAATTTAGTTAAGAATGCACCAAACACTATTTTTTTTAAGACACTTCAACGAAAACCACTTATTCAATTGGTAACACTGGACACTCGATAAAACACGTCTGTTCACAAGTAAAGACCGATCACATATCTGTATGTATATATATATATATATATATATATATATATATAATATATATATATATATATAAATCTTAAATTAGAATTCATTTTAGAATTCTCTCTGAAAATAACTGGTTCGTGATAAGCAGTATAGATTCACATAAAATGTTCAAATACCATTTACCACTTTCAGGACCGGATTACCCATTACGCCAACAACGTCATGGCGTTGGTCTTCAAAATATTTACGAAATTATTTTTTGATAACATTTCTAAATATTATTCGAAATAATTTTCCATAAATGTTATCCCAGATAAATATTATTTCTATTTTATTTTAGGTAAGTATTACTGTACTCCTTAATATTATTCTAGATAAAAATTATTTCTAAAAGATTTTCAAACATAAACACACACACACACACCTTACAACCATGCAGATGTTCCATGTATTAGAATTGTGGATCTGGCTAGTACGGATTCCTTAGAAATGCGTCAAACTGATTTGCGCTCTCGTGATGCTGATTAGGAACTCCGGTGTCCAGCATATCCCCATATTATTTCTGGTAGCAGTTCTGCATGGGCTGTACAGAGGGCTCGGACTGGCCGGAACTGTTCAGGAGGTTGTTCACCTCGCATGGGATAAAATGTAGGATGAGATAATCCTCTATAATATCCTTTTGTAGGGGTTGACTAAGGTTGGGATACTTAGGGCTGCTGAGTTTGGTGTTATTGAAGGAAAGGGCCCTTGTTACTGCACTTCTGGTGTTCTCCTCTCCGGTGACCAGTCACTCTACTTAGTTTCAGTAACGAGCCAACCGACATTGGCTCATAAGATGTCGAGGCTGTTATAGCACCGAAATTGTTAAAGTTGTGGTTAAGGTTGACGGGGCAATTGTGGGTGTGAATGTCAAGGCTGGTGCGACAAAGGCGTTGCAGAAGCTGGGTTATGTTTCTGTTGTTTTCTGTCACCTGTAGTGTAGCGAACAGCCAGAGGGCTTCTCAGTCGATCCTCCTATGGGCGACGAACACTGAGTTCTGCCGTATTTGCGCAGGACTTTCAATTTATTCGTTACTGTACCCGGCGATGAGGTAATGTCTATATGCTACTGGAATTTAACTTGATGACTTGGTAAGTTCGTGTACATTGCATAAAAAGGCCAATTTTTTCGTGTGAGAACTACATAGCCACACTACATAGCCACGAGCACTGCTAATGGCCTGAGTAGCGCTGTCTACAGCATGTTGAATGCGATTCTGAAATTCCATCCAGTCTTCGCCATCTTGCCAGCGGAGTCGAAAGAGGTTTGTTTAACGTCTTTCAAGTTCAACAATATTTGCCGATACTCTGCTCGGGTGGTGACTTCTCTAATTCAGGGTCAGTTTCCACGAACTTGGAAGCTGATCCTTCCGAGAAATCAATGAACCACTTTGATTTGGAAATCTTGTCTTTGTCCATAGTAATCTTATTTTCAAAGTGAATCTCCTGCTTATGGAGCCAGTGTTGAACGAGTGGCTCAGGGGTTTTACCTGCGTCGGTTCCTTTAGACTTGGGAACTGACGTCGGCAGGTTAAGAGGACAGGAAAACGTTAGCCTTTGCGCAGTAATCGCAGGTGTGGTAGTATTAGGTCAACTAGTGTTGGAGCTACCCGAAGCATTATCGTTAGTCATATTGGTCGTTGTGGTTCAACAATAAGGGAAGGAAGGACGTAAGGGTGCAAGAGGTAAATTAAATTCACGGTCGGAATCAAAATCAGGCATACACATTGCACGCGAAAACACAAACAAAACGCGAACATGCAACGTAGTTTTAGCGTGTATGTATGTGTGGGGCAGTGGGGTAGAGACGTGGGGACGAACGTGGCGGCCGCCCCGAGCAGCACTTTTTCGGGGCGCCAAATTTGTTGCCAACAACAGTTGCCATATAAGCATTTTGTGATGAATAAATTTACCAGATAAATGTAACACCGTTACATATATAGGCGTTAAAGTAACATGTAACGGTAAATCCGTTACATATGTCTAAAGTGTAACGTATAAAGGTAACTACGAGCTTTTTTACCATGTAACGCTTAACATCAGCTCCCACCAATTTCAATTAGTGATGCTCTTCAATTAGTCTAGCCTTCATGGTTTTTTATTATTTTAGCGATGTTATGTAGTTTAAGTTTGACATCGTTTTTACTGCAATTTTGTTGTTTTAAACTATCTAGTGCAAAATGTATTATATTTTATGAATTATCCATCAATAATTTCATTGCAGCATAAACTGTATTCTAAAAATCTGAAACTATCGAAATTAGGATATTGCATACTGGCTGGTTAATTCACGAATAACTGTTTCGTTTTTCCTCAATATAGTGTTGCCAGTTCACCTTGTCAACTGGCAACACTATATTCCTCCGGGGGGGGAATACTGGAACGAAGGCGGCAGTATCCAAGGTTAAAAAGGTGTCCTTCGCTTCTTTTGAAAAGCTGAGAACATTCTCCAGATAGGCTCGTAGGTGATAATAATCCGTTCCTGCGGAGACGTTAACCTGATTTAAATACACCTCACACTGGCTGAATATGGAGTGTAGAAAGTTGGTTTCAGGGTATGCAGAGTAACTATCATCGCAGTCCGTTCTATCTGAATGGGCTATACGAAGTTTAGCGTACGTGTGCATGCAGCTCAGGTAAAAAATGTAAGGGCATTAGCTGGGTATCACGAATTCTATAGGGGCACTCGGTGAACTAATTGTGTTTAATGAGTTAATTGTAATAAAGTCGCTATGCTCAATAGAGACCTAAGTGGGGGCATATCAAAAAGGGACAGTTCCGATTTACAGCATTGTGAACTACACGGATGGATGAAACGCGCCATGAGGAGTCAGAAATAGTACCACCTCTCTCGACATCTAGTAATCAGCCTATGATTCGTGAGAGTATTGTCCTCAGCTTATATCATTTAAAACAATGATCAGCCATGGGCTTCATACGCTTAGAGCACTTCCTCTTTGATTTCCTTTTACGTTTAGCGCCACGTGATGGTAACCCCTGCTTCCTGGCAGCTCTCTTCTTTCCGCCACCACACATTTTTTTCTTTGCATCTTTGATAATTTCATCACGTGTACGTTTTAAATGTGTTTTTAGAGCTTCTTTAGGTTTATTTCCACCCATTATCTTATACCGCGTTAAACCCTGATTGTAACGCCTTCCTCCCGAGGCATCTAGCATCCCCCTTCAACAGTGGTACAGCGGTGCGTAGTTATGCTCCCATCACCGAATGGGAATTTTTTTGCCTCAATCGTTCTTACAGTATATATACACCGAGATATTAGTTAATAGATTAGTCGCAACATTCACATAATGGGGCTTGTCATATGTAATGCTCAAACTTTTCCCTCTAAGTTGGGGATGTGTACAATGCGCAGCTGGCGCGCCTGGTTGTCCCCAGCAAATTGATGCTCTACGATATTGCTGTAAATATAGCACATGTCTGGGGATGGACAGCTTTCACCCAATTTCTCCATCTTCAACTGATACATTAAGCTGGAGAAGTCATGCTGTGCCTCGTGAAAGGTATTTCTTTGGAGAGCTGCGCTATATCGGCCCTCAGCCACAATTGTGAACAGCTCTTTATCTTAAATATTTCTACTAAGCGTTGATTTTAACTTCAATGTGCATGGAGGCGTGTCTATGTTTACGGCTTCAAAAAGTAAATCGATTGTCAGGTACGACTTACTTTTCAAGACATGCTTAACCTCGTCACAATGTCCATGGCTGTGTCATAATGACCGATTCCTAGCCTTACATTTGTACTATAGTATTGTACCTCACCGAACAGGACTCATCGCATAGTATTGTCCAAGGTTATGCCCAATTTTTCGCACTCATCGATTCTTCTAAGGATCAGAAATATGATTTGCTCATTTTAAAGAGTTAAAAATTTGGAGACTAACGTACACATAAACCCACCTCATACAAATCACGCACCAATTCAGTGGGTCCGTGGAGTTCTGTCACAAAGTTGGCCAGGGTGTTGTTAGGATGTACAGACAGAGAAGAAGAGGACGGGAGTGTGACAAAGAAGTGGCTAGGCGCCATGTTGCATACTAATTAAGCTTCATTATTGCAGCGGCTTTTATATAGGTGTTGAAGCTTTCTGGGTAACCCAGCCATTTCACCAGGTACATTTTTCTCTTTCCTGAACCTTTGATGCCTAAATTTTTTCAATTTTAAACATACATTTTCCTAAATTAAATGTCACTTTCTGCAGTTCCTTGCGGTAAAAGCCTCCTGCGATCTCTTCCCCATTCAAATCTTCAACGTAATACATCATTTTCTCGCCTTTAGGTCTCATAGCACTAACTTTAAATATCTCACGTGTCCATCCTTGTTCAAATCCCTTCGCGAATTTATTTCCCGAACGTAATAGCCTTACATAATCATTGATTTTGAAATGTGTAGAGTGTGGTGGCGGTGCTCCATCACTTCTCACCTCTGGGCGCGCACCTCTTTCCAAAACTCCTTTAGGTGTTGTGCCAATCGTACGGCGGTGTGAACGGTTGTATGACAACGCCAATAACCCCAGAATGTTTATATATCTGTGTGTGTTTTTATGTGTAAAATAGCGATGCATGCGTTCCTTTATGGTACGTTGAATTCTTTCAGCTAAAGAGGCCTTATGTATAGAACTGCTAGTGTAGTAATTGATATTAAACTCTGTCAACATGTTCTGAAAAGCGCGGCCTATACATTCCTTCCCCATATCATTAAAAAAATAGCCAGGAACCCTATCTTCTTTTGACATCAGCGTTTTGGTCGCTTTAGCAACTGTTTCAGGCGATTTATTTTTCAGTGAAATTAACCACAGATATCTAGAGAATACATCTATTATGGATAGGATGTAGCGGTACCATCATTTTACACTGAATATCTTTGCATGTCTGTTAAATCCGCTTTCCAAATAGAGTCAATCGAAGCCGCGGTTGTCTTGGCAGTTTTAAAACTTTTTCTCACCGGTTTATGAAGTGTATAAGCATCCTGCTCCCCCAAAACCCTCTCAACATCTCTTTTCCCTACTCTGTAAACATCTCTGTACAGTCTATTAACGCCGCCTTAGGAGGCGTCGTTTGAAATATCATAATAGTGTTTACTTAATATGTACAGCCTACAGCCTCACATGGACCCGTAACCGTGATCAACTTATAGGCTCCCAGTTCACTCACAAGATCGTGTGGGAGCATGAGTATGATGCACGGATGGAAATAGATGAACAGTACCGTGAAGAAAAAAGGGCCATCAAACGTTCAATGGTGTTGGACTCCCTCATATGCGGAGACAGCTTGTTTGGAGGGCGTACAAACCCAAACAAGTTATACTTTCCTCCTACGGAGGACGTGAAACTCCATTACTACGACTTCTGCTCTTTATATCCGTACCCCGTAGGTGCGCCTGAAAAACTGGTCGGTCCCACCATGCCAACCATCGAGGAATTTTCAACTAACTTGAATGAGAGCTACTTTGGACTCTCTTTCGTAGACGTGCTCCCCCCTCGCGATTTTTGGATGCCGATCTTACCCGTCCCGTCATTATAGATCACAAGCTCATGTTTCCCCTGTGCATGAAGTGCGCAGAGAAGAAAAACGGTGTGTGTAACCATACAACCAACCAGCGTAAGATCAGCGGTGTATATACAAGCCCTGAGCTGGCCCAAGCCGTTCGCCATGGGTACAGAATATTGAAGATACATGAGGTGTGGAGGTTTCAGAAACGACCCAACCTTTTCACAGTATATATAAACGCTGTTTTGAAGGATAAGGTAGAAGCATAGGGATATCCGCTAGCGGTTGATACAGAAGATGAAAAAAACGGCTTATAGTTAGTGGTACCGCGCCCATAAAGGTATACAGCTTCAACGTTCCCAAATTGTTAAGAATCCTGACAAGCGCTTTAGTGCAAAGTTGTGTCTAAACAGTCTTTGGGGGAAATTTGCACAGAATACTGCAAAGGGAACGTTCATTTGGCACAAAGTTATAGTGAAGTCTAGGATTATGCCAACGCTCCGGATAAAGAGGTTATGGAGATCGTGAATATAGGTAATACTTACATAATAAAGTACATCACTGAACTGGCCACAGATACTTCACGGGTTGCAAACATACCTGTAGCCAGCTTCACAACGGCCTACGCTCGCATCAAGGTTTGGGGACTAATGCAATCTCTTGGACGGAGGGTGCTGTAAGCTGACACAGATAGCGTGATATTCACAGCGAGGGAGGGTGAATACATGCCTCCTATTGGGAATTTCCTCGGAGAGCTAACTGATGAGATCAAGGATGAGTATGGTGATGGTGCATACGCAGACTCATTTGTATCAACATGACTTAAAACCTATAGGGTACGGGTGAGGGTGGGGGATGATATGAAGTATATCGTGAAGGCGAAGGGTATCACGTTTAACCATGAGAACCGTCGAGTCGTTAACTTTGACTCGTTGAAGGATCTAGTGCGCTTGGAAGATGAGGGCAACCAGCCACTCCACTGACTATGCGGACCCACAATTTTTGGGCGCAAAAACTGGGGTATGTGAAAGAACGAACTTATGGGCACGAGGGTATGCCGTAACACCTATACTAAGCTTTACCAGATGCCTGGTACCTATGATATCGTGCCCTTTGGATACCTTAATCGTAGATTGTATTTATATATATATGGTATTGTCAACGCTAGATTTATTTATTACGTATATTTATTTCAATTAAGGTTTCATTTTCTCCTTTGCGTGAGTGCGTGTGTACATTCCTAATCCCCGCCCACTGTAAGATCGGTCACGTGACTCCTGCCACTACCTGAGCATATCTCTATCCCTGCGTGCTCAGGTGACTTGTGCAAACCCTTGAGCTCAGACGTGTATTTTCTCTCGTAGACGAAAAATAGTAATGGCTACCTTTAATATTGCATGTTTAACGTTTATGAAGTGGTATTCGGCAAAGTGCGAAGATGTGGTGGATACTGATAAACTCCCTATTCCACCCTCCTTTGACACTTTTAAAGCTACATTGAACCGTGCGATGGAACAGGATGTTCAAAAACTCTACGGCTTTTATGGCGAGGGCATTGTAGGATTTCGTAGTACAAGCGATGTATTGAAGTATGTTGTAGACCTACCCTTTATAAAAGCTCACATATACCGCGAAGTAGAAGAAACAACACGTTCAGAAGATAAGCAACGGTTATGGTTAGCGAGTCTTGTTGATGAGTGCTTGGCCAAGCTATATTATGTCATGTTACATCATACCGACTACTTGTACCCTACGGTTGAGAATGTAAATCTTGTTTTCATGGAGAATGTTAGGTATTTTTACCACTATATTAATATATCGGGTTCGGCAAAAGTAACGCCCTTTTAATAATTGTATCTTTATAGTTTTATACAGGATAATTTTTTAGTTTTATATTGTATCATTTTGTTATTTTTTAGTTTTTACTGAGAAAGTACTTATTATTTTTCTTAAAATGCTGTATTTTTCTTAAAAACCTTATTATTTCTCTTAAAATGCTGTAATTGATTTATTTCCTTCAATAAAAGAGAATAAACTAAAAAGGGCGTTATTTTTGCCGCACCCGTTATATCATGACGAAGTTTTTAGTGTGGTTGTGGCTAATGGCCTGAGCGAGTTTTTAACAGACTTTAGAGAAGAAAATCGTTTGTTAAGCAAAAAGGAAAAATATGTGCATGTGTTTCTCTCAAATAGTGCACCTGATTGTGAATAAGATGTGTTTAATTTGTGGAAATGAACGTCTGCTGAGTGATAAAAAATTAAAACCGGTATTGCTTCATGTAGCAGAAAATTCTGCTTGCCCTGTATAGTGGGTCACAAGTATTCGAACAAGCCCGTACACGCTTCAATAGTTTATGGTGTGACTCGCTCCCCCCATCTAGCCGCACACCCGTGTACCTCACCCCTCCGAAACACACGAGTTCGAACAAACCCGTACACGTTTCATCGGCTTGACTCACCCCGCCCTTCGAGCCGATCCGCCCACCTGTGGGCGAAACCAGTACCATTAACTATTTACTTGAAACGACTTGTAGGCAAGCAAACTCTGGTAAACGTAATGTTATATTTTTAAGTGTTGATAAGATGAATAGAGTCTTCGTGATAGTTGAGAAGTAGGGAGAGGACCATTATAAAATACCTGCAGGTGTAGGTACAAGAAGAGAACAGATTAGTGATGCCCCCTCATATGCCGTTGTTTGCACGTTGTTTATAAATAACGATCAGCCATGCATTGATATACAACTGATGTGGAAGAATACATCTGATAATAACATTCTTGTCCCTACGCGAAACCGTTTTATCCTCGACAGAATGTTTGAAATCGTCGGATTCCGCATGCTGAAGCCTATATTAGACACTCGTGTAAAGGATATGATTTATTTGACACGGTTTTTGAATACGCATACACTGCTCTGCTCGACGGATTTATCGAATGTAGGAATGAACAAGGCGAGAATGGTCTAGAGATGGATGCATATTTAAAAGTTTTAGACTCTTCGAAATATCCCGAACTTTAGTAGAAAGCACTTGAGCGGTACAGGGCAGAGCTCGCCTACACTATTCACCCTGAAGAGCTGTATCTCTATAAAATGAGTAGCTGTCATTACGACTTGGAAGTTATTTCAATTGCGCTATGCAGAGTGAAGAAGAATTCATGCTTGAAAAGCTCGGTACGGTAAGAAAAAATCTCGATTGGAAAGGAGTGTTTATAAACTTGTATTTAATAGTGACGTTGTGGCTAACGATGACCTCTTTGTGCGTGCTTTTGACTGTATTCTAGCCGTGTTTAAAGATAACTTGCCAACCGAATGTAGAGTAGGAACAAAAATAGTATTGAACGATATGAAGGCATTTATATCGAGTATAGGCGCCCGCACACCTTGATCGGTGAAATAATGCTTCGATGTATTTACCGTTTAGTGCAAAGCAATAATGATGTGATTGTACACTCGATCACTTGTAAGTTTAGTGTTTTGTGCCGTAGAACATAAAGTATTTTGATGTATATTGATTTGCAATATATTTAATTTTTTAATATATTTGGGTGTATATATATTTTTTCTCTACTAATATGTTGCTGATTATACTCCTTCGTTTTGTATATTATTGTTTTTTATTTTCAATATATTTATTAATTTAATAGAACTGTGTATATATATTAGTTTTTTCCTGTACTAATATATTAGTGGTTATACTACATTGTTTTGTATATTTTTGAATATATATATATATATATATATATATATATATATATATATATATATATATATATATATATATATATATATATTCCTCGTTCGTATTTCTAATTCTATTATTATTTTTTATTTTTGATCATATATATTCCATCATTTGATTGTATATTTATTTTCTATTTTGATTATATATACAGTATGTATTAGGGTGTGACCGTTGCCCTCCAAAAATCAAAAAATGGTCCTACAATGCTGTTCAAAGTTTTAGTGTTGTGTATTTATCTAGGAAACACCCCTGTAAATTTTCTTGGAGATCGGTGCATGTTTGAGCTAGCACCGTCGTACCAGCAAGTATTGCTATTTCAGCTTATGAACTTCATAAATAAGTGTGAAAATAGCACATTTTATCAGATTTTCATTTCCGGGTCTGGAACGCTGACCCACAAATTTTCCACTTATTATTTTATTGCATTTAATTTTAATGATGCTCTTTTCTTTTCCCTTGACAGTGATTTGATGTTGTGAATAGAGAATTTAATCATGGATACACGGCAAGATGATGAGTATGTCAGAATGTTATTGGGCACCGTACCCCGAGAAGAAGAAAAGGAAATAAAGGGCTGCAAACTGACAACTAATAGGCAGGTCTTACTATGTCTGTTAGCAAACCTTCGGGATATGCATTGGGACCAGGCTTTATCTGCCACCATTGACAATGTGCCTTTGCATTACCAGAAGGCGAATGTCCCGACCATTACAGGCAGGAACAATATTGGCCGAGTGATTAAAACTTACTATGACAAAGACTACATGATGCTTATGAAAAAGAATGAGGATAGAAGACGGGCTGATGATCCTGGAATTATGAAGTTTAAATCAGAATTGAGCCTGACGATGAAATTTTATAAGAACACAGTGTTGAAAGACATGGCGGCTGCGAAAAAGGGGAAAACTCAGGCCGAACAAGATGCCATCGATACTGACATACTCTTTATGAAAAGCATGCTTAGTGACAGAGTAGCTACCTACTCTGGGGTAAACAAAGTACTCACAGAAAAGGTTCAGAAGCGACAGAAAAGGCAGATGCGAGAAGAGAAGCGACAAGAGAGAGAGCAATGTGATCATGCTGAGAATGTACAGGCTGATATTGATTCACCTATTAGCACTGATGAGGACGATGACATTGATGAGGCCAGCACTGCTGAACCAAAGAGAAAACATCGGAGAACAGTGAAAAAGGGAGTTTCAATTTTTGTGCCCCATGATATTCTGAAGTCGACAGAACTTGTTTCATGCAGTGTTCGAAACAACATCTCGCCGACCCAGCTGAGTGCAGTTGTGTACTCCCTTGTATCTACATGTGGTGGAGATACATCAAAGCTGAGTCTAAATGCAAGGACGGCCCACCGATACCGAGCTTCCATCGTGTCAGAAATAAGTTTAAAAATCATGGATGAATGGCAACCATCAGACAAAGTACTGGTGCACTGGGATGGTAAACTTATGGACACGCTGGATTCCAAAGGCACTGATGACCGCCTGCCCATTCTTGTGTCTGGTGTCAATGGCACAAAGCTTCTTGAAATCCCACCTCTTCCGCATTTGACTCAAAAAGCTGGCCTGGTTCAAGGAGACTTGATATCAACAGCAACCAAACAACTTCTGGTCGATTGGGAGTGTGAACAGAATGTCGTTGGTATGGTTTTCGACACAACTTCATCCAATACAGGTAAATCTATTTCAAACATCAGCGTGAATTTATCACGACATTAATACCAAAATACAGTGAATGATTTAACAGAAATCTGCAAAAAGCACGTGCCTGAAATGGTGGCCTAAACTACAATTACATTTTTTTTTCAGGACAAAAAACAGCTGCTTGCGTCTCCCTCCAAAAGGAATTAGAGCGTGCCGTATTCTGGTGCGCCTGTCGCAGGCATGTGGGCGAAGTCATCCTAGGTGTTTGCTGGGATTGCTTGAAAGTGGAGGGCTCTTCAAGTCCAAACATAATGGTTTTCCAGAGGTGAGTCATAAGCTTTACAAAATAACAAGGAATATTATTATCTAATGAACAAATTTAGTGGAATTTCTTTTATTAGACTAATAAGATATACTAACACCAAGCAAATGATCGATCATATCAATCTTAATACCCCTAAAACAATATTATAGATTAGTACGAAATACAATAATCCCAATAATTGCATTTCTAGGTTCAAGAACCATTTCTCTCAACTGGCGTACAATGAAAAAAAGAAATACTACTACCCCGCAATGCCTGGAGTGTTTGAGGAGCGCCAGCAGGAGATGGCTGACTTCTTCCGTGAATCTCTAGCCCAACCATTTACACGTGGCGACTACAAGGAGCTGGTAGAGCTTTGTCTGCTGCTTGTAACTAAAGGATCCGAGCCAGTGAACTTCACAATGGTCTACCCCGGCGCACTTCACAAAGCAAGGTGGATGGCTAAACTGCTCTATACCCTCAAGATTGTTCTTTTGTCAGGCCAGATCAAAGAGCAGTTTCCCAAAGCCGAGGTTGTGACTAAAAGTCAAATCAGCAAGTTAGAATGGTTTGCTGTGTTCACAGTCGCTGTTTATGTCCCATGGTGGATTGTTTGCCCCGTTCCAGCAAGTGCGCCACTGAATGACTTGAATTTGGTCGAAACCTTGGCTGAATTTACCCAATATGACGCCACAATAGTTGACAAAGCACGTGTGGCACTCGGTAGACACACTTGGTACCTAACTGAGGAGTTGGCCCCACTGGCTTTGTTCTCGTCCCAAGTACAAGAAAGGACAAAAGAGGAGATGAGGAAGGCCCTTCTTTGCCATGAAGGCACTGAAGTTACTAAGAGAGTGGGGCTCAATCATGGGGGCTATGGAAAGCCATATCTTCCCCCTGTCCCAGAAAGTGGCACTGCCCTGGTGGACCTAATTGGGCCTCACTCAAGCCGGTTCTTCACCATTTTAGGCATGCCCTATCAGTTTCTCCACAGTCCAGCCAGTGAATGGGCGGATCATGACGACTACCTGAACATGAAACGGGTTGTGGACAAGCTTCAGGTCGTCAATGAGGCTGCAGAGCGTGGTGTAAAACTTTGCCATGACTTTCTTAATGTTGCCAGGGATGAGGAGCGCTTTCAAGAAGTCCTTCAAGTAGTTGAAAATGACAGACTCCGCGTTCCTAATCAGCGCAAACGATCATCTGTTTCCGAACAGAAATCATGGTTTCTTGCTCTAGGGAAATAATACCTTGTGAATATATGATAAAACCCCTTAATGTACCATGAGAGAATAAGAATGATTAACTTTTTTGTGTTAGTGATAACAGCTTTTAATTAAGACAGGCAAATGATTTGTGTTAATATCCCTTATGAAGGTTGTGTAATCTCATATATAGGCGCGTGTGCCGTATAACCAAAATCGCTATTTTTCAAATTGCTGGTGCTCACTCGAATATACATGAATCTTCAAAAAATTGCAGGTGGGTATTTTGTATGTCAATATGCAACACCAAAATTTTGAACAGCATTGTAGGACAAAGTTGGGGCAACTGTCACACCCTAATATGTATTCCCCGATCGTATTTCTTATGCTATTATTATTTTTTATTTTGATCATATATATATATTCCATTGGTTGAATGTATTTTTATTTTCTATATATTTCGTGAAATTGAATCCATTAATTCGTCTAAATAAAGAGAATAATGTAATGGTGTTTTATTTAATCCTTTTTATTGTAAACGACACTATTATTTAATTATATCAAATGGCTGCCTTCTAAGACGGCTGACGGATTTCTAAGCCAACTGTCAAAAATATCTGGATAGCGCAATCTGGCAGTTGAAAAGGTGTATCATATATATATATATATATACAGTGCCCGCGAAAAGTATCCGATCACCCTGGAAATTTGTATTTTTTACATAAAAAACAATGTTTAAATGTATACTAACCTTATATTAGTATTTTGTCATCTGTCCTTTGGTTTGGATGACTTGTTCTAGACGTTTTGGCATGGATTTAATCAAGTTTTGACAAACTTCCACTGATATTTCCTTGCACCATACCTTTTTGATGGCTTCTTGTAATTTTTCGACTGAGCCAGTGTCGTGGCATTCAACCTTATTTTTTATTATTAGCCACATATTTTCTATCGGATTGAGATCTGGACTATTACCAGGCCAATCCAAAATATCAAATTTATTGTCAGTAATCCATTTTGTCACTATTTTGGCCCTGTGACATGGTGCACCATCATGCATGTATGTTTTTGTCCTTTGGATTGCCATTGCCATTGGAAGTTTATCCTGTAGCATTGCTAAATACCGTGCACCATTCATAGTTGTGTTCTTCGGAAGAAAATATAGGTTTCCACTCCCATAGTAACCGAAACAACCCCAAACCATCACACTTGGAGGGTGTTTCATTGTCTTTAGGGTGTATTTAGGGTCCATCCTATTTGAGCCAATGGGCCGGCGAACCTTTTTTGGACAACTTCTGAATGTCAAAAATGTCGACTCATCACTAAATAAAACGTTCTTCCAGTCATCAACAGTCCAATGAATATATTTTTTACAAAATGCGACACGTTTTTTACGCATTTTTTCATTAATGAACGGTTTCTTAGCAGCATGGCGAGATGGTAATCTGAGTTCTTTTTGGAGCCGCTCCTGGATAGTTCGTTCAGAAACACCTGATAACAAATTATTCACATTAAATTTTATTTCTTTCGCAGTTATTGTTGGGTTTTTCAATACTAAACGTTTCATAAGTTTGTCTGTTCGTGAATTTGTTTTTCTCGGTCTGCCAGATCGTTTTTTAGGGACTGGCGTGGTTAGGCCGGCATTGTTCTTAGCCCGTGAAACCCATAAATTAACGGTACTTTGGGATATGTTTAATTCCTTAGCTATCTGTCTCTGTGATTTCCCACATGTATGCAAAGCAACAATAGCACCTCGACAATCACTCTTAAGTTGTTTTTTAGCACACATTATATATAAATTTTATTTACACCACTTTCTGTAAAAAATAACAAAATATCAATAAATTTACACAAACAGTGAAATCTGACAACTTTGAGACACAGCCACCCGCAACGAAGGCTACCAGAACACTAATTTGAGAATGCGTTGGATAGCTCTCATATCAGCGAGCAACCTCAAAGTTACCAGATGTCGCTAGAACAAATAGAAAGTGAATTATGTGTCTCTGAATATCGAGGGAAAATATTGTATTTTCTTGAGTGATCGGATACTTTTCGCGGGCACTGTATATATATATATATATATATATATATATATACACATCTGCCTTCTATGTAATTTACGTCAAATGGCTGGTTAAGCCAGAACATATGCTTTAATTAAATAAATAGCGCAATCTGGCAACTCAAACCTAATAATGTGCCTGCCATTTACAACTAAGTCAACTGGCTGGTTAAGCCAGAATATATGTTTTAATTAAATAAATAGCGCAATCTGAACAAGGCATTTACGCCTTCTAATCAACTGAGTGGTTAAGCCAACTGGCGGATTAAGCCTGAATATATGCTTTAATTAAATAAATAGCGCAATCTGGCAACTCAACCAGTTAAGCCAACTAGCGGATTAAGCCAACTGGCTGATTAGTAACTTATAAGACAGCGGCCGCTCGGCTGAAGTCTTAATATGCGCTTGGCTCCTGCCAAGCGAACACTCCTCTCTTCCTCTCTCTTCTTCCTCTCTCTCTTAGGGTAGGTATACCCCTTTGGGTTGTAAGGCCGTCCCACCTTCTCCCCCTAAGAGGTCTCCCCCAGCGGAAGTTCATTGCAACTTGGGGGATAACTCCGCTCCCAAGTTGCATAACTTCTTGCAACAATCCCCCGCCCCCTTTGTTGGATGACCTCTTGCAACATTCCCCTTGTTGCATAACATTATGCAACATTTCTATTGCAATATTGATCAACATTTGAAATTGCATTGTACTCTCTCCTTTTTCCTCTATGCTACTGCGCTCTTGCAGCTAATTGTTTTTTTTTTTAAACAACGTTAATATTTTTAAAATGCCTATTTAAACGGTTTTCAAACATATTAACGCTGGAAGTGTTCACGAAGGACGCGGGAAGATTATTCCATTTATTAATTACTTTAAACGTAAAAAAGTTTTTAGCGATGTTAGTAATGAAATGTCTGCCACGCAACTTAAATCCGTTATTAAGAGTATTGCTATTATTGAAAGTGAAGAGTTTGTTAAAATTTACGTTGTCGATTTTATTAACGATTTTGAAAACTTCAATAAGCTCCCCCTTAATCTCCTAGTTTCGAATGAATGCAAGTCTAACTCTTTAATCCTATCTTCGTAAGACTTGTTGCGCAATGATGGAATTAATTTCGTGGCTCGTCGCTGAACCCTTTCCAACCTATCAATATCCTCACGCAAATACGGGTACCAAAACTGAACGGCATATTCTAAATGAGGCCTGACTAGGTACTTGTAAAGGGGCAATATAATACTCTTCGATTTAACCCTCAAATGACACAAAATGGGTCCTCGGGGACCCAAGCGTCATTTATGTTTCATAAATTATTACTTAGAAATATCGTTTTCAATTGATATTTCATGTATTCCTCTGCTTATGTATATACTACCATATCCTATGATACTTAAAAACAAAAATCATCAGGAGCCCGGTAACAGGCAATAATAGGCAATATTGCAATGTGTCCCGTGTGACTCATTTTGGAAAAATAAAATAAATTTGGTGCATCATGATTTATTATGCGATGTTGAATATATATATATATATATATACACACATATATATATTACGGTATTGCATCATGTATTGCGTCAGACTCACACGTGGGAAGTTGTAACGCGCATGCGCATTTAGTACAATTACGTCCGGAAAATATATATTACGGTATTGCATCATGTATTGCGTCAGACTCAGGCGTGGGAAGTTGTGACGCGCATGCGCATTTAGTACAATTACATCTGGAAATTTCGGAGATGATTTTATTCTTATTTCAGATACGGGATGGAGAGGAAGAGAGTCAAACTTTATGACGAAAATAATGAATCCACGGTCAATGCATTAGTTGATAAACGTGACAGTAGTGAAAGCAATGTAAGTGATAATGACATTGGTGATTTTAGTGACATTGGTATAAGTGAAATCAGTGAAGATGATGGTGTTGAGCATTCACAAAAACAAGATTCAGAAACCATGACTTATGCAAATTCGGAAAGCTCTCATTCAGATTCTTCCAACAATGGTGATGATTTAGTAAACTTGAGGAAGGTGATATTCGAAAGGAATATATAGGAAAATCAGGAAGGAAATGGAGTACCACTCCTCCAGCTCCGTCATGTATGCGTGCATGCAATATCATCAACTTTCAGTGTGGCCCCCACAATAAATTTCGACAATAAACATCAAATTTTTCATTCATTTCTGAGCGAAAACATGCTACTTGATATTGTACGATTTAGAAATAAGCATGGTTCACTGTATTACGAAACTAAGAATAGAGAGTGGGAAAACATTAGTATGCAAGACCTAAAAGCATTTTTAGGTCTCATTTTGATGGGAGTTTCAAAAGGCAATCATGAGAATATTCGTGATATGTGGAAAGACGGACCACTGGGAAGGCCAGTTTTCAAGGCAACAATGTCTTTACGTCCACTCGAAATTATACGCTGTCACCTTCGTTTTGATAATAAGGACACACGAGCTCAAAGAAGGTCAATAGATAAATTTGCGCCAATCAGGGAATTGTGGAATGAATTTATTGACAATTGCAGGAACAACTACACTCCTGTCGTAACCATGAAATTGGCATACAGAAATATTTTGTAAAATAAGAGTAGAAATTTTAGTTCTAAGGTTTTGTTTTTTAGATCTCTAAAAGCCACGCGTTTTGGGTTATGAATATTCATAAAGGAATAAATCAAAGATGTTTCCGATTGTAAAACGGTCGTTCGATTTTAATTTGTTGTTCTCATGGGAAGAGAAAACCCAAACCGCTTGGCCGCGGAGGTTTATAACCAAAGCATCCAGATGTAAAATGGTTAGTTTCTCTTTCGCTTGGTGGCGCAATTTTTGTAAGCCAAGTTCGAATCCACTTGCTAAATTTAGCCATGACATGGGTTAGAAAATTGGGAGATCAGGTGGCTTCGAATCTATTAATTACATTTAAATGTATTTTTGGGAAGTAGGAGGGGTCTATACTCGGAAGTCAGGTCCAGCTCCAATCAGGGGCACAAGGATCCTGGGAAAACTTAGTGAAGACGCTTTCTTTCCTTATGTATGGGTAATCGCCTTCCGGGGGACGGCCTTGAGAGAAACAAATGGTTTGATAGGCTTTCAGAACATTAGAAGGCGGGGTCCTTAAGAATTGTAAGGTAAAATTCAAATGGTTAAATCAGTTGTGGTTCGTCCTCCTGAAGTTAACTGTGGCTTAAATACCTTGGTAAAGACTTGTGGTGAAATAACAAAATTTAGAAGTTAAATTTGAACTGTCTCATGATTGTACTTAAAAATTTGCATTTCATTCATTTACGCGAGTTTGGTTACAAGAACTTTTTGTTAGCGACCAGAAAGGAGAAATTAGTTCGAAGACCTTAACTAATGCTAGTCAACGGGCCAAACATTGGGTGAATTTTAAATTAATTTAATTTCGTTCAAATTAAATGTTAAACGGTACGTCTGTGCCTTAGTTTGCATGACCCGTCAATTGGGTTCAGGAAGGAAGTCACGTTATTTGGCGGACTTTCGTTTTGTTTTGTGCGGGCAACAAATCTGCGGTCATTTCGCAGCACAATTGAGAATAGTTGCCACCTGTACTGTAGGTAAAGAATTTCTTCAATTTTCTTCGTTGATTTCGACAACTTCATGTATTGTTACTTGTTTTGTTACACGCAAATGAAAAGCCCCTCTGTATAAATGATTTTTAAATTCAGATAACTGCGAACTTTTTCTTTGAATTTATAATTTGATTTTATTCTACGAAAAATTGGTAATTTTACTTCAGACTAATTCTCTAAATTCATGTACTAATTTGAGTGAAATTTAATAAACTTTATAAGAGGGCGCGTGTTGTTTTTAGCTACCTTGCAATAGGCCTCTCTTGTAAGCTGAGGGTCAATTAACATTCAAAGTAGGCTTTCAGTAAGCCGAAGGAGATTACGCCTATCAATTTAAAGGGCCATCCGTCTGGATAGGCCGTGTCATCCTGAACGATAAGAACACGTGCGTAAGAAATAAATTGATATAGAATTAAAGGTTGGCGCACAACCTAAAGGGTGTCAATGAAGTGAATTAACATAATTAAAATGGTGTACAGCACTACAGAAACAAAAGTGAAGGGTACTACATAAATGGTGTCACAGAAGTGGGATCCTATTGCAAGGTATGTATTGGTAGCAAGAGTGTAACTTTTTGTTAAAATACATTTGCGTGACAGAGAAAAGCACTAAAGTAAAATACTTGGAGCAGTAATTCGTTAAAATAAGCGTGAACAGTAAATAACGAACGAGGAAGAAAGTGTAAGGGACATTAGTGAAACCGAACAAAAGAACTTAAAGGAAATAAGTACAGAAAGTTTGGAAAATTTAAAAAGGACAAATTTTTCCAACATTATTCGGTTACTAAAGGAATGCACGGAATTAGGGGAAGAAATAAACTGAAGAGGGTCGAAACTGGAAGGCCTTGCAATGACTACTCCACAGCTGGAGTATTGGGACAACTGCAGGTCGGGGGTTCGTCCCAGAAGAATCTCTCTAGTTCCTCCCTTTACAGGAGAAGAACTTTCGATGCAGGAAAGGGTTGGGTGCAGACCAGAGAACCCAAAATCATCCCAAAGAACCCTTGCAGACGTGCACACACCACAAGAGCCAAGAAACACCACACCGACGAAGGCCTGCAGTAGTACAGACAAGCCGTCGTACAGGGATTACCGATTACTAGCTTACCTTTGCAACGTGAACAGGCAGCAAGGGGTCCTGAGCAAACGACGTTCGGACACACATTGGAAAGAAGTTCGCCGACGTTTATAATCAAACGGGCACAAGAGAACCCAGGAACCAGCCCAAACGCCGTCAAGAGGGAAAACGGTGAGACACTCAATATAATTGCCACAAGATTATTAAGTTCAGTTAATGCCTTGGTTCAGACTAATCCTATAAGGAGATATTAAAGAGGGCATACTTAAGGACTCGTTGAAGTCCATTATGTCGCAGTATGCTTGTAACTGCATCAAAAGAACATCCTTTCGGGAATATTAGATGGAATCAATCAAGTTTTGGGTAAACAACTCAAGCTTAGGACTAAGAGATGAAGATGTCCTAAGAGAAGAAACGCCACAAGACAGAAGCCGAAGACTGCAGAAACTGCAAAATCCTCCCACATCTTGGAACCACAACTCACAACATGCAGAAGAAAGAACAGCCACAGCCACGAAGGAGGACAACATCAAGGATGTGGAGGTGAACGTCGGAGACAAGTCCATCAAAAGAGGAGAGCCCAGAAGGAAGAAATGTGACACTGGTCACAGGAGAAATAACACAACTCAAGAATATTACTACAACCCCATGAGAAACCAGAAGTGAGAACAAACCAAGTCAAATGAAGACAGTGACTCCAAAGAGGAAACAATGGAAGGAAGTGGCCGGAGCCAGTGCAAGATTTGCCAGCAAATGGGACATTGGGAAGAGGCGTGCCCTCGAGCAAACATTCAGCAGGACTGGAAGGAGAAGCCCCTCGAATAGCTTCAGAGGAAGTAGCGGCGAGTCGTCGGCTAGGACTGATCACCCTACCAGTATTCGTCGCTAAACAAGCTTTCACTGCGCTGGTCGATGGTGGAGCTTCCGTCACATTGACATAAGCTATGCACAAGAACATCGGGAGCCTTTTGTGGGCAGTTGCCAACTTCTCAATACACGGTTGCAACAGGCCCCGCCCTTTCATGTAAGGGAGTAGAATTAAGTTTGACTATGGGAAGGGGGTTGAAGAATTCTTTTGTGTCTGTTTAATTCCAGAGGCTCAGAAAGACTTGACCATAGGCGTGTTGTTTCTGAGGATATGAAGAAGAAACAAAGGTAACTTTGACGAGAAAAGAGTCGTCACTCGGAACGAAGAGATAACCAGACCAGGAATGGGAGCAGACAGAATAAAGAAGCCAGCATCATTCTGACAAGGAGGGTCAGAATGAAACCCGAGGACGCGATTCCCGTGGACGTCTATTCTCCGCTGCGTGGGATATGCGGTGAGGCTCGAGGATACTTGGAGAAGTTGTCGAGCAGAATCCCAAAGGGAAGTTAAAGAATATGGGAATAGACAGCGAAGAAAAAGTTGGGGATATGGTTTCCTCTGAAAGTCTACTCTCCGCTGCAATGGATGTGCAGTGAGGCTCAGCGTGATTTGCAAGTATCACAGAGCGGAAATCTCAACGGGAAGTTAACGCTTTCCAAGGAGGCAGTAAAGTTACTCTTGAGAAATAAAAGTGACGACTGAAGAGTACTACCTTGAAGAAAAGATGACATCGGCATGGTAGTTGAGGCAACGAGAACGGGGAGGTTAGTCGGAACAGCCGTTCGATTCCTCGCCCATACAGAAAAATGGAACAAGTGTCACTGTGAGAAAGAGTGCAAATTCCACAAGTGACTAAGAAGAGATTGACACACCTGAAGACACATGTTCACCGATGTCCGTCGCTCTCAAAATGAGGAAGACCGAAAGAGGAGTTTCAGCGAAATCTACCGCCGAGTGGAAGAGTTCATGCGTGCTATGAGAAGACCAATGGCATCAAGGAATTGAAGCCGTTCGAAGAAAAGACGCCCCACGGCTTGATGTACATTGATTACCCACGACCGGCCAGAGGCAAGTTGGAGCCCCGGTACGAGGGTCCCTACATCATCATCGAACAGAAGACTCCAGTCACTTATCTCCTGCGTCATATGATCACTGGACATCAAATAGTGATCCCTCGAGGCCGTATCCGTCGCAGCATCGATGCCCCATGGGACGTCGAGCGACAAGGCGGGGCGGACGGCGCAGGGGATGAGATGGGGGAAGGGCCACCGCCCCTCCTCTCTGGAGATCCGCCCTCGACACCGGAGAAACCTCAACAGGGGGAAGTGAACCGGAGTGCGCTTCTTGCCCACTGGCAGGACCGAGTGGCGGAATGGGATCCACCGGGCGACTCCGAGCTACTTCCTCCCAGAGAGCGTCGCCCAGGGAACGAAGGAACATCGACCCGTGGAGGTGAACAGGAGTGCACCTCCTGCCCCCTGGCAGGACCGAGTGGCTGGCAAGAGCCACCGGATACTTCCGAACTACCCCCTCGCGGGGACCTTGTGGGAACAGGGTCTCCCGGACAAAGCAGACAGGCTGCTTTCGCGGGGCCACCGTTGGAGTGTCCGTAGGCCCCAACCTCGAGTACTCTACGAAGAAACCGAGAATGACTAAAACTAAATGTGCCAGTGGTAGTGTCCCAATAAGGGGAACAAATAAAATGTGCCACTGTGTGTCCCAATAAAGGGGACAGATAAATGGAAAATTTTTGTGGAAAATTGTGAGTAAAATTTTTGTTTAAAATTGTGAGTAAAGGGAGGATAACCGCCCCTAGTTAAGAAAGTTTGCATCGGAGTGCAAAATTAAAGGAGGGGACGGATGTCGTAACCATGAAATTGGCATGCAGAAATCTTTTGTAAAATAAGAATAGAAATTTTAGTTCTAAGGTTTTATTTTTTAGATCTCTAAAAGCCACGCGTTTTGGGTTATGAATATTCATAAAGGAATAAATCAAAGATGTTTCCGATTGTAGAACGGTCGTTCGATTTTAATTTGTTGTTCTCATGGGAAGAGAAAACCCAAACCGCTTGGCCGCGGAGGTTTATAACCAAAGCATCCAGATGTAAAATGGTTAGTTTCTCTTTCGCTTGGTGTCGCAATTTTTATAAGCCAAGTTCGAATCCACTTGCTAAATTTAACCATGACATGGGTTAGAAAATTGGGAGATCAGGTGGCTTCGAATCTATTAACTATATTTAAATGTATTTTTGGGAAGTAGGAGGGGTCTATACTCGGAAGTCAGGTCCAGCTCCAATCAGGGGCACAAGGATCCTGGGAAAACTTAGTGAAGACGCTTTCTTTCCTTATATATGGGTAATCGCCTTCCGGGGGACGGCCTTGAGAGAAACAAATGGTTTGATAGGCTTTCAGAACATTAGAAGGCGGGGTCCTTAAGAATTGTAAGGTAAAATTCAAATGGTTAAATCAGTTGTGGTTCGTCCTCCTGAAGTTAACTGTGGCTTAAATACCTTGGTAAAGACTTGTGGTGAAATAACAAAATTTAGAAGTTAAATTTGAACTGTCTCATGATTGTACTTAAAAATTTGCATTTCATTCGTTTACGCGAGTTTGGTTACAAGAACTTTTTGTTAGCGACCAGAAAGGAGAAATTAGTTCGAAGACCTTAACTAATGTTAGTCAACGGGCCAAACATTGGTTGAATTTTAAATTAATTTAATTTCGTTCAAATTAAATGTTAAACGGTACGTCTGTGCCTTAGTTTGCATGACCCGTCAATTGGGTTCAGGAAGGAAGTCACGTTATTTGGCGGACTTTCGATTTGTTTTGCGCGGGCAACAAATCTGCTGTCATTTCGCAGCACAATTGAGAATAGTTGCCACCTGTACTGTAGGTAAGAGTTTCCGCCAAACAGAAATCGTCCTGTGAGATCATCTTTATTTGGATTTGACAAGAACACAACTGTTGTTTCATACGTTCCTAAGAAAAAACAAAAGTGTCATACTCATTTCTAGCCAGAGCTGGGCACTTCCGCAAACACTTCCGCAAACCGCAAATTCCGCAATTGCGTAAGTATGTTTTTCGGATGCGGATTTGCGTTTGCGGCAAAGTTATCGCAAATTAGTGAATTTGTGTTTGCGGATTTGCGTTTGCGGAAGTGACTTTGAGTTTGCGGATTTGCGATTGCAAATCCGCAAACTCAAAATCACTTCCGCAAACGCAAATCCGCAAACGCATATTCACTAATTTGCGATGACTTTGCCGCAAACGCAAATCCGCAAACGAAAAACATCTTCCCCAATTGCGGAATTTGCGGTTTGCGGAAGTGTTTGCGGAAGTGCCCAGCTCTGAAATTTTCTACTCTCCATCATGATGGTAATTTGGACGAAGAAACTAGAAAACCAGAAATAATTACTTATTATAATCACACAAAAGGAGCTGTTGATACTGTTGACCATCTCTGTCACTCATACAATGTTCAGCGGAAAACCAGGCGCTGGCCATTAGCTTATTTCAGGAACATCTTGAACTTATGTGGCATAAATACCTATGTGATATATTTGCACAAGAATCTTGAATGGCAGAAAGGATCTACTCATAAAAGACGACAGTTTCTCGTAGATTTAGGCATGGAACTTCTCCCACCACTGATTGAACTAAGGTCAAAAAATACAGTAGGACTCAGTCGTTCCAAACAGAATGCAATGTCCGTTTGCGGTGTTCGAACATCTTCAGAAGTAACAGATAACCAGGTTTCAACTAAGAAATCATCAAGAAAAATGTGTTATAAATGCACGTCAGATAGGAAATCGTCTCGTATCTGCTCTAAATGTAAGAAAACTGTTTGTGAACAACATTCTAAAAAGACTGTAATATATAAATGCAAACCTTCTTGCTAATAAGTTTTATTGCGGTTGGTAAATGAAAATTTTCTGTTATTTTTTCTTTTACATCTAGTAGAGATTTGTTCATTTTTAAAATATTTTCTCATGCGTTTTAAATATTTTCTAATTTTAAAACCATGTTATGAGGAAATAAAATGAAGATGTTAAAGGTGTTTCATTCTTTATTTCAGAGTTACCTTATCATATACAGTATATATATATATATATAATATATATAATATATATATATATTATATATATATATATATATATATATATATATAATAGAAATAATAGAAATAATAATAAATGAATGAATTTAGATAAAGGTCCCAAAGGACCCATTTTGTGCCATGACGTGTTTTAAATTTTTTGTGCATTTGAGGGTTAAATTCGAAATTACGCGCCGCTATGAAGCCTAACATCCTATTAGCTTTTGCGTAAGACTCCAGGCACTGGTTCCTAACTTTTAAATCTTTAGATACGCGTACGCCTAAATCTACTTCCTCGTCAACTTTACGCTCGCTAAGTGTACGTGTAAGTCCATCGTGTACGTGTAATTTTTGTTACGAGAACCTATGTGCAAAACTTTACATTTGTCTACTTTAAATTTCCACTTATCCGTCCACTCCATAATCCTAATTGCATCGTCTTGGAGCCTATTTCTATCATCCACGTTAACAACTTTTCGCCTATTTCAGTATCGTCCGCCAATTTTGACACGTTACTGGTCAAGCCTACATCCATGTCGTTAATGTAAATTACGAATAGCAATGGGCCAAACACTGAACCCTGTGGGACACCGCTACCTACATCCAACCACCCCTATTCACTACCATTAACAACGATCCTCTGTTTTCTTGCACGATGCTATTCGTCTAACCAATTAGCTACCTGACCGCGTATACCGTGCGCTTTAACCTTCGCAATTAATCTTCTATGCGGAATTGTATCGAACGCTTTTTTAAAGTCTAAATAAATAACGTCAGCCGCTCTATGCCTATCGTATTCGCGCAATATTTCATTATAAAACTCTAACAAATTAGTTAAACAAGATTTATGGCGTCGAAACCCATGCTGAGAACTGTTAATCAAATCGCGACTGTCTTAAGTGATCGAAGATACGGTCCCTAACTACGGATTCCAAAAGTTTACCGACAATTGACCTTATGCTAATAGGCCTATAATTGCTAGCTACTCTTGCCGTGGCCTTTTTTAAAAATGGGCGTAACGTTAACTAATTTGAAGTCTTCAGCATAATCCCCGTTTCCAGTGACTTATTAAAAATTTTTGTTAACGGGCCTACGATAACGTCTTTCAAATCTTTCAACTGTCTAGGATAAAGCGCGTCAGGGCCTGGAGCCTTGCTCACTTTTAGCTTATCGATATAATGCGCAATCTCACCCTCGTAAACAGTTATTTCATCAAAAATAGTCTCGCTACTAAATGGAACGATATCGTTCACGTCGGGGACATTATTTAAGTCTTCTACGGTAAAAACTGTCGAAAAAAAAGTTATTAAACCTACCCGCCATCGCCTGAGCGTCGGAAGCCAAAGCGCCGTTAACGTCCACTAGAGGGCCTATGTTATCTTTTATCGGGCTACGATTATTCACCTAGTCAAAAAACTTTTTCAGATTATGTTTACTATCCGCAGCAACAAGTATCTCTAAATTACGCTTAGCATTCCTAACAGATCTTTTAACCTGACGTCAAAGCTCGATATATCTATTAAAGTTAGCTACCGTGCCATTACGTTTATTAAGTCTATACGATCTGTTATACTCGTTTATGAACTCGCCTATTTCCCTAGTCCACCAATTGGGCCTACCGTGATTTCTAGCGCTCTTGGGCCTACGAGGAATAAACTCCCTTTCGATATTGATAAAACTTTCTTTAAACGCCTCCCATTTAAAATTTACGTCATTTCCCATAAATAAATTATCCCAGTCCACTACTCTTATCCTGTCCGCAAAACTATCAAAATTAGCCCTACGAAAATCAGGGACTTCTATTATGTTACTATCCTTACTGTTTTCTATCAATAGTTTAAACCTAATAATTTGGTGATCACTACATCCCAAACTCACACCTACTTCTAAACCTTCGACTATATTATCGTCTTTCGTCATCACCACGTCAAAGATATTGTCACCGCGCGTTGGTTCGGTAACCATCTGTCGTAAAAAATTATCTTCCATGAACTCAATCAGTCTCAAACCCTCATCATTACCAGTAAAAGTCTCGTAATTAACATTAGGACAGTTAAAGTCTCCGACAATTATACTATCCGGATTATTAATAAAGTTACCAAGATGTGAGTAAAATCTACTATCGGTATCCAGGGGTTGAACGGGAGGTCTATAAACAACAACAAAATTAAAGCTAATACTACGCGGCCTAACTTCAACGCATATCGCATCAATTGCTCCCTGAAAATCTATCTTAACCTCGATAGCCCTAATGGAATTACGAATGTACAGCAAAACGCCACCACCAATCCTATGTAACCTAACCTATCATTAGTAAAAAGTTTAAAACCTGCTGTATCAAGTTCTTCTAAGTCCCGAGTCGTGGTATTTAACCACGTTTCGGTTATAGCAACTACATCGTAGTTCCCGAAATAAATTATCGCCTTAAGTTCGTTCAATTTATTTCCAATACTACGCGCGTTACAATAAAAGACGTTGCCCCCTACTACCTTCACCAACATCGAGTGACGGGAGGCAACATCATTCCTATCTTCTTCGTCTCTAATTCTGTCAACCCTGGCCCCTGGTAGACAGACCCTCCTCTTCTTGGTTGGATTCCGTTCAACGAACTTTTTATTAATTTGACGCACTAAGGAGTCCCCAATTAAAATAGTTTCCCTCTCGTTCACATCCCTATCCAACTGGGCGAAGGGTTTCGAAACCTCGATAGGGGATGGGTCCTTATCACCTAACGTACATGGCCTAGCTTCACCCTTAACTTATCTAAATCCCTCCGTCTACTAATCTCAGACCAACCTTCACTCCTTCCTCAACTCTGTCTAACCTTCCCAATAAGGTACTGATACCAGAAACTATGTTCCTCACCTCACTCTTTAAATTACTAACGTCTTCAACGTTATTATAGGTTCAGTCTTCTTCAACTGTAAGTCTTGGATCTTTTCCGTTTGGGGGCTAGCAGCGAATTTGGTGCTTTCCTGTTAATGGGACTACCCAACCGCCCGCCACCAAACTGTTTGTTATGTATTTTTGCTCTCGTCATTTACGCTTAAACTAATGAAAATATCACAACTTAACCTAACCAATCACCTAGGGCGTACAGTTGCCTTAACCGGGCATTCAATTGACCTAACCGGGCATTGAATTCACCTAACAGGTTAATATAACGGAAAATGCCCGGTTAGGTGAACTGAATGCCCAGTTAGGTTAATTGAATGCCCGGTTAGGTCAACTGTACGCCTTTGATAATTGGTTAGGTTAAGTTGTGATATTTTCGTTAGTTTAAACGAAAATGACGAGAGCAAAAATACATCATAAACAGTTTGGTAGTCCCGATAATATGTAAGTATCGAATTTATTAGTCATTTAAATGAAATTAGTTAATATGTAAGTGATAATCAGTTAGTAGGGGGCCAAAATGTCTTTATGTCATCTAAAACCCCAGAAAAAACGTCGCTGCTTTCGGTACGTTGTCGCCACATGAATTCCGCAAGATACGAGTCCAGATGATGGCAGGCGGTTGGGTATTCCCGTCAACAGGAAAGCACCGCGAATTTTAATGAAAATCGGTATACTAATGTAGTTTTGGTCACTGATTTCAAAAATAACTTTCTTTGGTACTTACGTATTATCGAGACTACCAAACTGTTTATTATGTATTTTTGCTCTCGTCATTTTCATTTTAACTAACGAAAATATCACAACTTAACCTAACCAATCATCAAGGGCGTACAATTGACCTAACTGGGCATTCAATTAACCTAGCCGGGCATTCAGTTGATCTAACCGGGCATTCAGTTGACCTAACCGGGTATTTTCCATTTTATTTTGTTTTTCGTAGCTAGCCTAACCTAACCTAAAATCTTTCCTTTTTTCAGATCATTAGAAATTTTCAACCATGAAGTGCCCAGTTAGGTCAACTGAATGCCCAGTGAGGTTAATTGAATGCCCGATTAGGTCAACTGTACGCCTTTGATGATTGGTTAGGTTAAGTTGTGATATTTTCGTTAGTTTAAACGAAAATCACGAGAGCAAAAATACATAATAAACAGTTTGGTAGTCCCGATAATACGTAAGTACCCTTTCCTTTCTTGGAGAAATGAAAAACAAACATGTTTGACCACTTTAAATAATTAATGTGTTTTTAACGAAAATATCATGACTTAACCTAACCAATTGTCAAGGGCGTACAGTTGACCTAACCGGGCATTCAACTGACCTAACCTGGCATTCAATTCTTGAATTTTCTGCTACTTTCACAGATCTGCCGGGATACTTCAAAAAACGTATTCTTCGTAAAGTTGCACGTTTTACCGTTTGACCGACGCTTTTGGCAACGAAAAAACTGGGTATTTTTATCAAAGGAACACACTTTCCCACACTTTGAGCACTTTTTCATAAACAGTTCCAGTTTGTGACTCTGGCTAAATTTAATACAATCCTCTGTAACTAGTTTAAGTTAGTTAAAACACACATTAATTATTTAAAGTGCTCTAACATGTTTGTTTTTCATTTCTCCAAAAACAGAAAGTTATTTTTGAAATCATTGACCAAAACTACATTAGTATACCGATTTTCATTAAAATTCGCTGCTCTCCCCCAAACGGAAAAGACCCCAGGTTTTTCCGTCACCTCGTGTACACTACATTTTATATCAACTATCTCTTCCCTTAAATCACAAAAGAAACAAACCGATCTCTCGGTAATCGCCATAGGACCGCCTTTGTAATCCTTAAAATCCGTATACCACCGATTAACCCCACACCTAGTACAAGACGTTTTCTGCGACGGCATCGCGCAAGTTAAAGTAGTTAACGTTTATAACCGTCACAAGCTTAAGTTAAATTAAGCCGGCACGCTATGAAAACTTCTAAATCGCTAAAAACCACTAATATTCAGTTACTTAACTATAACAATGTGAATATAAACGCAAGTATATAAAATTCAGAACTTTCCAAGAGTAAATTAATCTGCAATATCCAAAAGTAGGAGCAATATCAGAGAGCCCAGGGAATGCGTCCGCTCAGTAAGGAGTCTGGCTGACTATGATGATTATATAGGATTTGATAACTAATTTTTAGAATGTTTTTACAAAGTTTTACTTTTTTATATTTTCAATTTGGTGGTCGACTTAAACACCCAGAATAGGCTAAAATCTAAATCTGAAATTGAAAGTTAGGGGATCGACTAATCTGGACCGTAGACTTATACGCCCCAATATACGGTAATTAATGTTTGTTTTGTGTTGCGGATTCCATAGTTTTATTCGGTTTTCACAGATTCATATTTTATTTTCATTATGTAGTAAACCATACCAAATAATTTGGAAACACAAGGGTATTTATTGGTTGTTTTAAACCAAATTATTTGCTTCAGAGACAGAGATAGCCCTTTCCCATTTTGTTATCTTAAATTGAACGTTGAAAAGCATCGTTTAGTTTTCTCTAGCTCTTCTAAGTTGTAACCATTTTCTTTTATTTACTTAAGCCCCTAATTTATAAATATTTTTATTTCATCAGTGTTCAGAGAGTGTTTCAGGTGACAAAGATGGATCATCATTCATCACTAATACAGTTATACTTCACTGATATTCTTCATCTGTTACTTAAAATCACCTGTTTTTCATTGTTTGTGCCAAGCCTTTATTAGTATCGATCACTTCTGATTTGAACCACACCGTCACAACAAGAACTGTACGCTTAGTTGGCCAATGACCATTTAAGTGGCGGAAACCAAAGGTGTAACTGTTTAATTGCAAATATACTGTACTTAATTAGATTTGTGATAGTTATTTCATTAGGCTTTGTGTTTAATTCAGCACGTAAGTTCTGAGGGGGCAGCACTTGGGATCTCGGCCCGAGCGTCATTTTTCCTCGATGTCACTGTTGTAGGGAAACCTGTATATAGATGATGATACTGAGATCGATCACTCGATTACTGGTTCGCAAGGGCTCAGTACTCCCACATTAAATTATAGTTCATGTTTACTGGAAATTAAAATTATTTATCGTAACGAAATACTCGAAGGACCGAATAAGTGTTTCAATAGTTAAGTTTTAATAAGAGATCACCTGTATAGTGATTCTTGAGATATGATTAATTACGTGGTTTGGGCAGTTTACCCCAGAAAGTAAAGGTTAATTCTTACTAAGTACTGAGTCTAACTTAAATTACTTCAACAACATGGAGATTAAGCATGACTGTATCTTGACTATTTAGCCACCGTCATCAGCAATGAAACCTTCACAAACTAGTTCGCAGAATTGGGCCACAAATTTCACCGCGTAAAACTTCTCGAAATGAAGTTATCCTTGACAAGATTCGTACGATCCAGTACACTATATATGTACTACAAAGTAGTGCAAGTTATTCACTTTTGCAGTTCAGAATTGAAATAAATACAAAAGTAGTATACCTGCAAAGATGTAGAGTGCAATGCAATTGCATCCAATATGCATGCAACAATGAAAACTGTAGCGAATGTGCCAGTGCCATGCAACACTGCAAGACACTGGCATAGTGCCAAGGGGTTATGCAGGAAAAAGGGAAAGGGGAGGTAAGCAGGAGGGGGTGGAGAGTAACTTAACCTAGCAGCTCAGGCCCACAAAGGTATATATATATATATAAATTGTATATGTATATATGTTTGTATGAGTGTATATGAGTTGTATGTGTATATATGTTTGTATGTGTGTATAGGAAAAACTATAAAACCTCTTCTTTATTGATGGCATAACTGGAGAAGAAACGTCCGGTGGAGCATCTTGACACATAATGCCAGAGATTTCAAAATTGTTGTTGCCGTTATATATAGCCCATTAATTAAACAGCTAACACGAACAAAGTGTTATATCGTGAACTAAAGAGAATAATAGATAATGAACAGGCCTTAATTATGGATGACTTTAATTGCACTAACGTGAATTACGATACAATGCAGAGAGACGCGAAAGGTAACTGTTTAGTTAATTTTATCGAGGCAAGCTTTCTTATTCAAAAGGTTGGGGAACCTACGAGGTTGGACAGTATTTTAGATTAGGTAATAACTACAGATAATAGGCTGATCGCTGATCTTTCAGTAATAGAGCCGTTAAGAAATAGCGATCACAATATGGTACAGTTTGTCTTCTCAGTTAGTCATTCGAAACCAGCTAACTCAATTAAAATTCCTAACTTCAAGCGCGCAGACATTTGTAAATTTACAAATGAATTTTCACGCGTCGAAAGAGAAAACGTAAAGGGGACCTACTGTACAACGCAAAAATAATGTGGGGCTCGTTTGAAACAGTATTTAGGACTATAAATGAGGAATGTGTACCGGACAAGATTAAGCGTGTGAAAGTAAATAACAAGAACTTCTGGTTTACCTCTAGAGTAGGAGATATTATAAAGAGTAGAGATAGGGCTTATAGGCTACATAAGTGCGATAAAGACAATTTGTGGTTACGAAACAACTATATATCTCTAACGAGTGAAGCGAAAAGCGTAATAATAAAGTCCAAGCGCGATTTTAAAATTTCCATAGCTCGTGATGGCAAAGAAAATTCCCAAAGATTTTTCCAATACGTCAATAATAAGAACGCGGTAAAGAGTGTGTTAGGATTGTTGAAAATTCCTGACGGTGAGCTAGTTTCTGAAAACAAGCAAATGGCTTCACTGCTAAACGAATTTTTAAGTCACTTTTTACTATAGAAGATGTAACGAATATCCCTACGGTCATAGACATAATACCTTTTGATAATGGTAATATTTTGGATAATATTGTGGTGAGTGAAAGGGAGGTACTGCACTATATTTGTAAATTGAAAATGCTAAAATAACCGGGGCCGGATTCCATATATCCCATACGACTCAAAGAATTAAAAGAAAGCATTGTTGTGCCGCTAACAAAGTTTTTAATGCGTCTATTTCTGAGGGATGCATACCAGATAATTTCAAGTTAGCAAATGTAACACCTATTTTCAAGAAAGGCGATAAATGAGCGGCGGGAAATTATAGGCCAATCAGTTTAACGTCTGTTGTAGGTAAGCTACTGGAATCGATAATTAGGGATCATATAGTTGAACACTTACAACTGCATAACTTGATTGGAAATACGCACCACGGTTTTAGGCGAAAAAAATCTTCCTTAACTAATCTCTTAGAATTTTTCGAAAGCGTGGTTGAAGTTGACGATAGTCATCGGGTGGTAGATGTTGTGAATTTAAATTTTCAAAAAGCGTTTGACAACGTACTGCACAAAACATTCGTTGAAAAAACTAAGACTCATAGAATCAGGGGTGCAGTAATAAATTGAATAGAAGAGTGTTTGCGAGGTAGAGGGTGGTGTTGATGGAGCAGATTCTTCTTGGGCTACTGTAGCGAGCGGCGTTCCTCAGGGCTCTGTATTGGGCCCCTTGGTTTTTCTTATATATATTAACGATTTACATGTCGGCCTAGTCAGTACAATTTGAAACGTTTTGGATGACAAGTTGGGTGGTAGGGCGATTAATGAAGAAGATATACGTAAAATCCGGGAAGCTCTGAATTTATTGGTCGGTTACATGGTAAATGAGATTTAACGTCAATAAGTGCAAAATTTTACATATATGTTCGCTTAACGATAATTATGCGTATAGTACTGTATGTCAGGCAAAGAGTTGGCAAGCATAGATCAGGAAAAAGATTTAGGAGTTATAGTCACTGGTGATTTAAAAGTAGCGAATCAAAATACAGCAGCGGTCAATAAGGCAAACAAAATACTAGATTTTATAGCTAGGAATTTTGAGCGCAATTTGCGCGATATTATTGTTCCTCCTTATATATCATTTGTTAGACCCCATTTGGAGTACGCGATCCAATTTTGGAATTGACTGTACTTGAGACGATGAGGCTAAGGAGTGAGCTAATCCAGGTTTTTAAAATTATGATGGGTTGAAATCGTAAACAGAGAGCGTTTTCGAAATAACACAATATAGTAGAATTTAAAATAATGGGTGTAAACTGAGAAGTAGAAGGTTCGTGACAGCAGTTGCCAAAAACTTTTTTACGCATAATATACTAAATAGCTGGAATAGTTTGGCGACAGAAATAATTAGTAGCTCCTCTATAAACATTTTTAAAAGTCAATTATGCATATATTGATGGAATAGGTACAGTTTAAGGAAGTAAAATTAAGGTTTTTGTGGTTCGGAACCTACCGAAAAATGTATGTCCCCTCCGCCACCACGGTGGACACGAGCAGTACAGAATTACAAACACGGTTGGGTAGATCAGCCAAGAGTGGATCCGATGGTCTTTGTTGGTCTGAAACATTATATATATATATATATATATTTTTTTTTTTTTTTAAATGGGGTTCTTTAGCCACCTTCGCAAAATCTAAGGTCATATGACGGAGGGGACCTACAGCTTTACGTGGGATCCGAACCACGGGTCGCTACATAATTTGGGTGCAGAGGACGGTCTCCCATCCAACTACTATATATATATATATATATATATATAATGTATATATATATATACACACGGTTATTTCCTTTGAATATGTTTATTTAGCCTTTACTTGAACTGTATTGGCTGAATACTCACAGACACACACACACACATATATATATATTTGTATATATATATATATATATATATATATATATATATATATATATATATATATATATATATATATATATATTAGGGTGTGTTTATGGTATATGGTGAAAAATGCGAAATGAAAATGCAAGGGAGCGGAACCCTTTATTTTGTGAGGATATATGAGAAAACAGAACAGGCAAAATTTCTTTGTAATCCAACAACATTTAGAGGTTGCCCACAGCTGATAGGTATTTTCAATTTATAGGGCAATGGAAATTTTAATTCTCAGTTTAAATGATAAATTGCATCTCCAATATACATCTCCAATAAGTATTCAGAACAAATATATCGTGTGAGTATATCCACTAAATTCATAATTAACGATTAAAGTACATGACACCTCGAGTGTTGGCGTTCATTTTTTCATCAAAGTGGCTTTGGAGGCTGTCGGCAAGACTTTACGATGTTCTTCGACGATTTGAATCATGAACTGCATCTGCTCTTCGTTCCGAGTCCTTCCAGCCTTCGTGAATTCTTGAATCAATGCTATGCCTCGCTGTGCTGCATCATTCACTACATTTAAGGAATCCACCCTGATCTTTGCTGAACCAAAGCTGGTGTTGTTTTCCCAGTTTGATGGATCCTCTTGCAGGAAATCGACCGGAAGATCTAGAAGGGTGAACAGATTGTACGTATTGGAAGAGCAAAAGTCTGCCAGGGTCTTTCCTCTTGGATCTGGAATCCAGCCTCGTCGGGGGGGAGCTTCTGACCCTTCAACGGAATTCATATTCTCTACCATTTTCCGCTTCTCATCATCATCGACTGCAGGATCGAATAGTGCAAGGCCCACGTTTACCTCATTGAGGTACCAGAGATGCCGATTAAAACTCTTGTACCCAGCGGCGTTGGTGTTTTGCAACTTTTGAAGGAGGGCTAAGTCGCTTCGTGGAGCGCTTGCTGCTTCTCTTGCTGAAAACCACGGAAGGACGTAATCTTGAGCAACGAAGAGACAGAAGTCCCGCAACCCAGAAATCAGGCGGTCACTGCTACTTGCTCCACGAGATGTTGAAGGACATTGGTTCATGTGCATCGTGAACTGGTATCTGAACATCCAAATCTTGAAAGAGTAAATTCCACGCGCCATCCACCGTGCTCGGTGCAAAGCCTCTGGAGCCATGAACACAGGACTCCGACGTCCGTGAGGTACTCCTCCCAAGAAAATGACTACAAGTTCAAGAAGCTCTTTATAGTCATCTCTGGGATGCTTCACTTTCAGAAGGTCATTTGCTTCATGAATCATCTTCTCGGCCCAGGGACTGATCACTGCAGCCGTGTCCTCTTCGTCCGCGGCAGTGGAGTATTCATTCAATTTCAGTTGCGGCCAAACATTACGGAAGCTCTGGAAAATCTTAATCTCAGGTCCTTTGGAAAGGTCTCCAACAAGGAAAGAAAATACTGCTTCAAGCAGCAGTTCCAGCACGTGATGTCGACACGCAAAGTAAATCATTTCACGCCCGAGAGCCTGCTCTACTCGCACACACATTCCTCCATGGATGCCGGTGTTGGTGGCTGTCGTGTCAAAGCAAAGAGCTTTGATCTTCTGGCCAAGATCCCAGTTTTCGATGGTTTCGATGATGACGATTGCTGTCCTTTCTGCCTTGGAGTCTGGGAGTTTGGGGATGGCTAGAATCTTGCTCATCCCATCCCCGGTAACTAAGATGGCTAAACGGTCGATTTTGTCTCTTCCCATTAAGTCTGCCATAAGTTTTCCATCCCAGTGAAGAACAAGAGGGCATTCAGGCTTGTAGGAAGCTCTCACCTCTGCTTCGTGAGCTGATCTGTACCTGGATCTGCTAGCCCGAATAGCACTTGGACTGAGGCACATCTCACTTATGTCCTGACCCATTTGCATGCCAAAGGGGATGAGAACACGAGCAGCTGCCCTGTCCCTCATCCGCGTGCGGTCCAATGCCGCAGCGACCTCCGAACTGATTGCCGTCGTCCCACGGCGATGTTTTGGAGCCGACGATGTAACTGGCTTTCTTTCGGGACTTGTTTCCTCACTTGATGACGCTGACGATGAGGTTTCCATAACAACGGTAGCAGAGATTTCTTCCATTTCCTGCACATGCCTGTCTTTCCGCTTCAATTCCTGAGCAGTTCTTTCTTGGGCCCTTGCGACTTTTTTGGCAATCTTCTTGTCGACATTTCCAATCCTTCCTCTCCGACCCTCCTCCCTTTGAGCAAGCAGGAAGTCCTTGTCCTCCTGAATTTTGATAAGATTTAGGGCATTTTGGTGACCAATGTCGAAAAGGTTGTTCAAGCTTGACCTGAACGCAGCCTGGTTGTCCAAATTGGTCTTCGTTTTCCGCGAAATTCTCTTCTTCAAACCCTGCCATTCGTCATGCAATTTCCGGACGTGCTTCTTGACGTCGTGCGGATGTTTCGTCGGTAAACCTTCTGTCACCCAGATTTCAATGATGGCTTGTGATGTCGAGGACACACTCTCAGCTAAGGATTTCTTCTCTTCATTGTGGAGATGGAAAAGGTACTTCAATACATCACCTCTTGAAGGTAATTGCTGACCGGCAATAGTAGGACTTGATGACCCCACAAGCCAGATTGATTTCTTCGATCTTGTACATGCCGCCATCGTTCACCAGTTATCTGTGAATAAGACAAAACAGTGAAATTGGTAAGTTAATTTAACCCATTCATGGATAAAGTACCACAGGAAAATGTGTACAAATAAGCCACCCTCTTTGTAACCGTAATCTGTGTTCAAAGAATGATTGGCTGATAACCCATGAACACAATATGTATTAAAATTATAATAATTTTGCGAAATCATGCATACATAACCATTTACAGTATATCCAATCCATATATAAATTTAAAATAATCTACGGTACACTACACTATTTCACTCAGACGATGCGAAAAAAGATGATTGCAATACGCTGAAGCAGAGAGCGTCCAAAATTTTATACGCATAAAAATTAAACCTTATAACTATTTTTGGAAACAAAAATATTGCCGGTAAAACAAGTCATTATACTTACAAACAATTCATAATACCATCCATTACAGTGCTAAGTAAAAAAAACGTTTGAAATATATGAATTATTTAAATAACACTTACCGTTATGAGAACTGTGATGCTTCTTGGCCACCATTACGTAAATGCATGAAAGACGTGAGTAATTAAGAGAAAACGATTTAGAATTAAAGAAAATTCATTTGTTGGTATACTGAAGTAAAGAAATATGGATTATCAGAACGCAATTGACAAATGCAATTTCTAATTTTGGGGACGCTGTGTATCAATGGGTTAATAAACACTAGAAGTGACTTAAAAAGGGCGCATAAATAAATGAGCATATGGGTAAATCTTTGGGGTCTTTGGGCAACCTATAAATATTTGATGATTTTCCAAATAAATCATGTGCTTTATTTGCTCCCGGAACCTCATCATTTGCGGGGTTCCGTGACCCGAAATTCACACTTTCAGTCTTTAAAAGCACCCTAATATATATGTATATATTAGTGGTGGACCGGATGTCAGTTTTTCAACATCTGCGGATGTGGGTGCGGATTTTTAATTTCAATATCCGCGGATGCGGATGCGGATATTTAGTTAATCTATCAATATAATATAGAATTATGGATATATAACATAATTTTTCAAATTTCATGATATTACTATTATGGCAGGCAATGCATAAGAATTAAAATTAATATTAATGTTTCCATTATGATAAAACTAATAACTTTCTCAAGAGTTTCAGCTACAGAAAACTCAATGAAACAAGTTTCATTCAATTTTCTGTGTTACATGGTATTTATATTTTGAGGTTTATATATTTGTTTGTTCATTAATAATTAATTAATACTTTACATGAAATATGCATGACTGGGCCTTATAAGCTACTTTATAAGCTAATTTAATTGTAAATTGCATAATTTATTAGAGGTAATATCCGCATAACATCCGCAGTCAGAAGTGCGGATGGGGATGTAAAAAATGATGCGGATATCCGGTCCACCACTAGTATATATATATATATATATGTATAGAAACGACGTAAGTATAGAGGAGTGTTCTGCACACGAGGAAGAGAAATAACGAACAAATGAAAAATGAGGTGACCGCCCGGGAATCGAACCCAGGACCTTCCGACTGCCGGTCAGACATGCTACCACTACACTACGAGCCTCGATCAGTCAGAAGTCGCAATTCTCCTACTCTGATACTTTCTCTGACGGTTCGCCGATTTTCTTTTTGTAACTTATCGGGAACTATTTTCTCTATTTACTAAGTTCTCGGAAGAGAGGCCAACTTGAAGGGGAAAAATAAAAAGTTTCTCTCACTGTAATTTACTTCTAAAATGTACAGGTAGTGCTCTGAATTTACTTTTATTCATAAATATATTATATGTTTAGTTCATTAAAATGCATAATTGATTTCTATTTTTAATTTGTATTCTTAATTTTCTTAATTCAATTATCGTACCGATACTTCTGGTTAATGTTAATGGTTATATAGTTCATATATAGCTAGGAATGTTACTAGTCGAATTTAATTCCATCTTCAAAATTATAATTAATTATAATAAATTCTATAACAAATGAAAAATCGAAAATGGATACGACTAAACCATAGAAATGGTAGATCGTAGGGTTGTGACACAAACAAAAATAGAAAGCTACAAATAAAATTTTTATCCAAAATCGCATCAGGCGATTTTGGTTTCTCATGTAAAAATGAATATGGATTATTCATTGTTCATTTTTTACAGTGTTCCCCTCTCTAAAATGGTATTAATTAATACAATAATATAATATAATACAATTAATACAATACAATTGAGAAAATAACATCCTAACTAATTCAAATTAGATGATGACGAATTTTTTCTTTACAATACAAATTTTATACAGAACAATTGACTTCGGGTGGTTGAGGACAACGCACAATAATCAAATCTTTAACATGACACTTGCTTAGAGTTATTATGAAATATAAAAAATTAGAAGATTAATACTTTAATTTATGCAAACAGAATAAAATGATTAATACGTTAATTTAGACAACCAATGATATTATTAAATTTTACAAATATTTAGTTATCATGATTGTACAGGTAATAAACTAATTTTATTGACTCGGGTGGGTAAAAATCGAATTATGTAATGGATGATGTATAGACCTATGGTCAAGTGTGTTTTTTGTGTATTAGATAAAGAGTGTAGTGGTTAGTGATATGTCCAAATGGGTGAAAGTGTAATCAGTATCCGCAGATTTTTTTTTTTTTTTGGTACGTAATGTTTGTGGAGAAACGTACACATTTGAACACGTTTCCATGCGTGGGTATGTGTAGGGATTTGGAAGGTTTTTGAATTTACAAAGTTTAAAAATAATGTATAATAATTTAAGATGGGTTTAGGGTTATAAAATCTTTTAAGTTTAAGTCAATTATTATTATTATTATTATTATTATTATAAAATCCTTTAAGTTCAATGTCGATTATTATTAAAATCTAATTACAGGTAGTATTAATGATGGTGTATGCGTATAAGTTTTAATGAATTCGAATGTGTCAAAAGTAATAAAATTCAATCGGAAGTATCGATTTCACGTAATCAGTTGCGCGTATTAAGGTAATTAAAATAAATACGCACTTAAAAGAACTTACAATTAATGAAAGTAAATCTAGCGGTATTAAAAATTAAATTTTGAAGATGGAATTAAATTCGACTAGTAACATTCCTAGCTATATATGAACTATATAACCATTAACATTAACCAGAAGTATCGGTACGATAATTGAATTAAGAAAATTAAGAATACAAATTAAAAATAGAAATCAATTATGCATTTTAATGAACTAAACATATAATATATTTAAGAATAAAAGTAAATCCAGCCATAGATGAATTTCGGCCAAGAATAAAAAAAGTTATTGAAATGGAAGAAAAGCATTTCGAACAATTTTTTTAATAATTTCAGGTAAATTTTACATTAAAAATTATTTTTACATAATAAAAAAAATATTTAAAAGGTTTAATAATTTTTGCATGTTAAGTAGAAAAATCATACTCTTTCGTTAAATGTTGATAGAATTCGAATTATTTGATATTTTAGTCTGAAAACTTGTTTGCGTATAGATAAATACATATGTTTTATTGTGTAGAAGTTTTATTAAAATTAAATGACAAAAAAAAACAACAACTGAAATTTAGGGTATGTGCGGTCCTACGGGTAAATTTTCCGACCGTACAGAGCAGGATAAATTAGGTACGTGATCGATTAATTATTACACTATTACTGTCATCATATAATCACAATAATTATAAAACTCGTTACAAACATTTGTAAAAACGGTTTTGGTTGCAAATAATAAAATATGTCATTTTACCTATATATTTATATACGCAACAATGGCATGAAAAGAAAAGACAAATCGGTCAATTTCCTTCTTACAAACAAAAAAAAGGTTAAATTAAAGACACAACCTGCCAATTCAGGTTGAATTAAAGACACAACCTGCCAATTCAGGTTGAATTAAAGACACAACCTGCCAATTCAGGTTGAATTAAATTCTCTTTCACAAAAAGGAAGGTTGACTTAAATTATCTTAAATTACATTCTCTTAAACTAATTTCTCTTAAACAACTAAAAAAAGTTGAATTCAATTGACTGCATTGAAATGACTTGGGACTTCAAAACTTACTTGGGACTTCAAAACTAACTTTAAATAAAATTCACTTTAAATAAAGCTAACTTTAAATAAAACTGACCTTAAATAAAACTGACTTTAAATAAAACTGACTGAAACTTGAAAACTGACTGAAACTTCAAAATTGACTGAAACTTCGAAACTACTTGAAACTGATTAACTTGAAACTGACTGACTGACTTAAAACTGACTGACTTAAAACTGACTGACTTCAAACTGACTGACTTCAAACTGACTTAAACTGACTTACACTGACTTGAACTGATTTGAACTGACTTGAACTGATTTGAATTGACTTGAAACTAACTGACTAACTTGAACTGACTTGAAACTGACTGACTGACTTGAAACTGACTAACTGACTGACTGAATTGAAACTGACTGATGACTTGAACTGACTTGAACTGACTTTAACTGAATTGAACTGCTATCAAGTACGTCTATAATCTCTGGGGCGGTTGTCCCTCTGGATGCAACCTTTTGACTTGAACTCTTATCAAGTATCTTGAAACTGAAACTGTCCAACTTGAACTCTGTCAAGTATCTTCAAACTGAACTGACTGAAGTTGGCTGCACTTGAACTCTATCAAGTGGAGTCTACTGAAAATGAAACTGACTTGCACTTGAACTGCTATTAAGCGAAGACTATTAATCTCTGGTGCTTGGCTGTCCCTCTTGGTTACAACCAACTGAAACTGTCTGAAAACTGAAAATGACTGCACTTGAACTGCTATCAAGTGAAGTCTATTATTCTCTGAGTTTGGTTGTCCCACTTGGTGCAACCGACTTACTTGAACTACTATCAAGTATGTAACTCTCTGGGGCGGTTGTCCCTCTTGATGCAACCGACTAAAACTGAAAACTGAAACTGGAACTTGAAACTGCTTCAAGTAACTATATAAACTCTCTATAAACTCTCTGTAAACTCTCCCTCATAATTTGCAAGTCAATTCAATCCATTAATTTGAAAAAATTGTAAACAAAAATAAAAAATGTAAACAACATTTCACTCGAATGTACGCGAAGGTACAGTAATATTATGTTTATACATAAAATAAAATTATTCTATACTAACTATAATAGTGAAAATAACTGTGAAATTTATCTCTGTGAAAATTAACTCTGTGACTTTTAACTGTGAAATTTCACTGTTTCACTAAAAAAATGTATCAATGGTGTATGGAATGTTCACTGTGTTTCTTGTAAATTCTGGATTGATACTCATTATTAACTGTTAATAATACTGACTTTTCAAGTGTTTATAAATTACTTAAAAAACCCAACTCTCTACTTAACAAAATTTCTACGGCGAAATCCTTGGAGACGTCTCCTGAAGACGTGTCTTGCTGGCTGCTTGTTCTTGGATGAAAACTAGGTGGGGAGAACTTGGAGTCGTGACACACCGGTTCAATGGTGGATGTGACGAACTGGAAGTCGTGACACGCCGGTCAACTGGATGTTGATTCTAGTTCTAGGGTCTGGAAGACTGGAAGAATCCTGGATGCAGAATTTGTCAATCGTGAAGATCCTGGTTAAAGGGTCGCCAGTTTGTTAAAATCCTCTTCTTAAAATCCTGGCAGGGTCGCCAGTTTGTTAAAATCCTCTTCTTAAAATCCTGGCAGGGTCGCCAGTTTGTTATAACCCCTCCGTCTATGGCCCTGGGTTGGTTCGAATCGACGGGGGTTCTTGTTTGAGGGCAGCAACGGATATTTCTCGCGATGGTTTTTTTCTATAATATTCTAATTTTTCTCTCATTTCTTTTTTCTCTTTCTATAATACTCTGATACTTTCTCTGACGGTTCGCCGATTTTCTTTTTGTAACTTATCGGGAACTATTTTCTCTATTTACTAAGTTCTCTGAAGAGAGGCCAACTTGAATGGGAAAAATAAAAAGTTTCTCACTGTAATTTACTTCTAAAATGTACAGGTAGTGCTCTGAATTTACAGGGGTAGAGGTTCGACCTCTTTCGACCATGGCTCAGGCCGGAATCTAATAATTAAGGAGGCAAGGGGCCTCTGCCCCCTCCTCGCAGCGAGGCTGCTAACAGGGGAGTGTCGTAATAGTGACCAAAGAAGAGTGAAGTAATGAAGTGAAGTTAATTTTACAATTACATGTATCATATAAGTCTAAATGTTGGGGGAATGCAGTTGAAGGTTAAGTTTCCCCCCTTTTAAACACATGATCAGATGAAAGATTCCAAATAAAAAAAAAAATAAATAAACATCGTATTTTCGCCGAGTATACATTTCTGAAGGCAATATAATTTCGTAGTAGTACATAAGTACAATCTAAGAACATCATTGAGTACGTTGTAATTTTGGTTCACAACAATCATGATTATAATTATGGATTAATTCACATCCCTTAGTATCGTTTAGTTACAATCGCATTTGTTTTACAGTGTTTTTATATTTATATATGGTTATTATATATGGTTCTTAGTACAACACAAAGTACATGGGCACGTATGAGGTAATTTATACTCAACATGACACACATGATTATAAGTTATAAATCTGAAATCAGAGGGTCAAGAGGTCTTTCGTTTGCAGATGTTCGATTTATGCTGCGATGAGCGGAATTTGATAACTTGCCTCAGCATTTTCGAGTTCATTGCAGGAGGCGAAATAATTAAAAATAAAAAGTAAAAAAATAAAAAAAAAGAATACACAAGAAAGTATTTCGATGATTTCGAACGAATGCATAAAGTTTTGCATTTCATCGACTGACACGAGCAAAAATGAATATGCAATAAAACTGATATAGGACAATCGTCAAGATAAGATATGGACGTATAGGGGGGGATATGGTCGAATAATAGCTATATTTATACTTATAGAGTGCACAGTTTTTGTTTTTATGTTAAAGAATTTTCATACATTGAATACTAGAGATATGTTGAAGTGAAATTAATGACGGGAAAATGTGAAGGGAATTAAGCTACTTTATGACGTCACAGCCATTCAAACTATGTCATACGTACAGTGTAACTGTAAGTCATTATTTGGGAGGACCTGAAAGAAACGAGTTAAAGACAAAGAGTGGGTATCAAGAACTAAGAAGCACAACTACGGGTTCCAATCCTGTTATGTGCAATGTGTATATATAATCTAGGGGACGAGGGTGAGATGCAAGACAACCATAATTAATTATAATAAATTCTACAAATGAAAAATCGAAAATGTATACGAATAAACCATAGAAATGGTAGATTGTAGGGTTGTGACACAAACAAAAATAGAAACGTACAAATAAAATTTGGTACTAGGGCAATTGCGTCCTGGTCAAGTGCGACCCGGACAAATGCGTCCCGGTCATTGGAGTCCCTGGACAATTGCGTCCCGGACAATTGCGTCCCGGACAATTGCGCACTTCTCCAACTACTATATGAAGTTTATTTATTAGAGAAGTGAATAGAAAGTTAGTATCAGAATTTCAATTATACTTTTATTTTAACCTATTAACCTTGTTATATGTTCATAAGTTGTGTTCGAAACTGTTCTCTAAAACTTTATCCATCATCAGCAACATCATTGTCAAATTTTATGGGTTACGTCCACTTAAGATAAAGTTAGTTTCGTTAGTTTTAACGAAACTATCACAACTTAACCTAACCAATCGTGAAGGGCATAGAGTTGACCTAACTGGGCATTCAATTAATTTAACCGGGCATTATATCCCATACAAAATTACAATAACAAACATACTCGTCCCTCGACATTGGCGTCCCTGGACAATTGCGTAGGTAAAGTCACAATGAACTTTCTATTCACTTCTATACATATATACATATATACATATACATATATCTACATAATATATATATATATACATATATACATATATACATATATATATATACATATACATATATCTACATATATACTGTACATATATACATATATATATATACATATACATATATTTTTTAATTGGGGTTGCTTAACTTCCTACCGAACATCTAAGGTCATATGACAGAGGGGACCTACAGCTTTACGTGGGATCCGAACCACGGGTCCCTACATAATTTGGGCGGAGAGGACGGGCTCCCATACATATATATATATATACATATATACGGTTATTTCCTTTGAATATGTTTATTTAGCTTTTACTTGGACTGTTTTGGCTGAATACTCACAGACACACACACACACACACACACATAAATATATATATATATGTATATATATATATATATATATATATATGTACGGTAGGTTGTATATATATTTTTTTTATATATACTGTGTGTGTGTATGTATATATATATATATATATATATATAATCACTGTTATTTCTATTATTACGCTTGATTGAGTCTCGTACCTTCGCGCGCGCGCACACACTTACAAAGTTTTATTATATATACTTTATATACTTTTGGTGCCATTTGAAGGCAGGATTCACCACGAATTGTTTAACATATACACACTTTAAAGGAAAAATAAAACACATGTCTACACACTGTCTCTTTAATATACCTTGTGATTGAAAAGTAAGGATTTAATTTCAAATGGCAGTATTTACTAAACGAAAAGAGGTAGTACAGAAATTCTTTCAACATTTTAAGACAGAAACATTGCATTTATTCTGATATCTCAACATAAGCCAAAGCATTCTGAACACATTTCTCTAGCCGCGAAGACACAGACGCAAAACCTTTCCTTAGGAAGTCTTCAGACAGAGCGGCAAAAACATCTCGGATTCGCTGTTCCACTTCGTCAAGTGTCCGGGGTTTTGCTCGGTACACTTACTCTTTAGCCGAGCTGCCTGCCGTATTGATTTCTATGGGCTCCACTGAAACATTTCTCTGACAACATTCACATTTTCCTCTGATCGGGATGTCGATGATCTCCCGGACCGCGCTTCAGTCTTCACAGAATCCGTTTTCATGAGCTGTGTGTGACAGTTTCTGATGGCCTTTGCACTGAGGGTAGCATGTCTTCCATGAATTGACCTCCACCATCTCTGCACTTGAATCACAGACTGCCACACCTTGTGGCTGGCAGCTATTTGAGCGCGTTCCCGTACTGTCAATTTTTGTGCCATTGTACACATGCAAAAGAAAGGGAAAATTGTATTAGCTTCAAATAGCAATGTTTGTGGTTTAAAATTGTGCAAGAATAGTAGCAACACAGCATTCCGTTTAGGAGATACAGCTATTTGAAATTGGTTCTTACTTTTCAATCAGTCTGTACCTATATACAGTATCTAAACTAGGGTTTCTCCTTATATGCAGCTTTCTTCATCCCGGGAAATCCCGGGAATTCCCGGAAAAATGAAGCCAATTCCGGGATCCCGGGAAATCCAGGAAATGGTTGTATATTTAGGAGAACGGTAATTTTTTTTATTGTTCAGTGATAAAATACCCTTTTAGAATTGGGATAACCAATGAAACCTAGATGACCACTTTTGCATTGCAATACTTGAATTGAGTTTACCAATGAGTGGTAGCTATTTATTATTTATTAAACATAATATTTATCATGCTATTCATCTGCAGGTGACAAGTAAAAGGCTAAAATATTATATTCCTTTAATATTCCTTTGATTACAATTAAGTGCATTTGAAAATAAAAAAGAAAAAGAAAAAGAAACTTCATTAAAAAAAATAATTTATACCTTTTATCTCAACATATTTTATCTTAAAATATTTAGCCAATACAAAACAATAAAAATAAAATAAACTTCATTAGACAAACTAATTTAATCCTTTTATCTTAAAATATTTTATCTTAAAATATTTATCTTAAAATATTTAAAGAGTCAATCAACATTTTTAAAATTGCTTCTTAAAAAACAAACAATTGATACTTCTATCACTAAGACGAGTTCTCAACTTAGCGATAAATAAACATGCTGCAGAAACAGCTCTTTCTCATTCAACAGAGGTTGGCGGAATGGTTTTCAGTGCATCAAATAAATTCATGATGTTTGAAGTTCTGTTCCCTATTGTCTCGAAAAACTGCAGTTCTTGATTCAAATGTTTGCTTAAACTCTGAGCAAGAGATGCCTGCGATCGCTAGATAATATACTGAGACTCGGTTCCTTGTATTATACGCAGCGCGAGCGACATTCCCTCGGACAGTTTTTGGCATACGGGCCCACTTTTAGATTGCTCTAACTTGCTAATGCTAGTAGATGTTCATTTAAGGAAGCAGAAAAGTAGAATAAAATGTGGTAAATATTATGCAGTTTTCTTTAATTCTAGCCAAGAGCCTTCTAATAACAAAGGAAAAACAAATAAATCAATAAAAAATAAATTAATAATTTTAAAATTCCGGGATTTCCCGGGATATTTGTCCAATTCCCGGTATTTTCCAATCCAATAAAAACAGCCTGGATCCCAGGATTCCGGGATCGGGGGATCCCGGGAAAGAAACCCTAATCTATACCATGCATAAAATAGGAGCAATAACAATAATACATTGGAGAAAGATGGGTTAATATACAGGTTTAAAAACAGAAATAATACATACTCGCTTTATTTAATATATATATTATATATACACACACACACATATATATATATATATATATATGTGTGTGTGTGTGTACATACAAACACATATATATATATATTATAATATATATATATATTATATATATCAGTCTTTCCTCAGTCGTGATCAGTCTTTCCTTGTGAACAGACGTGTTTTATCGACTGTCCAGTGTTACCAATTGAATAAGTGGTTATCGTTCAAGTGTCTTCAAAAAAAAATAGTGTTTGGTGCATTCTTAACTAAATTACTTCGTGTTACTAATCATTCATGAAAGAATATATTTCATTTATTGACTTTATTCATTACTATATTACTTGACTAAACCAAGGCTAGTGCTTGTTTGTTTTCCGAATCTATTACTACACGAAGTTTCATAAGGTTGAAATTCCCTTGGTTTGCCTTTTTTGTTTTTCAAATCTATCAGAAAAGAGGTTTCTTAAGGTTCATTTCCCCTTAACACACTACCTGACCTCCCGAAGGGTCAATCACCGTGGGAAAAAAGGAAATAAGTCGGTCGAAGAGCGGACAGATAAGTGCCATTTAATACTTTTTCTTTAATAGATCTTTCGTCGGTAGCTTAATTACATGATTTAGCATAAAATTGTGTTACAAGAACCTGTTTCTGCGTTTCAAGAACATTTTTTGCCGGTTTTCGCAGGTGACAGCACAATAAGCACGCGGTAGACCTACGTTGTAATTTATTAATTTCCAAAGGCTAGTTTTTTTTTGTTTGTTTTTAAACTAATTAAAAGCATGGCACCCCGTGAAGTACTTGCAGTCGCTGTGAAGGGAAATTTGCCGCTTACGCGTTTACAATGGCTAATAATAATGAACAGTTAGTTTGCAGATGGTGCTCAAGCATGGAAGTGCTGAGGAACGAGTTAGAACGTGAGAGGGAGGCCAGGGTGAGGCTTGAAGAAACCGTGATACTCCTGACGGCAAAATTAGAATCCCTTGAGACTCCAGTTACGACCCCTCCTGCCTCAGTTTCTACTAATAATATAAATAGTACTAATAGCCCTCTCTCTTCCCCTACTTCCCAACCCTTCGTTTGAGTGCGAAATGGAGCCCCATTGAGAAAAGGAAAGACTTGTCTACCAGTAATAACAAGCAATAAGTTTTCTGTTTTAGGTTTCGAAGATGCTGATGAACCGGAAATACGACTCGTTGGCGATTCCATTGTTCGAGCGCAGCTCGAGGAATTCTGTGGGAGAAAGCCTCGTCGTAGGTGGAGGATATAACTCATAGTGTTGATAATTTTACAGACGTTACCGCCGAGGACACAACGTATGTTATTCATGTCAGTACTAATAACGTTTTAAATTCTAGATCGGAAGAATTGCTGGATAGGTAATGAAACACGTGACTTTGTAGGGGAGTATCAAATTATAGGTTATAGACTTTTTGTTAAAAACAGAATAGGTAGGCGAGGAGGCGGTGTTATGTTGTATATCAAAGATAATATTGCGAACGCAATAGAAGTAAAGCACTCAATTTCAGAACCGATAGATTCGACTATAGCAGAAATTAAATTAAACGATTTCAAACTTCTTGTTGCGGTTATATAGGCCCCCTAATCAAACAGATGATACTGACGAAGCGTTATATCGTGAACTAAAGAGAATAATCGGTAGTGAGCAGGCTTTAGTTATAGGTGACTTTAATTGCGCCAACGTGAATTACAATACAATGCAGGGTGACGCGGAAAGTAATCGTTTAGTTAATTTTCTCGAGGATACCTTTCTTATTCAAAAGGTTGGGGAACCTACGAGGTTGGACAGTATTTTAGATTTAGTAATAACTACGGATGATAGGCTAATTACTGATCTTAAAGTAATAGAACCGTTAAGCAATAGCGATCACAATATGGTAGAGTTTGTCCTCTCAGTAAGTCACTCGAAACCAACTAACTCGAGTAAAATTCCTAACTTCCAGCACGCAGATTTTGGTAAATTTCGAAATAAATTGTTACACGTCAATTGGGAAAACATGATGGGGAACTCCAACGCAAAACTAATGTGGGAATCGTTCGAAACAGTATTTAGGACTATAAATGAGGAATGTGTACCGTACAAAATTAAGCGTGCGAAAGTAAACAACAAGCCCTTGTGGTTTACTTCTAGAGTAGGAGACATTATAAAGAGTAGAGATAGAGCTTATAGGCAACATAAGTGCGACAAAGACAATTTGTTGTTACGAAACAACTACATATCTCTGAGGCGTGAAGCAAAAAGTGTAATAAGAAAGTCCAAGGGCGAATTTGAAATCTCCATAGCTCGTGACGGTAAAGAAAACCCCAAGCGATTCCTTCAATACCTCAACAATAGAAATCCAGTAAAAAGTGCCTTGGGGCCGTTGAAAAATGTAAACGGACATCTAGTTTCTGAAAACAAGGAAATGGCTACCTTGTTAAACGAATTTTTTACGTCAGTTTTTACTATAGATGTAACGAATATCCCTACGGTCATAGACATAATACGGTCATAGACATAATTTTTAGTGCGTCTATTTCTGAGGGGTGCGTACCAGATAATTTCAAGTTAGAAAACGTAACATCTATCTTTAAGAAAGGCGATAAAGGTGCGGCGGGAAATTATAGGCCAATCAGTTTAACATCTGTTGTAGGTAAGCTACTGGAATCAATAATTAGGAAACGTATAGTCGAACACTTAAAATTGTATAAACTAGTTAGAAATACGCAGCACGGTTTTAGGCGAAACAAATCTTGCTTAACTAATCTTTTATAATTTTTTCAAAGCGTGGTTGACGTTTACAGATCTACAGATCTAGAGAAGCTAAGGCTAACAAAGACCCTAAGTTCCACTCTAAGGTTAGCCCGAGAGAAAGGAAAGAGTAGGGGTTAAGAGAAGAGAAGAGAATAAGGGGTTAAATAAGGAGAAACCTATCATTCGTGGGTTAACTTTCATTCAGTAAAAGAGAAAAAACACTCACCATCATCATCCGCCGGCCACTGCCGACAAGTCAGAAAAATAGTCGGAGAGAATAGGAGAGGGGTGAAAGATGAAAAGAAGTGAAATAAGAACGCTTACAAACCATGCAAACACAGTCTTAAATCACAGTCATACCATGCAAACTACAAACATGCAAGAAAAGAGTTACAGACATGCAAAGTAAATAAAGTAGGTAAAGTTAAACAAAAAGTGGGTTAGTTTACGCTACGAGCTACATCTACGGTCGTGTTAGTCTAATATTTTTTATTTTTTTTTTTGCTGGCATTACACGCTAGCATGTCACAAGCTGGCATTCATCGTCAACAGACTCATCCTCGAGCACCGCCACCAGAGCTACTGTTGCTAACTTTGTTTTTTTATATTAAACATCGTTAGTATTTTTAAAATGTCTGTCAAGACGGTTCTTAAACATATTAACGCTGGTAGAATGAATGACTGACGCGGGAAGATTATTCCATTTATCAATTACTTTAAACGTAAAGAAGTTTTTAGCGATATTAGTAATGAAACGTCTGTCACGCAACTTAAATCCGTTATTGCGAGTATTACTATTATCGAAAGTGAACAATGTCAAAATTTACGTTATCGATGTTATTAACGATTTTGAAAACTTCAGTAAGCTCCCTCCTTAATCTTCTAGTTTCGAGTGAATACGGGTTTAACTCTTTAATCCTATCTTCATAAGGCTTATTGCTCAATGACTGAATCAGTTTCGTGGCACGACGTTGAACCCTTTCTAACCTATCAATATCATCACGCAAGTACGGACACCAAAACTGAACGGCATATTGTAAATGAGGCCTGACTAGGGACTTGTAAAGGGGCAATATAATATCCTTCGGTTTAAATTCGAAATTACGCGCTATGAAGCCTAACATCCTATTAGCTTTTGCGCAAGACTCCAGGCACTGGTTCCTAACCTTTAAATCCTTAGATACGCGTACGCCTAAATCTACTTCCTCGTCAACGCTCGCTAACTCCCTATCATCCATCGTGTACGTGTAATTATTGTTGCGAGAACCTATATGCAAAACTTTACATTTGTCTACGTTAAATTGCATCTGCCACTTATCTGTCCACTCCATAATCCTATTTACATCGTCTTGGATCCTATTTCTATCGTCCTCGTTAACAACCTTACCGCCTATTTTAGTATCGTCCGCGAATTTTGACACGTTACTAGTCAATCCTACATCTATGTCGTTAATGTAAATTACGAATAGCAATGGGCCTAACACTGAACCCTGTGGGACACCGCTACCTACATCTAACCACCCGATTCACTACCATTAACTACGACCCTCTGCCTCCTAGCACGAAGCCATTCTTCTAACCAGTTAGCTACCTGACCGCGTATACCGTGCGCTTTAACCTTCGCAATTAGTCTCCTATGCGGAACTGTATCGAACGCCTTTTTAAAATCTAAATAAATAACGTCAGCTGCTCTATGCCTATCGTATTCGCGCACTATTTCGTTATAAAATTCTAACAAATTAGTTAAACAAGACCTATGGCGTCGAAACCCATGCTGACTACTATTAATCAAATCTCTACTTTCTAAGTGATCGATGATACGATCCCTAACTACGGATTCCAAAAGTTTACCGACAATTGACGTTAAGCTAATGGGCCTATAATTGCTAGCTACTGCGCGGTCGCCTTTTTAAAAATAGGCGTGACGTTAGCTAATTTGAAGTCTTCAGGAATAATCCCCGTTTCGAGTGACTGATTAAAAATCTTCGTTAAGGGGCCTACGATAACTTCTTTCAAATCTTTCAAATGTCTGGGATAAAAAGCGTCAGGGCCTGGAGCCTTGCTAACTTTTAGCCTATCGATATAATGCGCAATCTCAGCCTCGTAAAGTTATTTCATCCAAAATAGTCTCGCTACTAAATGGAACGATATCGTCCACGTCGGGGACATTATTTACGTCTTCTACGGTAAAAACTGTCGCAAAAAAGTTATTGAAAATACCCGCCATCGCCTGAGCGTCAGAAGCCAAAGCGCCATTAACATCCACTAGAGGGCCTATGTTATCTTTTACCGGCTTACGATTATTTACGTATTCAAAAAACTTTTTTGGATTATGTTTACTATCCGCAGCTATAAGTATCTCTAAATTACGCTTGGCATTCCTAACTGATCTTTTAACCTGACGTCTAAGCTCGATATATCTATTAAAGTTAGCTGCCGTGCCATTGCGCTTACTAAGTCTATACGCTCTATTACGCTCGTTTATAACTCTCCTATTTCCCTAGTCCACCACTTCGGCCTACCACGATTTCTAGCGCGCTTGGGCCTACGAGGAATAAACTCCCTTTCAATATTCCTAAAACTTTCTTTAAACGCCACCCAACGCAAATTTGTGTCATTGCCCATAAATAAGTTATCCCAGTCCACTACTCTCATCCTATCAGCAAAACTATCAAAATTAGCCCTACGAAAATCAGGGACTTCTATTACGTTACTATCCTGAGTGTTTTTATCAATAACTTAAACCTAAGAATTTGATGATCACTACATCCTAAACTCTCGCCTACTTCTAAACCTTCGACTATATTCTCGCCGTTCGTCATCACCAAATCTAAAATATTGTCACCGCGCGTTGGTTCGGTAACTATCTGTCGTAAAAAGTTATCGTCCATAAACTCAACCAATCTCAAACCCTCCTCATTACCAGTAAAATTCTCGTAATTAACATTAGGGCAGTTAAAGTCTCCGACAATTATACTATTCCGATTGTCAATAAAATTACCAAGAAGTGAGTAAAATCTAGTATCTGTATCGAGGGGTTGAACGGGAGGTCTATAAACAACAACAAAATTAAAACTAATACTACGCGCCCTAACTTCAACACATATCGCATTAATTGCTGCCGGAAAATCTAACTTAACCTCGATAGCCCTAAGGGAATTACGAATGTACAGCAAAACGCCTCCACCAAACCTATGTAACCTATCATTAGTAGAGTTTAAAACCCGGTATATCAAGTTCCCCCAACAAGTCCCGAGTCACGGTATTTAACCAAGTTTCAGTGATAGCAACTATATCATAGTTGCCGGAATAAATTATCGCCTTAAATTCATTTAATTTATTTCTAATACTACGCGCGTTACAATAAAAGACGTTTAAGTTATTTTTTACCACGGGCCCGCGTTTTAAACTATTTATCACGTCGGGCCCGTTTCCCGGACCCACAACGTTTAAAGAAGGCTTCGACCTATACAGCTTTCGCACGTTTTCGTCTATTAACCTACCTAGCCTAGCATTACCTATTTCATTAAAATGCACCCCCATCTTTTATAAAAAGGCTAGGATCACTGAATTCGGACCACAGCTTTACGAAGGGTACATTTTCCTCAGCACAAATCTCTTCTAATTTATTCAAAAATATTGTTTTTGACGTAATCTAAGACCCAACCCGTGCCTAGGGGTAATACCTAGAACTAAAGACCTATCTGACCTCGCCTTCAGGGACCTAATTAACCCCCTATATCTCTCCAAAAGGTCAGGCACTCTCGTATCGGGCCTATACGAGTCGTTGCCTCCTACCATCGTCACCAACATTGAGTGACGGGAGGCAACGTCAATCCTATCCACTTCGTCTCTAACTCTGTCAACCCTGGCCCCTGGGAGACAGACCCTCCTCCTCTTGGTTGGATGCCGTTTAACGAACTCTTTGTCCATGTGGCGCACTAAAGAGTCCCCAATTAAAATAGTTTCCCCTCATTCACGTCCCTTTCCAAATGGGCGAAAGGGTTCGAAACCTCGATAGGGGGGGATTCCTATCACCTAACGTACGCGGCCTAGCTCCACCCTTAACCTCTCTAAATCCCTCGCTATCTACTACTCTCGGACTAACCTTAACCTCTTCCTCAACTCTATCTAACCTTCCCGACAAGCTACCTAAACTAGAAACTAGGTTACGCACCTCACCCTTCAAATTACTAACGTCTTCAACGTTAGTATTGGTTCGGCTTCCGTCAACCGTAGCCCTACCCCTGCCCTCATCAAGCGTTGCAAGTCTTTCCGCTACCTCACGTACACTGCGTTTTATGTCAACTAATTCCTCCATGAACTCGCAAAAGAAACAAACTGATCTATCGGTAATCGCCATTGGACCGCCGTTATAATCCTTAAATTCCGAATACCACCGGTTTACCCTACACCTAACACACGACGCTTTCTGCGACGGCATCGCGCAGTTAAAAATTAGTTTAAACCGTCACAGGTATAAGTTAAATTAAGCCGGCACGCTATGAAAACTTCTAAATCGCTAAAAACCACTAATATTCAATTACTTAACTATAACAACGTAAATTTAAACGCAAGTATATAAAATTCAAAACTATCCAAAAGCAAAATTCTCAGCAATATACAAAAGTAAATGCAATATCAGAGAGCTCAGGAAATGCGTCCGTTCAGTACAGAGCCTGGCTGACGAATGAATACAGAGCCTGGCTGACGAATGAAGTACAGAGCCTGGCTGACGAATGAAGTACAGAGCCTGGCTGACGAATGAATACAGAGCCTGGCTGACGAATGTAGTGTATTTAGATTTTCAAAAAGCGTTCGACACCGTGCCGCACAAAAGACTCATTGAAAAAACTAAGGCTCATGGAATCAGGGGTGTAGTAATAAATTGGCTAGAAGAGTGGTTGCGAGGTAGGAAACAGAGGGTGGTCGTTGATGGAGCGGAGTCGTGTTGGGCTAATGTAGCGAGTGGTGTTCCTCAGAGTTCTGTATTAGGCCCCTTGCTTTTTCTTATATATATTAACGATTTGGATGTCGGCCTAGTCAGTACAGTTTCAAAGTTTGCGGATGACACGAAGCTGGGTGGTAGGGCGATTAATGACGAAGATAGAGGTAAAATCCAGGAAGATCTGAATAAAATCGTTGATTGGTCAGTCACATGGCAAATGAGATTTAACGTTGATAACTGCAAAATTTTGCATATAGGTTCGCGTAACGGTAATTTTGCGTATAGTATGTCAGGGAAAGATTTAACAAGCGTAGAGCAGGAAAAAGATTTAGGAGTTATAGTCACTGGTGATTTAAAAGTAGCGAAACAAAGTACAGCAGCGGTCAATAAGGCGAACAAAGTGTTAGGTTTTATAGCTCGGAATTTTGAGTACAAATCGCGCGATATTATAGTTCCTCTTTATAAATCATTAGTTAGACCCCATTTGGAGTACGCGATCCAATTTTGGAATCCGCATATGCGCAAAGATATAGACAAAATCGAAAGAGTTCAAAGACGAGCAACTAAGATGATTCCGTCTCTTAGGTCAAACTCGTATGAGGATAGGCTTAAGGAGTTAAAATTGACTACACTCGAGACTCGGAGGCTAAGGGGTGATCTAATCCAGGTTTTCAAATTTGTGAATGGGTTCGATAACGTAGATAGAGATAGCTTTTTCGAAATATCTCAATATAATAGGACTAGAAATAACGGGTGTAAGTTGACAAGTAGAAGGTTCGAGACAACAGTTGCCAAAAACTTTTGTACGCACAGAATAGTAAATAGCTGGAATAGTTTGCCAGTAGAAGTAATTAGTAGCACGTCTATAAACATACTTAAAAGTCGATTAGACGCATATGTTGATAGATTGGGTATAGTTTAAGGTATTAAAATTAAGGCTTTGCGGTGATAGATCCCACAGCTTAACACAAGTGTTGTGGGATATAGGAAGGCAGCATCTTGGGTTAGGGGATACTCTCTGTCCTTACACACCCCATTTAAAGAGATTCCTCTGCCGAGCGGTGCCCCCCATAGTACTGTGAGGTATTGAAAAACTCATGAACTTCACTTGCCCAACGAACACCTTTAAATGGGAGACCCAAAATAGGTGCACACACATTTCTACATTAATGTACAGTCTTTACAGTAACACCTACACTTTTCCTCCTAATATATATATTGTAATGTATATGGTTGTAAATTTTGACTTGGTCCGCAATCGATATGGACCGTGACTTATTTTTCGTTGGCAAGGTACTAGTATTGATGGATACCGTAATGAAATTGACTGGATTCTTTGGATCTGATATATTTGCATGTCGGTTATAAATAGATATAGAGTGTAACAAATTTGTGGATAGTAGTCAATTATGACTTGACCCTCTGGATCCAGAGACTATATTTAGTTTTAAATCGATAATTAATTAGTTTTAAATCGATAATTAATTAGTTTTAAATTGATAATTATTAAGTTTTGCAAAAATTGGTCGTTGCCAATGTACAGACAGTTGTTACATAAATTTCTTATGTTCTTGTGGTTCGGAACCCACGTAAAATTGTAGGTCCCCTACTCCACCACGGAGGACATACACCAGGCGTCGGCAACCCCTGGCACGCGTGCCAAACTTGGCACGCGAGGCATCTATCCTTGCCACGCGAAAAGATTTAAATTTTTTTTAGAATTTTAAGATTAAAAAAAGAGAGGAGAAATACTACTCAAGACCATAAAATTATTTTTTTTAAAATGAAATTGGCACGCAACACCAAAAAGGTTGCCGACGCCTGACATACACAATACACAATTACGAACACAGTTAGGTAGACCAGCCATGACTGGATCCTAGGGTCTTTGTTGGTCTGGAATATTATAACATTATAACATATGTACACACAAATATACATATATATGTACATACTTTATTTATATATACACACACATATACATATAGATATATATATATATATATATATATATATATATATATATATATATATATGTATATATGCATATACATATAGAGTTTTATATATATATATACATATACATATATATATATATATACACACACACATATATATATATATATATATATATATACATATATATATATATATATATATACATATATATATATATACACTTATGCATATATATATATATATATATATATATATATATATATATATATATATATATATACTAGACTGGTCCAACCTATAAGGGTGAATTTTCAAATTTATTATTTTTGATATGGTACCCCTAGATATTGTGAAAAATGGTTACCGAATTAAAAACCCAATTTTAATGCAAATCGGATGATATTTAGAGGTGCCGCACGGAGGTCAAACATTTCATTTCATTCTCCAATCGGATTATTTATATTAATATTTTTACCCCTGAGGTTGTTGTTATCGGTGCGTTTTTTTTAATATGGTATCCCCTATAGGCCTAATCCACAGTCCTCTAATTTTGTCTCTATTCCATTTATTTCCTTTATCTAAGTCCCTCTTTTATTGTAGATTTTTTACGTTTAAAAAACGCTTACGGTGCTGCTCTACAATTTGTAAAAGATATTGTTGTTCTTCACTTTTCGTAAGATGGCCACTGAAGTTCTTAATTAAAGCAACACCTCTCTCAGCGTTGTCATTTACAACATTCATATTTTTTACATAATTGCTAGCAGCTTTGTAGTCATCATTAGCGTTCCAATCAGCAGGATCTCTGTCCAAAAAGTCCATTGGCAATGCTAATTTTGTAAAGAAGTTGCGAGTTGTTGAACTGACGAAGCTAGCTACTGTTTTCTCTTGTAGATTAGGATCATTCACATTCAAATTTACACGTTTAGGAGGATTTTGAGAGCCATTCACATCCAGCGCCTTCACCATTTCCCGCTTGACTTCCAGTGACGTTTCTTCATCAAAAAAAGAAAGCACGATGAGCTCTTCATTCAAATACCAGAGATGGCGAGAGAGCGCTTTAGACGCAGCTACAGATATTTCTTTATCATCGTAGGATTGAAGTTTCTTGAGAAGAGATAGGTCATTAGCTGGTGCGGAGGAAGCAATGGGTGCTAAAAACCATTCATTTACGTAGCATCGAACAGCATATAATGCAAAACGTTGCATCCCTTCTAGTTCACGTCTAGTGACTTCCATTTGTTTGTGGAAAAGATATTTTTATTGCATACAGGGTGTACATAAAGTCAGGATCTATTTTTGTGAAGCACTTGTAAATTATATGGAATTCAATCATAAAATGATAAAGTGGTAACATTTATTAAATAATTAAGAGTAGGATTCGACGTGACGCCCATCAGTATCCGTGCACAGCTCAAATCGTTCCGCAGCATTTCTAAACACATTCTGGAGCATTTGTGGGGTTATGTTATCTGCAGCAGTTCGTATACGTGTACGTAAGTTTTCAAGACACGTAATCTTCGTCTGATAGACGTGCGATTTGATAAAGCCCCATGCAAAGAAATCTAAAGGGGTTAAATCTGGTGATCTCGCTGGCCAAGGTCTGTTGCTTCCGCGTCCGATCCAGCGATTTGGAAAACGTCCATTTAGATAATCCTGAACAATTTTGGCATAGTGACAAGGAGCACCATCATGTTGATAGACGACGGGGATAGGATTGTTAGTACCGTCGTCTATCAACATGATGGTGCTCCTTGTCACTATGCCAAAATTGTTCAGGATTACCTAAATGGACATTTTCCAAATCGCTGGATCGGACGCGGAAGCAACAGACCTTGGCCAGCGAGATCACCAGATTTAACCCCTTTAGATTTCTTTGCATGGGGCTTTATCAAATCGCACGTCTATCAGACGAAGATTACGAGTCTTGAAAACTTACGTACACGTATACGAACTGCTGCAGATAACATAACCCCACAAATGCTCCAGAATGTGTTTAGAAATGCTGCGGAACGATTTGAGCTGTGCACGGATACTGATGGGCGTCACGTCGAATCCTACTCTTAATTATTTAATAAATGTTACCACTTTATCATTTTATGATTGAATTCCATATAATTTACAAGTGCTTCACAAAAATAGATCCTGACTTTATGTACACCCTGTATATCACTCGCGCCATCCATCGCATACGGTGCAACGCTCCGGTTTGATGGAATTTAATGCCATCAAAAGGAACATCTCCAAGGTATATGATTGTCAAATCTAAGAGTTCTCGGTAATCTGCTCGAGGTTGTAATTTAGTCAAATGTTGCTTGCAATTTTCAATTATACTGGGCTTTTCCGGTACATCGATTTGAACAATTTCAAACTTGTTTGTGTCAAAAGTCTTCCATTTATTTTTAAGACGCTTAAATGACAAGATATCCGGACCAGCAGTGGCAGCGCCGTGACATTTATCAAAGACAGATGCTATTACTATTTCGAGAATGTGATGTCGACAAGCTAGTCCGAGGAACGGCAGCTCAAGTATGCTTTCAATAAGATTACATGCTCCTTTTTTATCGCCAGTGTTGCTTGCAGTTGTGTCAAAGCACATTGCCTGCACACAATCTCGTAGCCCCCAGTCATCCAAAGCTTCGACCACAGCACCTGCGATATTTTTTCCTGTGCCAGATTTAAGTTTAGGTACTGATAGAAGCTTAGATTTTCCTCCGCCTGATACAATAATTCGAAGTCTATCCACACTATCATCACCAGTAAGATCTTGGAGAAGCTTTCCGTCCCAATGAACTGTTAGAGGAATATCAGTTTCAAATGATTGCTTGATGTCATCCATAATTTGCTGACGAACTGATATTCGTTTTCTCCGTATTGAACTTCTACTCAGAACAATATCATCATCTTCATATCCATGAGAAGATGCAGTAGCTGCTACTACTGATACTGCTTGGCGATCACTTAATTTGTTTCTCTCCAGTGTCATTGCTAATTCTGTTGATACAACCATTGCTGGTTTATGACTACCAAGTTTCTCCTTCTTTATGGTGACTGGTGTATTTGATGTACTTGGCTCTTCCTCGGTGGAACTACTATTTGACGAAAATTGAGTCACTGTTGTGTTCATTTTCTTTCTCATAGTTTCTTTTTTAACTTGGCGTGGAAATGCTTCATCTCTAGCTCTTCTCTTAGATTGTTTGAGAGCAGATATTTTTTCCACACTTCCTATGTAGCCTCTCCTCCCCTTCTCTCGTTGAGCTTGTAGAAAAGCTCTGTCTTCTTCTACTGTCACTTTTTGCAGAGCATTGGCATGGGCGATATCGAATAAATCGTCCAAACGTTCTTGAAAAGAAGTTTCTTTATCTATTTGTGTCTGTGAACGTCTAGATTTAGATTTTTTAAGTCCTCTATAATTAAAATACTCCTTTTCTATTTTTTTCGTAACATTGCGATAGTCAGCAGTTGGTATATTTGCCATCTCCCAAAATTTCAATACTTCAGCGCAAACAGCTTTAGATGCATCTTTCAACGTCTTTTTGGCATGTAAATGATGAAAAATAAGGCGCAGAACGTCACCATAGGATGGTAGCTTTCATCCACATATTGTCTCAATTGTTTGTCCAATAAGCCACATTTCTGTTGATTGTCTAGTCGCTACTGAACTTGCCATATTTTACATCCTGTTTCTGCATGATGCCATTTGACACTCTCCTACACTACTATGATGCTATCATCTCAACAACACAAGTAACATACCAACAGAAGATAACTACTCCACAATCCATATATTACTAATTTTTTTTATTTCTGATATTTTGACAATAGTGCGGCACACCTAAATATAATTCAAATGAGCTGATATTTTTATCAGAAGTTACTCTTATAAAGGTTAAAAATAATTTGAGGTACCATGTTATTTTGTTTTTGGACCAGTCTAATATATAATATATATATATATATATCACACATACATATATAAACACACATACACATATATATACATGTTAACCCCTCCGTCTATGGCCCTGGGATGGTTCGGAGTCGACGGGGGTTCTGGTTAGGAGGCAGCAACGGATATTTTCTCGCGATACGTTCCTTCTATAACATTATAATTCTTTTCTCTCGCTATAGTGTCGACAGTTGTTAATTCTTCTCTTTCTGTAATACTCTGATACTTTCTCTTGGTACTAAACTTATCGACTTTACTGACAAAATTCCTGAAGTGAACAAGGCTCGAAGGAAAAGATAAAAAAACTTCTTTTACTGTAGTTTACTTCTAAAAATGTACAGGTAGTGCTTTGAATTTACAGGGGTAGAGGTTCGACCTCTTTCGACCATAGCTCAGGCCGGAATCTAAAAATTAAGGAGGCAAGGGGCCTCTGCCCCCTCCTCGCAGCGAGACTGCTAACCAGGGAGTGCTCATCCTTTGAGTTGGAATCAGAATAAACATGGAAGAAATTGTTGGGGTTTATATACCCCGATTCTACTAACATAATCTTTATTAAATGTTGAAGAGGCTGCATTATTTTAGCACAATATTTGAAAATAAAGTAAATGTTTTAGCTGTGGTAAGGTTTAAACGAATAAACAAGATATTTGAAGATGAAGTCATTTTTTTTATCTTAAACCGCGTATTTTCAGATCTGATGTTATCATGATCTGCCAAGTTAACTAAAAGTGGAAATTGAACTATGCATCTTTACACTAAAATATGCATATGAGTAAAAATTAAAAGTTTAAGATTTACAATTAAATCCTTAGGCAAGACATGACTTCATCTTTTATAGCGAAGAGAGAATGTATACGAAACATGACATGGCAAAAGTTACTCAGGATTCATTATTATGCTAAATCTAAAAATGATTAAGAAATTTCTAAAAAGAACAAGTCATCAGTTATTTGGCGAAGTAGAAAGCACATCAAAATTTATCACAAAGAAAAAATAACAATAAAAAAATAACAATATCGCCGCGTATACATTCCTAAATGGCGACATAATGTCGGGTCGTGCATTGAGTACAATCTAAGTACATCACTAAGTACATTGTAATTTCGGTTTATTACAATTATGATTACAATTATGGATTAGTTCATATTCACTTAGTATCGTTTAATTACACTTCCATTTAAAGTATATTATTACATTATATGTTAAATTATTATCGTTTAATTAAAGTTTCATTAAAGTACATTACAAGTTATTATCATTAATTACAGTTTCATTAAAGTACGGTACATCAATTACATTATATTAAAGGATTACATTTAATTACAATTTTAGCAAATTGTTAATTGACATATCTACTACTGAAGTAATCTAAATAGGTGATACAATTGATATAATGAAGGGGAGTTAACCGTTGTTCTATAATTTAAAGGGGATTAACAACAATGTTATATATATATAGTTAACAATAATTACGCCAAATTATGTCAAATATTATTAGAACATGGTTGGTTGTCAGAGTTTGAAAGTCTAATTAGCCAGCGATGAGGAAAGCGAACAAAAATACGGTGTTCTTTTCATTGGAAGTCCACAGACATTTATGATAACGTAATATATAAGTAATATAGAATTTGAATGACAATTAGGTAGAAATAGTAAGTACAATTAATGAGAAAGGGGATAACTATGTGACGTAAGCCGATAACGAACTAGTGGCAAGGCAGGGAAACAATACAATATATTATAATAATATAACATACAACAACAACCTTTGCTATAAATTTGGATCGGAGCGAAAGGAGATTTTTATCTTAGAAGCGTTCGATTTTGATGTGATTAGCGAATTCAACCACTTACCTAAACATTTATGAATATCTTGCGAGGGGTGAACGCACTTGAAAAAAAATAATAAAAAAATAATATGCAAACGTATTTGCATGATTTCGAACGAATGGATAAAGTTTAGTACCATTTCGTAGACTGACACGAGTAAAAATGAATATTTAATAAAATTGACATAGGATAATGGTCAAGATAGGGCATGGGTGTACAGTTTTTATTATTATGTTAATTAATGAATTTCCATAAATTGTACATGAAAGATATCCACATACCAAATGGGTGATTCAGTATTCGCGGTATGGAAAACATGAAGAGAATCAAGTTACTTTATGACGTCATAGTTATTCACATTATGTCATACGTACAGTATAAGTCATTATTAGAAAAGATGAATTAGAGAAATACAGTAATGAATAAAGAAGTACAAATCGAAATTCTATCCAAAACTCGCTTAGACGATTTTGGTTTCTTATGTAAAAATGAACATTCAACATAAAAACCATACGAACATAAGTACTGCATGAAGACAATGAATCCATATAATGATGGTATAGGAATTTTTCATTGTTAATTTTTACAGTGCTCCCCTTTTAAAAATGGTATTAATTAATACAATAATATAATACAATGAATACAATACAATAGAATTGAGAAAATAACATCCTAACTAATTCAGGTTAGATGACAAATTTTTCTTTACATTACAAGTGTTATACAGAACAAGTGAGTTCGGGTGGTTGGGTACAATGCAGGGTAATCAAATTTTTAACATGACACTTGCTGAGAGAGTTATTATAAAATATAAAAAACTCAAAGATTAATACTTTAATTTATGCAAACAGAATACAAGGATTAATACGTTTATTTAGACAGACAATTAAGTTAGACAAAGAATGATATTGTTAACTTTTTTAACAAAATTTTATTTTTCTGTGAGGAAAATTACATACATAATGAACAGTAGGTAAAAGGGAAAAATATAAATTATTTTTCAAAGTTACCCTGATCTTAAAGTCTATAACTAATTTTATTGACTATTGTAGGTAAAAAGAGAATTACGTAATGGATGATGTATAGACCTGTGGTCAAGTGTGTAATTATGTTTATTGGGTATAGATTGTAGTGGTTGGTGATACGTCCAAAAGGAGAAAGGGGATTAATAGTTGAAGTTATACGTCAGTGTGCATATGTATCTATAAAGAAGAAGCATCTGTAGATGAGTGAGTCGGTACAATAGTATGTAGAATATGAGAGTAATTTGTTCATCCCTTGAAGAACTAGATCACTAGTGGTCATTGGTGGATTAGGATTATATATTTATTTATATATATACTTTAAGTAACAGATAAAATAACTTAATAAATGCATGAGCGAGAATTTATATATAGCAAGCAATAATTATGATATATTATAATGATGATGTATGCATACGAGTTTTAATGCAAAAGTGACTGGAGGTACGGAAGGTAAATGAATTCGAATATGTCTCAAAAGTAATAAAATTCAATTAGGATTATAGATTTTAGATAATTAATCAGTTACACGTATAAGGTAATTAAAAAAAACGCACTTAGAGGAACTTACAATTAATGAAAGTAAATCTAGCGGTATTAAAAATTAAATTTTAACGTGGAATTAAATTCGACTAGTAACATTCCTAGCCATATATGAACTATATAACATTAACATTAAACAGAAGTATCAGCGCGATAATTGAATTAAGAAAATTAAGAATACAAATTAAAAATAGAAATCAATTTTGCATTTTAATGAACTAAACATATAATATACTTAAAAATTAAAGTAAATCGAGCCATAGATGAATTAACCATTGTGGAACCACTTCTTTGGTTGACACGGTTTAACCGGGGTTGGGGTGTTACAATAAAATAAAAATAAAAAAACAGTTTGGATTACTACATTCGGGGGAATTGAGTGACTAAGCGGGGGGGGGGGGTATATGTCTGAAATTGACAATACGTCTTTTTTTTTTTTTAAAGATTGCTTTATCAGACTGCTTAGAACAAAAATTAAAGAAAGTCAACAAACGGAAGGACGGCATGTTCCTCATATACATTACAATAATTATCAAAATCGTTACAACCTTTGTAAAAACGGTTTTGGTTACAAATAATAAAATACATACCTATATATTTATATATGCAAGAACTGCACGAAAAGAAAAGACAAAACGGTGAATTTCCTCTTTACAATAAAAAAAAGGTTGAACTTGAAATAAAACAAACTGAATTGAAATAAAACAAACTGACTTGAAATAAAACAAACTGACTTGAAATAAAACAAACTGACTTGAAATAAAACAGACTTGAAATAAAAAAACTGATTTGAAATAAAACAGACTGATTTGAAATAAAACAGACTGATTTGAAATAAAACAAACTGACTTGAAACTTGAAACTGACTTGAAACTGTCTTGAAACTTGAAACTGACTGGAGACTTCAAACTGACTTGAGACTTGAAACTGACTTGAGACTTGAAACTGACTGAGACTTGAAACTGACTGAGACTGGAAATTGAAACTGACTTGCAACTGACTTGAAAATGAAACTGTCTGACTTGAACTCTATTAAGTATCTTGAAACAAACTGTCTGACTTGAACTCTATCAAGTATCTTCAAACTGAACTGACTGAAATTGATTGCACTTGAACTCTATCAAGTGGAGTCTACTGAAAATGAAACTGACTTGCACTTGAACTGCTATCAAGTGAGGACTATTAATCTCTGGGGTTTGGTTGTCCCTCTAGGTTACAACCAACTGAACCTGAAAACTGTATTGCAACTTATTTGCAACTAAAACTGACTCGAAACTACTTCAAGTATCTTTCTAAATCTCTATAAACTCTCTATAAACTCTCTCTTTCTTGATTTGCAAGTCAATTCAATTCAATAATTTGAAAAAAATTGTAAACAAAAGTAAAAAATGTAAACATTTCACTCGAATGTACGCGAAGGTACGGTACTATTATGTTTGGTACATAAAATAAAATTATTCTATACTAACTATAATAGTGAAATTAACTCTGAAATTAACTCTGAAATTAACTCTCTGAAATTAACTCTCTGAAATTAACTCTGTGAATTAACTCTCTGACAATAACTCTGTGACACTAACTCTGCGAATTTTAGCTTTTTGAAATTTAACGGTTTCACTAAAAAAATGTATCACTGGTGTATGGAATGTTCACTGTTTCTTGTAAATTCTGACTTGATACTCATTATTAACTGTTAATAATACTGACTTTTCAAGTGTTTATAAATTACTTAAAAAAAACGAACTCTGTACTTAACAAAATTTCTACGGCAAAATCCTTGACGTATCCTGAAGACGTGTCTTCAAAACGTGTCTTGCTGGCTACTTCTGGAAGTCGTGACACGCCGGTCAACTGGTTTTATCCTGATGCAGGGTAATTTCTATCCTGGCCAAAGAGTGGCCACTTGTTAAAATCCTCCTCTTAAAATCCTCTTCTTCTAATCTTGGTAGTAGGATCGACAAATGTTATCCTGGCTATGGGGTCGCCACACTGTTAAGATTCTGGTAAAGTGTCGCCAGTCTGTTATACTAATATCTTCTATGGTGCTTGGGTCGTCTCGAAGTCGACGAGGCGTTCTTGTTGAGAGGCAGCAACGGATATTTTCTCGCGATACTTTTCTTCTATAACATTCTAATTCTTTTTTCTCGCTATAGGGTCGACAGTTGTTAATTCTTCTCTTTCTATAATACTCTGATACTTTCTTTTGATACTAAACTTATCGACTTTACTGACTAAATTCCTGAAGAGAACAAGGCTCGAAAGAAAACATAAAAAAAATTCTTTTACTGTAGTTTACTTCTAAAAATGTACAGGTAGTGCTCTGAATTTATAGGGGTAGAGGTTCGACCTCTTTCGACCATGGCTCAGGCCGGAATCTAAAAATTAAGGAGGCAAGGGGCCTCTGCCCCCTCCTCGCAGCGAGGCTGCTAACCAGGGAGTGCTCAGCCTTTGAGTTGGAATCAGAATAAACATGGAAGAAATTGTTGGGGTTTATATACCCCGATTCTACTAACATAATCTTTATTAAATGTTCAAGAGGCTGCATTATTTTTGCACAATATTTGAAAATAAAGTAAATCTTTTAGCTGTGGTAAGGTTTAAACGAATAAACAAGATATTTGAAGATGAAGTCATTTTTTTTATCTTAAACCGCGTATTTTCAGATCTGATGTTATCATGATCTGCCAAGTTAACTAAGAGTGGAAATTGAACTATGCATCTTTACACTAAAATATGCATATGAGTAAAAATTAAAAGTTTAAGATTTACAATTAAATCCTTAGGCAAGACATGACTTCATCTTTTATAGCGAAGAGAGAATGTATACGAAACATGACATGGCAAAAGTTTCTCAGGATTCATTACACTGGTATGCATCAATTTTGCTGTCAAGGGTTTTGTAAGTGATTCTTATAGAGTATTTCTTGCTGATTTCGAATCTGCAATCCGTTTTTCTCAATCAGCTCAGGTTATCCGGCTATGGCCTCATAAGTAAAATAGAATTTTTCTTGATTTTGTCAAAGCGGAATTGGAACAGTAACATCTATCATCACTTGTTTCACTTGTATAATATCTTTTTTTACTTTTCAGGCATATAGATAAAATATTTCATAATGAATAGAGCGTGTAAAAATGATCCCAATAGATTCTGCTACATATGTGGGACGGTTACCATGCCAAATAACCAGTCCCAAATCACTAAATTTGTGAAGACAATGTATAGAGCATACTTTGGAATTAAGCTAGGGGACCAGGACAAAAATTTCTCCCCTCATATGTGCTGCAAGACGTGCATTGAAAATTTGAGAAGATGGAGCAAAGGCAGAGCGAAATCTTTGCCTTTTGGAATTCCCATGATTTGGAGAGAAGGAAAGGATCACGTGACAAATTGTTATTTCTGCATGACAAACCTCCAAGGTGGGCTTATAAATTTATTTTTCTTAAATATTTTGAAATCCTCGTATGAAACTTGATATAATATTCACCACAATGTAATATTCACCATATATAGCATAATATTCACCATAATGGTAATCATACATTTACATATACATATTGTTATAGAAAATACATTTACACATACATACTGTTATACAAGTTACATTTACATATACAATGATTGTATATTTTCTTTCTTTTTCATTCATATTGTCCCCGAAAGGACAATATGAATGAAAAAGAAAGAAAATATACAGACTCCATCGACCTATTTCATATCTTACAGACCGCAGCCCTCCCTCACGAGCCGCCACTGTCTGAATGCTTCTTCTATTTCATATGCAAGTTTTATATCCATGTTTCTGTGTTTCTATTTTCAGGAGTTAACAAGAAGAATAAACACATTGTTGTATATCTTGACATTCCTTCTGCTATGAGACCTGTACCCCATGGTCCTGGAATTCCAATACCCGACCCACCTCAAACCCTGGACTTCGATGATTCTGATGATGAATCAATGACCAATGTCAATGACCAGTCCCAGTCGTATATACCTCAAAATACCGCTTCAAATGAGCCGAGGCCTCTCAACCAGGCCAAACTTAATGATCTTACCAGGGATTTAGGACTTTCCAAATTAGCTGCCGAGATCTTGGGCTCACGACTTCGAGAGGACAACTTGCTGGCTCCGGGAACAACATTCTCCTGGTATAGGAAACGAGAGGAAGAATTCCGCAATATTTTTGCAGTGCACGAAAATACCTCTTCCTTAGTGTACTGTTGCAATGTTGAGGGGCTAATCGAATCCTTGGGCCTGCCATATAACGCATCAGAATGGAGGCTATTTATAGACTCGTCTAAACGAAGTTTCAAAGCAGTACTTCTCAACATTGGGAATAGGGTTGCATCAGTCCCTGTAGCACATTCCGTACAACTTACTGAGAGCTACGATAACATGAAAATTTTACTGGATGCTCTCGTATACGACCAACATAACTGGAGGATCTGTGGAGATTTGAAGGTAATACTAATATCATAAGTAAACTATTGCTATTGACTATGTTGTTTTTCCAAAGGTTATTTGAGAGCGTATAAGAACACTTAACTTCCCCACAGAAGTGATACAGTCCAATGCATAGATTTTTTAACTGATAGAACAAATTCTCTAAATTCTTTAAATATTTTCATTTTTTTTCAGATTGTGGCATTTGTATTGGGAATGCAAGGGGGATACACGAAATACCCATGTTTCCTCTGCAAATGGGATAGCCGAGCGGATGAGAAGCACTATGCACAGCGTGAATGGGCATCCAGAGAGAATTTTGAACCTGGGTCGCATAATGTCGTTTCAGTGCCACTTGTACCACCAACAAAAATTTTGCTCCCACCACTTCATATTAAGCTGGGCTTGATGAAAAATTTCATCAAATCAATGAATAAGGAGGGTTCAGCATTCCGATATCTCGAGAGTAAATTCCCTCATATATCTGATGCTAAACTAAATGCTGGGGTTTCTGATGGTCCTCAAATTCGAACTTTGATCAAGGATACTCAGTTCGAAAACGCAATGACTCCAACTGAGAAGAATGCCTTGCCGGCATTCAAATCAGTTGTCACTGATTTTCTTGGCAAGCGTAGAAGTCCAGAATACGAGTCCGTTGTCGAAAACTTGATGGAAGCTTTCAAAGCTCATGGGTCGCGCATGTCCATAAAAATGCACTTTTTGTGGTCCCATTTGGACTATTTTCCTGAAAATTGCGGGGATTATAGTGAGGAACAGGGTGAACGATTTCACCAAGATATCAAAATAATGGAAGAGAGGTACCAGGGAAACTGGGATATCAATATGCTGGCGGACTATTGCTGGTGTTTGAAGCGAGACGTGCCTGAAGAAAAACACAGACGGAAAGCCAAAAAAACTTCATTCCTTCCTCAATAAACTTTTTTCCACATTCATTGTATGAATAAAAGTATTTGTTCACACAATGTTTTCATGTTTCACGAGTGTTCTTATAATATTACTCGTATCTACAGTGTTTAAGCTAAAAAAATCAATAAAATTGGGGATAAAATTGGACATATAATAAATGGCCAATAAAGAAAAAACCTAACCTGATTGAGGAAAAACAATGTCATTTTCGAATTCAGCATGGTCGAATTATATAATATGAGTTGAAAAAACCCTCACAGCAGACAAAAAAATTTCATATGCATACCAGTGTTATTAAGCTAAATCTGAAAATGATTAAGAAATTTCTAAAAAGAACAAGTCATCAGTTATTTTGCAACGTAGAAAGCACATCAAAATTTATCACAAAGAAAAAATAACAATAAAAAAAATAACAATATTGCCGCGTATACATTCCTAAATGGCGACATAATGTCGGGTCGTGCATTTAGTACAATCTAAGTACATCACTAAGTACATTGTAATTTCGGTTTATTACAATTATGATTACAATTATGGATTAGTTCATATTCACTTAGTATCGTTTAATTACACTTCCATTTAAAGTACATTATTAAATTATATGTTAAATTATTATCGTTTAATTAAAGTTTCATTAAAGTACATTACAAGTTATTATCATTAATTACAGTTTCATTAAAGTACGGTACATCAATTACATTATATTAAAGGATTACATTTAATTACAATTTTAGCAAATTGTTAATTGACATATCTACTACTGAAGTAATCTAAGTAGGTGATACAATTGATATAATGAAGGGGAGTTAACCGTTTTTCTATAATTTAAAGGGGATTAACAACAATGTTATATATTTATAGTTAACAATAATTACGCCAAATTATGTCAAATATTATTAGAACATGGTTGGTTGTCAGAGTTTGAAAGTCTAATTAGCCAGCGATGAGGAAAGCGGACAAAAATACGGTGTACTTTTCATTGGAAGTACACAGACATTTACGATAACGTAATATATAAGTAATATAGAATCTGAATGACAATTAGGTAGAAATAGTAAGTACAAGTAATGAGAGCGGGGATAATTATGTGACGTAAGCCGATAACGAACAAGTGGCAAGGCAGGGAAACAATACAGTATATTATAATAATATAACATACAACAACACCTTATGTTATAAATTTGGATCGGAGCGAAAGGAGATTTTTATCTGAGAAGCGTTCGATTTTGCTGTGATTAGCGAATTCGACCACTTACCTAAGCAGTTATGAATATCTTGCGAGGGGTGAACGCACTTGAAAAAAAATAATAAAAAAAATAATATATGCAAACGTATTTCCATGATTTCAAACGAATGGATAAAGTTTAGTAACATTTCGTAGACTGACACGAGTAAAAATGAATATTTAATAAAATTGACAGGATAATGGTCAAGATAGGGCATGGATGTACAGTTTTTATTATTATGTTAATTAATGAATTTCCATAAATTGTACATGAAAGATATCCACATACCAAATGGGTGATTCAGTATTCGCGGTATGGAAAACATGAAGAGAATCAAGTTACTTTATGACGTCATAGTTATTCACATTATGTCATACGTACAGTATAAGTCATTATTAGAAAAGTTGAATTAGAGAAATACAGTAATGAATAAAGAAGTACAAATCGAAATTCTATCCAAAACTCGCTTAGACGATTTTGGTTTCTTATGTAAAAATGAACATTCAACATAAAAACCATACGAACATAAGTACTGCATGAAGACAGTGAATCCATATAATGATGGTATAGGAATTTTTCATTGTTAATTTTTACAGTGCTCCCCCTTTTAAAAATGGTATTAATTAATACAATAATATAATACAATTAATAAAAATACAATAGAATTGAGAAAATAACATCCTAACTAATTCAGGTTAGATGACAAATTTTTCTTTACATTACAAGTGTTATACAGAACAAGTGAGTTCGGGTGGTTGGGTACAATGCAGAGTAATCAAATTTTTAACATGATACTTGCTTAGAGAGTTATTATAAAATATAAAAAACTCGAAGATTAATACTTTAATTTATGCAAACAGAATACAAGGATTAATACGTTTATTTAAACAGACAATTAAGTTAGACAATGAATGATATTGTTAATTTTTTTAACAAAATTTTATTTTTCTGTGAGGAAAATTACATACATAATGAATAGTAGGTAAAAGAGAAAAATATAAATTATTTTTCAAAGTTACCCTGATCTTACAGTCTATAACTAATTTTATTGACTATTGTAGGTAAAAAGAGAATTACGTAATGTATGATGTATAGACCTGTGGTCAAATGTGTATTTATGTTTATTGCGTACAGATTGTAGTGGTTGGTGATACGTCGAAAAGGAGAAAGGGGATTTATAGTTGAATAGTTGAAGTTATACGTCAGTGTGCATATGTATCTATAAATATTGGTAAGAAGCATCTGTAGATGAGTGAGTCGGTACAATAGTATGTAGAATATGAGAGTAATTTGTTCATCCCGTGAAGAACTAGATCATTAGTGGTCATTGGTGGATTAGGATTATATATTTATTTATATGTATACTTTAAGGAACAGATAAAATAACTTAATAAATGCATGAGCGAGAATTTATATATAGTAATCAATAATTATGATACAGTATATTATAATGATGATGTATGCATACGAGTTTTAATGCAAAAGTGACTGGAGGTACGGAGGGTAAATGAATTCGAATATGTCTCAAAAGAAATAAAAATCAATTAGGATTATAGATTTTAGATAATTAATCAGTTACACGTATAAGGTAATTAAAAAAACGCACTTAGAGGAACTTACAATTAATGAAAGTAAATCTAGCGGTATTAAAAATTAAATTTTAACGTGGAATTAAATTCGACTAGTAACATTCCTAGCCATATATGAACTATATAACATTAACATTAAACAGAAGTATCAGTACGATAACTGAATTAAGAAAATTAAGAATACAAATTAAAAATAGAAATCAATTTTGCATTTTAATGAACTAAACATATAATATACTTAAAAATAAAAGTAAATCGAGCCATAGATGAATTAACCATCGTTGAACCACTTCTTTGGTTGACACGGTTTAACCGGGGTTGGGGTGTTACAATAAAATAAACATTAAAAAAACAGGTTGGAGTACTACATTCAGGGGAATTGAGTGACTAACCGGGGGGGGGTATATGTCTGAAATTGACAATACGTGTTTTCGTCTTTTTTTTTTTTTTAAAGATTGCTTTATCAGACTGCTTAGAACAAAAATTAAAGAAGGTCAACAAACGGAAGGACGGCATGTTCCTCATATCCATTAAAATAATTATCAAAATCGTTACAACCTTTGTAAAAACGGTTTTGGTTACAAATAATAAAATACATAACTATATATTTATATATGCAACAACTGCACGAAAAGAAAAGACAAATCGGTGAATTTCCTCTTTACAATAAAAAAAAGGTTGAACTTGAAATAAAACAAACTGAATTGAAATAAAACAAACTGATTTGAAATAAAACAAACTGAATTGAAATAAAACAAACTGACTTGAAATAAAACAAACTGACTTGAAATAAAACAAACTGACTTGAAATAAAACAAACTGACTTGAAATAAAACAAACTGATTTGAAATAAAACAAACTGATTTGAAATAAAACAGACTGACTTGAGACTTGAAACTGACTTGAGACTTGAAATTGACTTGAGACTTGAAACTGACTGAGACTTGAAACTGACTGAGACTGGAAATTGAAACTGACTTGCAACTGACTTGAAAATGAAACTGTCTGACTTGAACTCTATCAAGTATCTTGAAACAAACTGTCTGACTTGAACTCTATCAAGTATCTTCAAACTGAACTGACTGAAATTGATTGCACTTGAACTCTATCAAGTGGAGTCTACTGAAAATGAAACTGACTTGCACTTGAACTGCTATCAAGTGAAGACTATTAATCTCTTGGGTTTGGTTGTCCCTCTAGGTTACAACCAACTGAATCTGAAAACTGATTTGCAACTTATTTGCAACTAAAACTGACTCGAAACTACTTCAAGTATCTTTCTAAATCTCTATAAACTCTCTATAAACTCTCTCTTTCTTGATTCGCAAGTCAATTCAATTCAATAATTTGAAAAAAATTGTAAACAAAACAAAAAATGTAAACATTTCACTCGAATGTACGCGAAGGTACGGTACTATTATGTTTGGTACATAAAATAAAATTATTCTATACTAACTATAATAGTGAAATTAACTCTGAAATTAACTCTCTGAAATTAACTCTGTGACAATAACTCTGTGAATTTTAGCTCTGTGAAATTTAAGTTTCACTAAAAAAATGTATCACTGGTGTATGGAATTTTCACTGTTTCTTGTAAATTCTGACTTGATACTCATTACACTGCCCAACACCAATTTTGCTGATTTAATACTAACACCTGTTTTTAGGTAACTTTGGTGTGCTGATTTAAAAAATCACCTTAGTTTTTGCCTATCATGTCAGGTTTTCGAGCACTCAAATTCGGATATTTTGGAGATATCGCATTTTGGCAGGGTTATGCCCAATTTTTTTTCTTTTCAAAAAATAAGTTTTTACATACTCAGAATCAGCATGGAAAAGTAAACAATTGTGCAGGGAGTGAACTTTAATATACAATGGTAATATTGACACAAAGTGATTAAAAGTGTTTAAATTAACAAAAAATGAATCCATATTAAAGCAAGCACGGGACCAGTTTTGTTAACATTGTCTTTTTCTTGTTTTCATACTTTTTAGTGCTGGTAAATTTTCTCTTATAGGACTTCCTAGAATGAGAGATGTCAAGACAATCTCTTTGCAGGCTCCAGCAGTAGTCAGCCATCATGTGGGTATCCCATCTTCCTTGGTATCGTTCTTCCATCACTTTGATATCGTGGTGGAACCTTTCACCTTGCTCTTCACTAACATCACCAAGATTTTCTGGAAATTTATCCAGATAACTGTTGAGATAGTGAACTTTAATGCTCATGTTTCAACCCAACTGCTGAAAGTTTACAAGTAACGTCACTAGCGGAACCGGCTGCTCTCACTCCGCCAATGGGAAATCGCTCTCAGATCATGACGTCACGCTCACACCTGGGGAAATCACAGATACCCAAGATTTTAATATGGTGTACATGACCTTTAGATTTAATGCACAGATTTGCGTATTCCACGGTCTAGACAACCCAATGAGGAAGTTGTGAGTTTTCAATTAGGCAGACTCCTGGCTCACATTGCTACGGGGATTAATTCAACTGGTAGATACGTGAGAAGCGCGGGTCTAAAGCTCACCAGCTCACCCCTTGCATAGATATTACCTACCTATTGAAGCTCACGAGATTGAGGCGCTTTCGCGCCCAATCTGCGACTTTCCTTCTTCGACTTATTTCCGAACGCTAGCCTTAGGGGCCGCCGTAGGCACCTGGGAGGGGGCTTCTCCGCCGCGCCAAGGCGTTAGTTACGTTATTGATGGAAACTTTTTGGCCGAATCATCAGGCCTATCAGCGCTACTTATAAGTCAACGCATAGGAGCTTGAGGAACTTGGGGCCGGGCTGGGGACACCTCGGTCTTCCCATTTCATAGGTGCGTCTCGACACGGCCAAACTTCCATAGGAACCCGGGAAACTGAAATTTTATATAAACGGCTACACGCGGCTACTTTACGCGGCTATGTGCCGAGTCTACCACATTTGGGCTTATCGCCGAACCTACGACTCGGGGGACGCTATACCGACCGGGGCTAGGGACTCTCCAGCGTGCCTATCCATAGGCTAAAAGATAGGTGAAAAATTTTTCCCCCTCACTATTAGCCGAAAACTGGAATCATAGGCGAATCCCCGAGGTGAAACGGTCGGTCACGTGTCAAAACTCCACCTCCATCATCGGTAGGGGGTGGGGGAACTGCTTAGCCCCGGACCCCCTCCAAAATTCCTTGAAATTCTATGCTTGGGTGAACTAACCGGTAACTTTCTGAGAGGCACATAGGTCCAATACCTATAGACCACTCGAAAAAACAGCTTTAGTCCCAAGACAGATAAAATTTTAACAGCAGCTGTTAACAGGTCTCAAAAATTATCAATTTTGATATGCGCCCTTCATGGATCACCCAAAAGAGGCATATTGCATTGCACAAAAACCTGATGTGATGGACAAAATCTAAGGTGATATTTGAAATCAGCACATCAATATTATCCAGAAAAAGGTCTTAGAATGAAATCAGCAGCAAAAAAAGTTTTTTTGTTGGGCAGTGTTATTAACTGTTAATAATACTGACTTTTCAAGTGTTTATAAATTACTTAAAAAAACGAACTCTGTACTTGCCAAAATTTCTACGGCGAAATCCGTGACGTATCCTGAAGACGTGTCTTCAAAACGTGTCTTGCTGGCTACTTCTGGAAGTCGTGACACGCCGGTAAACTGGTTTTATCCGGATGCAGGGTAATTTCTATCCTGGCCAAAGAGTGGCCACTTGTTAAAATCCTCCTCTTAAAATCCTCTTCTTCTAATCTTGGTAGTAGGGTCGACAAATGTTATCCTGGCTATGGGGTCGCCAGTCTGTTATACCAATATATTCTATGGTGCTTGGGTCGTCTCGAAGTCGACGAGGCGTTCTTGTTGAGAGGCAGTAATGGATATTTTCTCGCGATACTTTTCTTCTATAACATTCTAATTCTTTTCTCTCGCTATAGGGTCGACAGTTGTTAATTCTTCTCTTTCTATAATACTCTGATACTTTCTTTTGATACTAAACTTACCGACTTTACTGACTAAATTCCTGAAGAGAACAAGGCTCGAAGGAAAATATAAAAAAAAATTCTTTTACTGTAGTTTACTTTTAAAAATGTACAGGTAGTGATCTGAATTTACAGGGGTAGAGGTTCGACCTCTTTCGACCATGGCTCAGGCCGGAATCTAAAAATTAAGGAGGCAAGGGGCCTCTGCCCCCTCCTC